>JARHVA010000887.1:3472500-3537500 GCA_037957365.1 Torreya grandis | reverse complement strand
TAAAATATTATTTCTTAGCCATCTTTGTTGGTATCAAAATCTAGAACATTATTTTTGAGACATTTTTGGTGATATCAAATTTTTAAAAATTATCTATAAGTCAATATATTTTGGTGGTATCAAAATTTAGAGGTATTAGCCCATGAATTTTGGTTAGATAGAACACATACTCTTGTTTACACAACTAAATTCATGGAAGATACTTTTGATTCTTTTATTTGGAGGCTTCATTAGATTTAACATTCATCTACAAACAATTTGATTCATTTTTTATTTATCGTAATGTATGGGTACCTCATATGGTCTAGTTGTTGGGACACATAATTATAATGTTGAAACTTTTTATTTTTGTTATGTCATCTAGGATAATATTTAGGTTAGTGCTGGTGTCTGTCATGTTCACACTTGATTTGAATTATAACATAAGTAGCGTTATTACCAATGTGTAATTTAGTATGTGGGTATGTGTAGGGTAATGGTAGGTCAAGGGTAGGGGGCAAGGGCAGTGGGTTTTAAAGTAAGTACAAAAAATAACAATTAAACCGTAAAACTAATATTTAGATTAATGATAATAATTAACTTAGGCTTGGTTACCATTCTATTAAACCTTTGAATATGACCATAAAAGGATTTGATAATCAATAAGGAAGGGCTTTATGAAAAATTACATTGAACATAATTTTTGGACTTCAAAATTTAGCTACAAAATGTCAAACGATATCTAATTATGTGAGTCATAATATTTTAATTTCCAAGCCATGGATTCATTCTATGAAGGAGGTTACCTCTACAGTACATAAATGTGTAAATTTTGTTTATGAGTGTTACATATATACATGTCCCCTAGATGATTTTCCTTTATGGTTTTAAAAGATGGTATAACCTACATAAAGTGTCATTCTACAAATTAATAAAAAACACAACCATCTATTGGGGTACTTAAATAATACATTTCCATATAAAAATTTAATTCATATGATGTGGGTGAAGGTATTAAGACCAATGAGGAAAGTGGCACTTATAATGATAGTATACACAAACATTTATCCAAGCTAGTATTTACTCCTATTAGTCTATTGAAATGTATTAAAAAAATGCATAAGTTTGGTATTAATCAATTATATTTCAACCCTCAAGCTTATGGAGGACCTTTTCCATAATATGTGATTAATTATACACCATATTTTATTGATAAATGTAAATAACCTATAGCACATGCTTGTTTCAATAGTGATAAAGCAAAACAACCTCTTAGTCTATCTCAAACTACTTTGAAAAAATATGGATTTGGATTGTAATGCATATATAAAATGGGATAAAAACTTCAAGGATTAGGAAAACATGAGCAAAGTATTAAAGAATCAATCATTCCAACTTCTTATTAATTAAAATTAATTTTGGGATATAGTAATGACACTTGAGTAAACAATGTGTTATTTTGATTAAATTGTAAGTCTTTTAATAATTATGAGCATGCTTTGAAGAAAAAAAAATTAAATACTCATTTTTTCATGTCTACTACAAGTCACCAACATGAAGTAAACAATATTAGATATTTACGATTTTTACATCCAAATTTAATTGATGAAGATGCTTCAACTGACATTTGGGCTCTTGATAAATTTTATAACAAGCAAGTTATTAAATAATATGGGTGATCATATGTGAATTTACCTTATTTCCATCATAAGACTATATTTATATTTAACTTGAATAATCATTTATATTTTAGGGAGTGTGATCCCTCACTTATTGATGAGGAGATTCCACTAGATGGGCATGATTATTAACCTAACACTCCATATGTTGAGGATCAATCTAAATTATTAAAAAAATTAAGAACTAAATTTAATTATGGTATAAAGAGGATCCTAAGATTGTATTTTTGAGTGTGATAATGACACATGAAGATTAGAAATAACATAGATAAATACTACATGAGTTTTCTAACTTATTTTCTCTATCTTATTCTGACATGGATGGTATTGATCCATCCATTAGTATTTGTAATCTAGTTATCAATCTTGATGCCAAACTAGTTAATAAAAAGATTAGAAATATTAATCTTAAAGTTAGATTATTGGTCAAATATGAAATACAAAAATTATTTGATGTTGGTTTCATATGAACTAGTGATTATTCACCTTGGATTTATAATGATGTTCTAATTACAAAACCTAAAGGATATATTAAAATATGTATAGACTTTAGAAACATAAATAAAGCATGTCCAAAAGATGACTTCCCATTACCCAATAATAATATTATTTTTTACTCTATCATTAGGTATGATATGCTATCATTTATGGATGGATTCACTATCTATAATCAAATTAAGACAAATCCTATTGATTAACATAAGACTGCTTGCACCATTCCTTGGGCTACCATTTGATATGTCCTCAAGTCTTTGTGTCTTAAAAATGTTGGTGAAACTTATCAAAGAGATATGATACATATATTTCATGATTACATGCATGAAATTCTAAAGTATTACACTGATGATATTTTTTTTAAATCAGATAAACATGAAAATAATGTTAAAAACTTGTAAAAAATATTTTAGAGACTACAAAATTATAATGTACGGTTAAATCCTAATAAATGTGTCTTTGATGTTACATCAAGGAATTTGTTTGGATTTATCATTCCTTAGTGTAGAATTGAGGTTGATTGCAAGAAAGTATAAGATTTTTTTGATATGCCTCCACCCTAGGGTCTGAAAAAAATAAGAAGTCTACAAGTAACAATCTAATTTATTAGATAGTTTATTGTTTAGTTAACCAATAAAACTCAACCAGTTCCTTGATTGTTACAAAAAGTCAACAAATTTTGAATGGGATCAAGAATGTCAAATATTATGATGAAATCAATGAATATCTAGCTAATCCACTAGTCATGATGCCATTTATACCTGATTGACCTTTGTTACTATAAATATCTCCTACCGAGCACACCTAGGGAAACCTAATGATAAAATATAACGATGGGCATAGAGAGATTTATTTATTAGACCAGTTTCACATTGATTGATTATGAAAGTAATTATAACTCAATGTTAAATGCATGCTTATTTATTGTGTTTACCATATTTTTTTTATTGAATGTTTAATACCGCAACACTAATTATTAAAAATATTGATATTTTAATGTTTATCATGTTTAAGCCTTATCTTTATAGATTCATAGCTAGTCATCGTACTCATGGAGCAAGATCTTAAATTTATATTACAAAGTTTTTAAAAGGATGGGTTTTTTTTAACAAATTGTAGATACTAAAATTTGGTAATATACACTTGGAAATGTTAGTGTTTACCTACCTTCTCTCTAAATTACTTGTACATACATATATTACTCTTATTCACCATTCTCTCTATCTACATATTACCTATGGGTCTAATCTTTCTAAGTTGCTTTCAGTCACCTATAGGAACTTGCCCAGTCTATGTCAAACTAGTAAAATATCATACTCAGACATCTCCAAATGAGAGAATCAACATTCATGTCTCATATATGGTAATGTAAGATTTAGTACATACCACTTGATTATACCATATAAGTTTTATGGTTTTCTTTCCTTGCTTAGAAATGACAATGTTTAAAAATAAAATAAATCTTATGAGTCAACCCATCCACCTATCATGTCAGTGTCATGACAAATTATTCAAAGAGTCTCATACAAATATAAAATAAGTCTAGGTTTATTGATCATCTAACACTTATCTGGATTACATATATACACTATTGCACATTCAAAATGACTCACCTATTCTTCCTAATTTATAAATTAGTAAAATAATAATGCTTTAACCAAGTATAAACTACCTCAAAGCCAAGCTAGAGATTCCATTTACTAAGACTTTAAAGATACATCATAGTTTGCATACATTCAAAGAGCACTAATAAGGAGTATTTCAAAACATTGGGTCTTATAAAATATTTTAGGACTCTCATATCCCAATTGTATTTATTTTAAATGAATTAGCCTCATTAACTGCATCTTTAATATCTAAGAAAATTTCAAATAAAATTGAACCAATAAAATAAATGGGACTAATTTATTATAAATTTATTTTAATTTTATTTGTTTTATATTTTTAATCATGATAAATTCTAAATTATCCTAAGAGTCACATTCATTTGAAATAGCCTAGTTATATTTTGGGACTCATATGAGTCATAAGTTTTTGAAATAATAATTTTATTTCACATATTCACTTAACATGGATAGCTACATGTGGTTTGACTTCCATATTGGGAGTATTATATATGTAAGAAGTGCTCAACCATTTAATGTGGAGTGATTGGGGTCATCGCAACCCACATGTATTCCCATTTTTCAAGCCTAATTATATCATTTCACCATACCTATTATTTAAGTGAATGAGATAAATGTTTGAATAATGTACTCATAGTTAGAATTTAGGATTACACACATTATCATAATAGAATTTGTTGCACTAACTTAAACCTAAATAGAAGCATGAGATTCATAGATAAAATTAGTAGAATCAGAGAATAGTGACAACAAAAATGAAATGAACCTGATAGTACCATCCCAATGAGCCTAGAACTCTAGATCCTAATTTGAATGACTTGAATTCTAACTTCATTCCTACCCTACTGCACACCTATAGTCTCATTCCTCTAAAACATAATAAACATGTTAAGTATCTTATCCTTGTAGTGTGTGTGTGTGTGTGTGTGTGTGTGTGTGTGTGTGTGTGTGTGTGTGTGTGTGTGTGTGTGTGTGTGTGTGTGTGTGTTTGTGTGTGTGTGTGTGTGTGTGTGTGTGTGTGTGTGTGTGTGTGTGTGTGTAGAGTTACACAGATATATACTTAATTATTACACAATATAATATGAATTATTGCATAGTTTATATCTTGTTTAGCGTTAAAAACTAATCAAAAATAGGGTGAAAGATATTATGAAACCATATAGTTATTGAGCATTTATAAACCCTATTTTCCCTTAGGGATTCATCTTTTTTTTATTGTTTTCAAATTTTTGCCTTAGGGTTTTTCATTTTTAGACCTAATTTTTTATTTTCCTTAAAATTACAATTGACACATGACTACAATGGATGAACATGGATTTTATTTTTTGACTAAATCCATGATGGAAATCATTACATGTTGGTTTCATCTAATATGTAACATTTATAATAATCATATAATTATATGGATTAAATATTTATATAGTAATAAGGATTAAAATAATAATGAACAATCCCAAACTTGCCTTAACTAATATTGTTGCAACCTCCAATTTGAGTTTCTTCTTTTCACCATTAAGCATGAAAGGGAATGAATAATCCCATTTATTATTCCCACTCCCATTATAGATTACATGATACATATTGTATACATATAATATTTTCAAATTTTATCAAATACTGATGTTTTATATCTTCTAGGAACCCATCAAGTCTCAATCTCTCTAAGTTCATGCAATAAGGGGTGCGCTAGGAAAGGGGTGAGAAGACCATTGGTGCTTTGCAATATTTTTATCCCTTATTGTCACTTATTATCAATCCAAACAACTCTTAAGATATTCCACTAATTTATAACTCTTCTTTTTCACACTTTTCTAATCTTTTACCACCTTTTGTACCCCTTTTCCTAACCTAAAACCCCTTTAAATAATTTAATGACTAAGTCAGTTGGGTTAGCATTATACTCTTATTGATTAAACTCATTTAGGCTCTAGGTCCACTCTTGGTTGACCTAACCTGTGACTTGGTTAGTTCCCTTCAATAATGATACAAGGTCGACTAGGTCGAACCTGTTGATCAAATTTTTTGAAAGGGTTTAGGGTTAAATCCACTCTATATACAAGATCATTTCAACATTGTTAGAGATACATCAATAATTATTATTCATTTACACTTTTTTATAATCTGCTCTTCCACCATTCTACTTTAGGAGTCTTATCTTAGGGTTTCTACTTGGAGAAACTAGTATTGTGGAAAAGTCTTGGATGCTTTGGCCATTATTAGCGATATTTAAAAACCACAACAACCTATTTATAATACCCTTTGGCTAAGGGAGAGAATGTGTCTCGATAGGTTCATATTTAAGATAAGTATTCTCTAACTTTTCTCCTCTCTTTAGTAGATATATATATAATATAAGTAAAGGATTTTAAATAATATTACTCTTCTTCTCTATGTATTAGGGTCTTACTCACACATAGCTTAATTATGATTCTCCTATGCATGTTTATTTTCATTTGTTTACTAACCCATATATTTTGTTACAAGATTTGGTGACCACTAGCTTAGATTTTTATCTTTACTTGTTATTAATATAGTGAATATAAAAACATAGGACTTAGTTAGGGTTATTACTTTATTTTTTTTTACCAAGGCTTTGAAACCCTCCTAAGTATTAATATTGTGTTAAGAGAACCCCTAATTGGATCTAGAGGATCCCCATATTGGTCAAGTTCTCAATTATCTAATGTATCCATGATTGATAGTGTAAGTAAGATCTATCTTCTGAGCTAGGATTTGTAGATTTCATGCATTTTTGATTGCATACATTTTGGTGAACTAGACATGAATCTAAACTTTATAATTTTTCATTCACATGTTTCATTTTATATCATTTTATTTATTGTTTTTCTATATTTGTGATACTAGATTGATAGGGATAGGATAGTTTCTAACTTTTATTCACAATTTTAACACATAATCTCATCAAAACAACTGTGTTCTTTCTATGTGTGTCTTCATTAGATATAGGTTACTTTATCTAATTGGTGGACACATTACTCTTATTCAAATCTAGAAAACATACTAGGTCGATCAGGCTAGTATAATATTTTAGATAGCTTCAAGAAAACATACTATGTCAACTAGGCTAGTATAGTCATCTTAACATGCTTAAACAAATAGGGAATTATAGAACTAAGTTGACACAGTTGGTAAAATTTACATGAAATATTCAAGGAAATTCAATATAAATTTCACATTTCTCAGCATATTCCAACCCACCAAGGTCCCTTTATTTATCTCTCTTTTATTTTATTTCATCCTTACAGTTTTGTTTTACAAAGTTTACATTCTTTAAAACTACCATAATACATCAAACTTGGTTAAGCTAGTCGACCTCATTTTATATTTTGTCATCTATCTAAGATAATAGGTTTTCCCTATTGACATAGTTCATAAAGTCTCTTTCTTATATAATATAGAATCAACACTATCGACTCTATTCTATAATGTTTGCATATAGTGTCTCCTGAACTAACTCTATACTATGTTTCAAATTGGGAATAATAATGATATGCTAGTAATTACTTCACACTTTTACTTTCATTTATTTGCATGCTTAGAATAGATTAGATAGTATAATTAGGTGGTTTTAAATATACTATTTAGTTTCACTATTTTTATCTTTCTTGCACACATTGCCAAATCACATAATTTTAAAATTCATTTAAACATGTGTATACTGAAGGCCTACCTACTTAGATTTCATCACTAAATGGGAAGCTGACTTGGTTCTCTAGCAAAATATAACACATATTTAATGTTATATATTTTTAAATAACCCAACACCCTTATTAATGTGGAATAATGAATTGAAGGGGTAGGCCCCAATACCAAGCTAGTTCCATTCTAAACACATATCCGTTTCAGCCTAAACATCCTGAAACCATCCATAGATTACTTTATAGTTTCCTATTTTCAGCAAACTTCCATATCATACTTAAATTAACACTTTATAATAATATATAAATATTTAGGATGACCACTTAGTTAGCATTTACATTTTATTTGATTTCTTGCTCTTTGCTTATTGTATGTTATATTACAAAAACTTGCAAAAAATAGTGTTGGTACAAGGTTTTGTGTTGTGTGGCTCAATTGGATCATTCTCATTGACCCAATTACTTGTGTGTTTCCTTTATTTTATTTATTCAATGTACATTATAATTTTTTTCCCCTATTTTTAATACAATGACATTCTACTCAACACAATCCCATACAAACTATTATTTTCCTTACTTCCATTACTAAGTTGATCCAATCGAATATGTATCTCTTTTAATAGTTAAATTTTAGTACTAGGTTTATCCACTCAACTCTATACTCTTATCAGACTTTCTTTTTCCCAATTTATAGTATTACATCAACCTAGTCAACTCTATACTCTTATTTCTTGTCATTTCCATCCAACTAAGTTCTCTATTTTTCTTTAGCATTTTGTTCATTTTTATCAAGTCATCATGATGTCCACTAACAAAATCTTCTTCGGCAACTTGAATCCATTAAAATACTATATAGGATGTTCATTTCTCACTCTCTTTTCCTCCTAAGAGATCCCTCACTCTTGGAGCACCTCTTCCCCTCATTCATCTATAGATTGTAACATGGTTCAAATCACTCCCCAAGATGAAATAGGTAGATCAAACCTTTTCTGTATCTATCAAGACAATGCTCATCTTCAAACTCTTCAAAATATTGTGGGAGCAATTAACACAAGTCTATCCAATAATCCAACTAATAATCCATCTTCCAATAACCCTCCACCTAATTAGAATTTAGTGTTGGTCTAGATTCCAACATAAATAATAAATGAATTACGTTATGACAAAAATTCTTTCACACCAAAGATTATATTAAATTTTTTTGAATCATATTTATAAAGCATGTGAAAATATTAATAGGCTTTTCACGGGTGGTTACGCGTTAAAACCAACTTTCTCATTAACCAATAAATTATTTAAAAATAAATTATAATAGTAAATTAAAAACTAACTATACTAGCTAAATATTAATCTAACAACATAAAATAAATTAACTTTGGATCACACAATTCTTTAAAAACTCCCCCTTCATCCATAGGGGTATAGAAAGACTGGAGAAAAAAACTATGAGGCATCTAAGTAGACTCTACCATAATTGAAACTGGTACACTATGCATCCTAAACTGATCACATCCTAATCATCTCTACACTGTAGTACAACATGATCATGCACTATCCAACTACATTGATCCTCACACAAAATCCATCAAACAAATGACTTCCCTCTATAATATGTAAGACACATCTCAAATTGATGCCCAACAATCACCTACATCTCCTGTAGGCCTTTGCTCAGCACTAACAATGCTAGCAACATAATGTTGACTCATACCGCACATCACTAACGATTGATCAAGAAACTAATATGCAATATCTTCTCTCCCTATTAGGTGAGAAGTGAGAAGCTATGTAACAAATAAACCAAGTACAAATCACTAAAATTCTCCATATGAAAGATCATAAAAACAATACATCTATGAAAGTAAAGTACAAAATCCAAAAAATGCTACTAAAGCAAATCCCAATCTTGAGCCTAACAGCTTGCACAAGATGGGTGAGTCACTATCTTAGAATATATAGTCATCAGCTATGGAACATGCAACTTCTTGGTCATCCCATCCATCAGAAGAGGATGTAGAATAATAGCTAGAAGAGGACCAAAAATAATGACTAGAATGGTTGGAGAAACCAATAAACTGTGCTTTTGCCTTCTATCAATGTTGAAAAGATCTCCATTGAGAGTGACATTCTGTAGAGAGATGTCCTATGCCACCAAAATTATAGCATATGGTCTCACATCCACTAGAACCAGAGGAAGAATAGCCACACAAAGAAGAACTTTGGTACTTGTGCTTATATCTATGTGAATTTTTGTGGTGATGCTCATGTTTTGGAGAACCATAATGATGTTTATGCTTAGGATAACCTAAATGATCTCTATGTCCAGAATGATGCTTATGTTTTGAAGAACTACAATGATAATTATGGCTAAAAGTGTGTCTCTTAGAGTGTTTTTTTTCTCTTTCGGATCATATAATGGATTTCTTATTTTGATGTAGTATGTATCCTCAGTAGGTTTCTTTTTTTCTTTGTAAATTATCACTCATGTTGAGTGAGGAACTCACAAGTCGAATCAAATGTAGATTTTTTATGCTTATCACTAAGTTGTAACATCTATAAAGAGTCCTATAGCTAGGACTGAGACCATTCTAAAGAATATAAATGAGCATTTCATCATCAATTTTTTCTCTAGTAGTGTCATATTCTTGTTTCAAATTCTTAATGCGTGACAATATTCTGAAACATCTTCATCATCAGTGAGTTTAGTGTTGATAAACTACATAAGAAGATCAATTTTCTTGTAATCATGGTTTTTATCATACAAATCCTTTAGAGATTTCCATTCTTTCCATGATTTAAATTTGATATCTTTTATATTAATTATGACTTGTGCACTGCAAGTTGATTTTAATAATGCAAGAGCTCGCATGTCACATTTGTGAAATTTTACAAATTTTGGGGCTTCAATAGGTAATATTGGTTGTTTTTAAACAACATTGCATAATTTACTGAGTATTAATGTGTTTTCCATGTTCATTGGCCATTATTTATAATTCTTAGGAGTTAGGTGTCTAGTGTCGGAATGAGACTCAAAATTTTAGCCATAAGGTAAAAAAGCAAGGAATGTTATTGAGGTTTTGCCTTTACATTTGAAATAGCTTCTATTTTAAAAATTATCCTAGGACTTGTGAGAGAAGATATTGTCTCTGAGAATATAAGAATAATGAAATTAAAAAAAAAAACTTGTATTTTGAAGGTGTCAGTTTTAACCAAAAATGCCCCTGATTTCATTACAATGCATAGTTTATTCAAAATAGAGTTACACATGTTAAAATCAAAAACTATTTACACCAATGCTCTTGAAAATCCTTTTCCATTAATAATGAGTGGTCAGATGAAGAATTTGGCCACAGTATACAAAAGATATGACAATTTAAAATTTTCCTTCTCTATTTGGCTACGCAAACCCCCCCCCCCCACTCAATGTTAATTCAAAAAACTTTACTAGTTTGTGGGGATTAAAATTTCATAGCAAGACATGATGGACCCCTCTTTGCATATACTCATTCAAAATTTATCTAAGTCTAGTTTCCAAAAAAGTAACTTTGACAAAAAAATATGACAATGTGTTCAAAATATGGTAAAAATGGTCACAATTGGTACTAATTTTCTTGTTTTCCATAATTAATTCAAATGTCTTCTTCACAAAATTTTTTTTTTTTAAAAATTTTGAGAAAAATATTTTTTCTTGTGAAATTAATTTTTTATTTTTAAAATAAAGCCTAAACCTTTCCAAGGCTTTTGTAGATCCCAACAAACCCTAATATTTGACAAACTATAATTAAAAAAAAACTTTTTCAAATGAAAAAAATAAAAAAAATTCATATTTCCAATGCCATAGAGGAGGTTTTCAATTCCATGGCTGATCTAAAAAAAAATTGGACTCCTTCTGCAACCCTTAGGCCATATAAAATCCATGCAAGATTTAATCTTTCATTATTAGGCAATGTTTGAGACTGATAGGAGATATTTTGGTTGAGTAAATTTGATTTTTGATGATGAAGGACATTATGGAGGCCACACTACAGCAATTTTTGGCTTTACAACTCCATTTTTCTGCTTGAAAAAATTTTGGAATGCTTTAAGATTTGATAAATGGTCTTCAAGAACTCAAGAACAAATCAAATACTGAGCAGATCAATTGCTAGAGAAATGGAAGCTATTTTTTTCAATCACAGATATATCCATCATGAAAAGGTCATATAAATGCATATGTGGGCTATAAAATTTTATTTTCCAACTTGAAAAAAATTTCTAGATGCTTGGAATTGAAGAAGATTCTTAGAATGATCTTCAATTGCTCAAAAACATATCAAAAACTTAGCAAATGAAGGTTGGACATACTATCAGGGAGTAAGCCATACAAAAAGTATTTTTTAATTTTTTTAGACTTTATAATGTAAAATTATTTGAAAAAATAAAATATTTTAATAATTTTCCAAAAATTTCAACATTAGACTAACTAAAGTTGATTTTCTAGGAATACCTTATACCAATGCAATCTTCCAATTTTGCCTTTTCCATATTCACCATGCTTCAACAAACCATGATTTGATACCACAATTGGCCTAGATTCTAATGTAAATAATAAATAAACTACATTATGAAAAAAGTCTTTCACACTAAAAATAATATTATATTATTCTAAATCATGTTTACAAAGCACGTGAAAATCTTTATAGGATTTTCGTGAGTGGTTATGGGTTAAAACCAAATTTCTTGTGAACCAACAATTTATTTAAAAATAAAGTATAATAGTAAATTAAATACTAAATAAATATTAATCTAACAACATAAAATAAACTAACTTTGGATCACAAAATTCTTAACATTTAGGGAGTTCTCCTACAAACACCAACCCACTAATTGATATGACTCAACTCCTTTCACATATCATACAAAAAATTAACATAGTGAAAACTCTTAACACCTCTCAAATGATGCAACTACAACATTATTGTTTCAATATGTGTAATCAAGCTCTGACTATCAATCCTCAAGCAAAACAAAATTTTATTCCTCCACCTCTTAGAGATGCCTCAATAAATGTTATTCCTCAACCTATAATGAATTAAAAAATGTTTCAAAATATCCAAAATTAGCCTTTAGCTCCTTTCATTTTTTCAATTGATATTGGTAACATATCTCCAACTATCAAGTATGATGGGACTAAAGACCCTTCACCTTTTTTCAAAGCCTTTGGAAATCTTTACAAAGAGTAGATCCAAACTAATACTTTCTCCACAACTAAACTTATATTTAAAAACTTCATTGGCGATGCATTAGAATGGTACAACCAACTTACACAATATTTTATTTTCTAACTTGAGGATTTATACAATCCTTTAGTTAAAGAGTTTCAAAATAATGATCTTCCCAAAAGTTGTCTAAGCCACTTCATCAATGCTAAGTAATCTTCCACTAAATCAACTCATGATTTTATGAAACAATCAAAATTTATGGCCCATAAATATGACCATACCATGATTTATTATAATTTATTTAAACTTTTTATAAATACTTTAACTCCTCTTTATTATAAGGCTTTAACTTTTTCTCCCCAAACACTTAACAAAGATGTTGACCAAGGTAAACATCAAGATTTTCTCATGAATCAATTTGAACTTAATACCAAATTACTTGAATGATATATTCAAACTTATACTAATTCCATCACCAAAAATACTCCTCAAACTAGACTAGGAGTTTCCAAAGTGAACACTCCCTCATCTTCTCAGGCACCACTCACTATGCAGTAAATGAAATAATTCTTACTACCTTATAAATGTTTTACTTATCCTAATAATCATCCTAAATGCTATGATCATAATAAATTTTATTGGTTCCACACTGACATTGATCATTCCCATGAATCTTGTAGAGGGATTACTAAATTTTTTGTCTCATATATGTTTGGTGATTCCTTTAATCATGATAACATGATCAACTTTCATCTGCTAGAGTACAAAACCACTCCTCAAAAATGACAAGTTTCAAAAGACTCTTCCTACAATAACCAAAAATATTTTCCCACATCTAATAATCAACAAAATACCAAGGATTTTTTTGTTATTGATGATGACTTTGACCAATATTACAATAATTCTCAATATGTTAACACAACTGAGGTCAATTATCATCACAAGCCAACTCACAAAGATCCTGTCACAAAATGTAGGAAACCATATTTGGAAGACCAATTTCTCAAAGATACTAAAACCACTAATTTATCTTTATAATCCCTTGAGGAAACATCTCCTTATTTTAAACCCTGAACAACTTTCATTCCTTTAAAATCTACCTTACCTTCTAAACCTCCCACTACTTCTTCTTCTAAATATCATTAGAAATTTATGGAAGAACTTAACTCCATGCCTTACAAGATTCCGCTTATGTATTTGGTTTTTACTTTCCCTTATTATTTAAATTTCCTTATGAAAAAATTACAAAAAAATAAGGATCCATATTCAATAGAGGAAGAACCACCTTCTATTGAACCTCAACCTACCAATGTGCATACCATTAAAACCCTATGTCCTTCTTCCAAGCCGTCTATTGAATTTATTTAAAAAGAACATGACTAATGATGAAATCCTGTTGAATATCGATGATCCACCACTATTCATTAAAATATACATTAATACTACCCTTATCCATAAATTTTTAGTTGATGAAGGCTCTAGTATTAATGTGACTTCTTTGTCGCTCATCTAACAACTTGGTTATAACAAGGATCATCTTAAACAAACCCACCTTAACTATCATGGATTTGATAAAACTAATAAAAATTCACTTGGTTGTATTTGGCTTCCCCTAACAATTAGACCTAAGACCATTCAAACTAAACTTATGGTCTTTGATTTACCTATCTTATAATATACTCCTTAGTCACCCTTGGACTCATAGAATGAGGGCCACTGTTATTTTGGTATCCAACGCATCATATTCTTACATAACAACATATGATAGAAGCATGAGACTGATCTTAACCCTTGGAGTATTCACACATTCTTACCATTCCTTCCCTAAATAGTATTCCCTTACCTAAGTTCATCAACATAAATCTTAACTTACAAGTCACTCTTGCTGATTTGAATGATCATGAACCTAATGAATTGCAACATACTTACAATAATACCTAGATACCTCATATTTTTAAATGGTTTCCTCCTTATTTATTACTTCCTGATTTCACTATTCCTCTCATCGATGAGATTGCTGATTTCCCCTCCATGCAATGCTCAAGATCACTCTTTACCTAAAGATGCCTTCACCTGCAATGATTATGGAGTGGCCAAATTATTCTAAGATCCTATGATTATGTTTCTATATAAATTTAGTAACATTAGGATTTCACCTTCTAAAACTTCCCCTAAATCTCAAGCATGTACCATTTATCTAACCTACAATGATAACTACACCCTGGCCCAAGCTTAATCTCATGACTTGGATGTTCAACATTATCATAAAACCTTATCTCAAATACATTATTTAAACTCAGATGTTCATACAATTTCCATAGATCATAAATTATATCTTGAAGGTCATATGCTTCTTGTTAATACTCCTCTTCTTGATACTCCTTGGGTGGTAGAATAAATCATACCTTTTGAACCTTTGAATATTTCTACATCTTATTTGCCACCAACAAATTTCATCATGCAATCTCATCCCTCTACCATCAAAGAAACCAATGACATACCAATCCCATAAGATCCATCTAGTTATCTTATGCTTAAGATTACATTAGATGCCAAGGCCACAGATGTTCATTAAATACATTATAAATATGATCACCATGGTATTCAAATTCTTTATCTTAAAGTAGATGTTGAGTATTATGGTCTTATTCCCGCTTTGCCTAGAAATGAAGCTATTCTTGAAATATTTCATGCCTAAGAACCTCAACATCCTTCACAACAACACAAACTTTAGAATTTCAAAAATAAATCCCCTTGTTTCATTAACTTCATCTCTAGGATTGATCATAAAGCTAATCCAATTTATTCTTTACTAAATACACCATATCATTTCCAAGATGGCAATACTATGCTTATCAAATAAATTACTCACACTAAATATGGTACTCCATCATGCCCTTGACCAATATTAGTCTCTCCCAAACTCTCACCTACTAAACATGTTAAATTTAGTCTATATTTTGGCAAATATCTTGAGATCCTCACGTGGACCTATGAAGACATGTCTGGTATTGACCCTAGCATTATGGTGTAGAATATTATCACTTATCCTGATGTCGAACATGTGTATCAAAATCAATGTAAATTTCCACTTGAAGTCTCCACCTTATGTCAAAAATAAATTATCACATCAATCGATGTTAAATTTATCAAGCTAGTGGACTATTTTGATGGGTTTCTAACATATTTCCTATTTAGAAATAGGTCGCTATGGTCATTCATATCTTCAATTATTTTTTTAATCTTAATCTTGCTTGTCCAAAAGATAATTTCCCCTTACCTTCAATAAATGCCATTGTTGATTCCATAGTTGATTATGAAATTTTATCTCTTATGGATGGTTTCTAACCTACAATCAAATTCACCTTGGTCCTAAAGACCAATATAAGACAACCTTCACCATAGAATGGGGCACCTATTGCTATGATAAAATGTCATTCAGCCTAAAAAATGTAGGATCCACTTATCAATGAGTAATGACTCATATATTTAATTATCTTATCCAAAAAATTGTATAAACCTATGTGGATGATCTCATTCTTAAATCTAAAAGTCACAAGACTCATCGTTCTGACCTTGTTATCATCTTTGACAATATTCTCAAATACAAAGTTAGACTAAATACTTAAAAATGTGTCTTCGATGTCACATCTATAAAAAATTTAGGATTCTCAATCCCTTTTTATAGCATTTATGTTGACCCTCCCAATATTAAAATTATTGTCACACACCCATCCCTCGATCCATTACAAACATTCACACTTATCTCAGTAAAACTAGGGCAATTAGATGATTCATCCCTAATTTGGCTTACCATATCCACTCCATAAATTCTATTCTTAATAAAGGTAATGCTTTATAATGGATGAATCCTTATAAAAAAATAATTTGATAACATGAAATAATCACCACTTTAACCACCTATGCTTCATCCTCCAAATGATTGACCTTTGATCCTACATACTTCTTCCACACCCATATCAATTGATGCAATGCTTACAAAAAAATATGATACCAAAATAAAGTATACCATCTACTACATCATTCAAATCCTCATTGATTTTGATAAATATTACACAAAATTTGAATGTGATTGCCTCAACATATATTTTTTAGCTAAAAACCATTGACATTACAAGTTTTATTAGACCATTTATGTCATCATTCATTCCCATCCCCTTCATCGCTTCTTCTCCAAATCCTTTCTTCATGGAGATTCAATTGGTAAATGGATGGTCCTTGTTATGTAATTTGATCTTTGAATTGTTAATCAAAAATCTATCAAAGGGGAAGCCATAACTTATCAATTTTCCATAGCTCATATGCCAACCACCAATCACCTTCAAAATAGTGTTCTAAATGATAATATTATCTATATTGAAGGTATCAACCAAGCCATATCTCTTAAAGATTAATTCCATAACTTCACTATTGATCTTGAAGTAATTAATCTTGATGAATTTGCTATCCTCCTTGATAATATTAAATCAAAATTAGTCATTGAAGAACTTCCTAGAATTAATGTTGATTTACACGATCATATATGGACCCTTCACTTTGATGGTGTTAAATGTCATCAAGGAATTGGGACATGTTGTATACTTACAATCTCTATTTTAAAAATCATCCCTTTATCTTTTCACTTAACATTTTAGATCACTAACAATAGATAAAGTATAAAGCTCTAATCTTAGTCATGATAGCTACTCTTGATTTAGATATCCAATATTTGCATTCTTTAGGTGATTCTCAGATCATTTGCCACCACATAAATGGTCATTACCAATGAAAAATCAAGAAAATAATTTCTTATAATCAAATTTTAACTACTTTCACCAAATATTTCATTTCTTACACAATTGATCCTATCCTTCGAGATCAAAATTCTATTACTAATTCCCTTGCTTCTTTATCATCTTTCTTTCATTTACACCAACTTATTTTTTATCCCACTTTTATTATCTAAATAAAAAAATATTCATCCCCTATTTAACCACATTAAGGCTATCACCATTCAAAAAATCCCATGGTACAAAGACATCATTCAATTTCTATGACATCAAACTTATCCTCTTAACCTAGATTCCCATGAAAAAATTCACATGCACAAAAATGATTTTAAGTATGTCTTCATATATAACATCCTTTATTATCATAGTGTTGAAAGTACTTTTCTTTGTTTTGTTATGTAAGATGAGGTTCCTTCTCTTCTTTAATAATCACATGGGGCACTTATAGTGGCCACTGTAGCGAACATGTTATAGCCCATAAATGCAGATGTATGTGATACTTTTGGCCCACTCTTGAAAAGGATGCCATCAAATTTGATAAACAATTTACTCCTTGCCAACTTTATGATGATTTAATTTAATCACCTCCATTAAATATTCAAACTGTAAAATCTCCTTGGCCATTCTCCATGTGGGGATTAGATCTCATCAGTAAATTACCTTGATATTAAGATGGGTATGTTCTTATAATCACATATACATAATACTTTACAAAATGGGTTGAATATATAACCCCCATTATTGTCACTAGAAGCACCATATCAAAATTTATGCTTAATAAAATCATTTGTCACTTTGGTGTTCCTCTTATTATCATTTTAGATAATGGTGGTAATTTCAAAAACAAAGATGTTAAATAGTTGTTTCCTAAATTTAAAATGAATCACAAATTTTCCACATCCTATCATCCACAACGTAATGTCCAAGCTGAGGCCACTAAAAAAATTATTAATAAATGTCTCCAAAAGACAATTTGGGAAACCCACACAGATTGACACCTTCTTCTCTATCCTGCTCTTTCGGCCTACGGACTAGCATACATACTACCACAAGGAAATGATGTTATCTCTAGTCTATGGTTCTAAATTAGTCTTTCCATTATAATTTTCGCTTCCCTCTCTCCATATATCTCTTCATGGTATCATACCTAATGAATAATTACATAAAGCTTGCCTTGATTCTCTCGATCGTCTTGATGAACACTGTCTTTCTACTTTACAACATAATCACCAATATAAGGCCTGTATTGCCAAAAAAACATAAAAAATGAGTTAAAGTTCACATGTTTAAAGTTGGTGATCTTGTCCTTAAATTATACTATACTCATGATAAAGAAATTAAATACACCCAAAAATGGTGGGGCCTCTATTTCTTCAAAGATATTTTTGGTCCAAGTACTTACCACCTTCAAATCAATGAAGGCCATATTTTCAAAGATCCCACCAATGCATAATTCTTCAAGTATTTTGATTAAATCCTTCCATTATTTTCATCCTTTATTATTCTATCACACGGGTCTCTCCATCTCCAACAGTCCTCTCTTTCTACAAACATTAGTCCTTCCTATTAGTCTTTTGGTTTCCTTTTTTCTCATGAGATGCATTGTAAAACCATGGATAGGACCAATTTTTCCTCATGATGTACTTTATTCCTCTTCTATTCATAATTTTTACACACTTTTTATCACCCCTTGGGATTCTCTTTGTGAGTTGTAGTTTAAGACCATGGATAGGACCTAGCCTTCCTCACAAATACTATAATTTTTTTATCCCATTTACTTTTCCAATGCTTTTGGCACCCTCATGGGTTCCTCTTTTATGAGTTACAGTTTAAGACCATGGATAGGACCTAGCCTTCCTCATAAAATCACCATTTTGTCATTTATTTTATTGAATGTGTTTTCTAATGGTTATGATTTCTTGATCTTTGTTCTCACCTTTATCTTTTACTTCTTTTCTAGATAAAATTTTCAAATAAATCTATGTTAACATTTTTTCCTCTGTTTCACTCATTCTTATGATAAGGAATCACATTTTTTTGTCATTGTATCCCTTTTTCACCCTTTATCACATTTTTTGAAATTTAAAATAATTCAAATTGTTTCATGTTTCATTCATCTTGAATTCCTTTCCTTTCACTCCACATTGGATAAAACAAGGTCAAAGTCAAAATAACACTTTTATTTCACCTAGATTTATGAGACCCTTAGACACCATGCTCTCTATGTTCTCTCTCTTAGTAACCAAGACCCAACTATTCAAATGAAAGTCATCTTTAGCACCCATGTTTGGTTTTCCAAATCCATATGGAGAAGGAATAGAAAAATCTATCAATAAAGTTAAAATCAAAATCATTTGAAATAAAAATTAATGACATACAAAAGGTAACATATAAATCTAACAAGTTAAAATCACACCAAAACATTTGACTACAAGCACATATGCTATCTCCAATTGAAGCTCAAACTCCACAGTTATAATCATAATAGATCCAAGGTCTATTGGGGTGTAATAGGCTAGTATATTGGAATAAGATAATTTAATAAACCCTATGGTGCTACCTACTTTCTCACACATTTACCCAATCTTCAAAGTACACTCACAGCTCTGTAAGGGGTCCAGAGGAATAGGGAACATTCTATGGGAAGGTAGGTCAATTTTAATTTTCATGTGTATAGCCTTCATAGGATGATCTATAGACTTCATTTGTTGACCTAAGATTTGTGTGGCTAGGAGAAGTTCTTCACAGTCCTTAAAGTTGAAAGTCCTCTTGTTTTTACAAACCTAGTTTGATTGTCTCGACGTCAATAAAGAGTTCATCTACCTTATTTTTTCCTTAATTTTTATCCCCGCTCATTTTATTTCACCCTTGACAATCATGTGTGATTCTAATTTTTTCCCCTTCTACTATACTTCTTTCTTATTCACATATTAAAAATATGCTAGCATTTCTTTGTTTTAGTTTTATCTATCCTTAGAATAAAACATGATGTTTGAGAGACCTTGGATTACATTCTTTTCACTATGATCTACATTTCTAGATGTAATTTGATTTATTTTACCATTTTTCATTGTCATACTAACCTTTTTGTAGACACCTGAGTCATTTTTCTACTTTCATTTACTTTCACCATTATTGAGTGAGGTTAGCTTGTTACTTATCACTCATCAATGTTGTTTTCCATTTCCTACACCTTTTTACATTGATGATTGAGTAAGGATTGTTACTTCTTCTTCATTAATGTTGTTTTACCATTTTTTCTTACCCATCTTTATTTCTTTCAAGATTATTACTGCTTTACATTGATTTTTGATTACCATCCCTTTTGGAATGTATCCTTGGTTTGACTTGGTGAGTTTGCCTTTCTTACTTAAGGTTTACTTGTTTATGTTTATCATTATTTAGTATCCTTGACTTATTTTATTACCCAATTTACTCTAAATTTTAACTTGGACGTTTGTTCTAACATATCACTTGTCACCCCAACTTGCCAAACTTACAAGTACATCCTATCCACATAACACCAACTGTCTTGGCTTTCCTACATTTGTTTGTTTCTTATATTTAGTTTTGTAATCTTGGGTTTTTTGAAAGTAGTCTCTACACCCTCCATAATGAAAATATTAAACATAGTAGACAACCATCCAACAATAAAGATAATTCAAAGTACGTGTCACATTTACTTTTTAGTTATTTTCTATTTAAATCATTTAAACTTTTAGTTATATTTTCTTTAAAACACAAAAACTTTTTTTACCATCAACATTATGTGTTACTATTTTCTTTCTCAAATCACCATCCCCTATTGTACCTAATTGACATGTGATGATCTTCAAGTGGGGCATATGTATACACATAATATTTTCAATTTTTTTTTTTCAAATATTGATGATTTCTATCTTGTAGGAAACTGTTGAGTCTCAATCTCTCTAAGTGCACACCCTAAGGGGTACATTAGGAAAGGGGTGGGAATACATTGTTACTTCATAGTATTTTTGTCCCTTATTTATACTTATTATCAATACAACCAACTCATAAAACATTACCCTAATCTATTACTCCTATTTTACGCACTCCTCTAGTATTTTAATACCTTTTGTTACCCTTTTCCTAACCTAAAACCCCTTTAAATAGTTTCTATTAATAGGTTGATTAGGTCTACCTTGTACTCTTATTGATGAAACTCATTAGGGTCTAGGTTGGCTTTTGGCCGACCTAGCCTATGACCTAGTGAGTTATTATCTATCGCAATACTAGGTCAACTAGGTTGAACTATCAATTAAAATTTTAAAAAGGGTTTAGAGTTAAATAAGCCTCTATATACAAGATAATTTCATCATTATTAGAGATACATCAATATTTATTATTCATTTCTACCTTTTTACAATCTGTACTTCCACCATTTTGATTTAGGAGTCTTAGCTTAGGGTTTCTACTTGGAGAATCTAGTCTTGTGGAGAAGTTTTGGATGCTTTGACCTTTCTTAGAGATCCTTAAAAATGAAATAAACCTCTTTGTAATCCCCTTTGAACAAGGGAGAGATTGAGTCTCGATAGTTTCATCTTTTAGGTACGTATTCTCTTATTTTATTTCTCTCTTTAGTAGATAGAAGTAGCATAAGTAATTGATTTTGAAAAGTATTACTCTTATTCTCCATGTATTAGGGTCTTAGTCATACATAGATTAATTTGGAATCTCTTATGCATGTTTATTTTCATTTTTTTCCTAAATCTGATATTATGGTACAAGCTATGGTGAGCACTAGATTAGATTTATTTGATTTACTTGTTATGAGTATAATGAATATGAAACATAAGACTTAGATAGGGTTATTTCATGATTTTTCTTGTCCTAAGGAATTAGAATTATCCATAATATTATTATTATTATGTTAATAGATTCCTTAATTGGGTCTAGTAGATCCCCATATTTGTCATGTTCTTGATTATCTAATGTATCCCGAATCAAAAGTGTAAGTAGGATCTATATTCTCTAAACTAGGAATTATTTATAGATATGATGCATTTATGATTACATAAACATGCCATGTATCCCATTAATGGTATTATTATGAATATGGAATATGAAAATACTCATGACCAACAAACAAGTATTGTGGATAAATTCAATGACATCGATGGAAGAGAATTAACTGTAAATATTAATATAAGCCTACAAATGTGTGATATATATATATATATATATATATATATATATATAATATATATATATATATATATATATATATATATATATATATATATATATATATATATATATATATATATATATATATATATATATATATATATATATATCAAGATATGAAAAAAATTATTTGGATATAAATAATATATGTAGGGAAAACTATGATCAATTATATTATATCAATCAATCCTTTAAAATTATTAATCCAATGAAAGGTGTCCAAACCACCACTATTAATACTAGGCCTATATATATACCTCACATTACATTTGTGATGTCTACCAAAGGTGTGGGAGAAACACAAGGATTCCATTATATTTCCATTATTATTCATAAATAGGTAACATATACCAATCTTATGATGAATATGTATGTTACGTTATCAACCTTACCTACTACATGTTCCATTGAGTAGACTATTTAAACTATACATGCTAAGGATTTTTAGTTAGAGCATTATGCATCTAGAGATATTCATTCAATATTTTTTCACACCTTGATTCATAATAAATTATTCCCAAGGAGATAATCTTATCCATTACCTATAGGGTTTTTATCTCCTAAACTTCTATTATATGATACTAATGGTGATCTTGAAGAACACCTTCAATTCTTCCACAAAATGTTTGGATTATGAATCCAATGATTGATTATTCATCAATATATACCAATAAGTATTATATATTATGATTTTGGTGGTTTTATGATCTCCACCTCTAATCAAATATAAAATTCAACATTTGGTGTATCAATCTATATAAATATTTTCTACTAACATTGGTAATAAATTATCTTATGTGCAAATTTCCAAACTCAAACAAGGGTCCAACAAACTAATCAAGACTATGTACTATGGTATAATACAATGCACACTAATATTATATGAATAAAAATGAGTGACAAGCCATATTAAATGAAATCTTGTTGGCACCGCTCATGATTCTATAGTATAAAATATATTCTAATCCTATATTGATATGCTCCATACAATGAGAGATTAAGAAGTCAAGATCATAGTTTTAAACAAAATTGAGTATTAACATAACGCTACAACTACTCAAACAACAAAATTTTCAAATCAAACTAAGCTAAAATGCTATATTTAATTATACCAATAATTAAAGAAAGATAATAATTAATTTAGTATCATAGCCTACAAATTGGCCTCTATAATCTAATCCACAATAGAGGCATTTTTTATGATTAACCAAACCTCCTCCAATAATATTATAGATGTTGCTTAATCAGAACCTCATATCTATCCCTTTACCACAAGAGGTTGATATCCCATACATAAGAATTATTCTAGTGTATATTATAATTATAATTGAGTTGTTGGACATTCTAAAACTAGATACATCAAGATGAGACATAAGATACAAGATGTTATTCATGAAAAAACTATTGAGCTAATCACACCTATAAATAAATCTATACTAAGAACAAATGGGAATTCCAAATTTAAAATTTTCAATGAGTCATTCTACAAGAATGAGGAAATAGAGATTAAGGATAATTTTGAAATAATTTATACATAGAATGCACATCCTCCTCCTATGACATGTGGTCCCTCATTAAAAAATATTATTAGTATAATTATAGGCATACCACTACAATAACCCATGATTAATTTTCATGATAATGATATTATCAAAGATGATTTTAATCTCAATGCATTATTCAAATGATTTCACATTAATAAACTCTTTATAAATAATGTCATGGTTGAAAATGGTTTAAGAGAAAACATTTATAAAATGACACTTATTAACACTCTCAGATATACACAAAATACTATGTATGATAGTACAAGAGTGGTCAAGGGTTTCAATGTATGGATATAAAATACTCTTGCGCACATTATACTACCTATTTAGGTGGGTGTGGCCATAGTGGTTACTCTATTTATATTTTGACTGAGTAATGATGTATTCGACATGTTGTTAGTATTACCTTTGATAAAAAAATTATGGGTGGAGACATCTATAGTACATAGATGCATCAAGTACATAAACTACAATAAGGTCTTCAAAATTTTAGGTATTTTATATGAGTACCCTCTTTTTCTAGTGTTATGTCCTCCTCTACCCCAACCACCATCATAATTGGTTATACACATCTTCATGATCAATACATACAACTAGTGGTTATAACTATTTAGAATATTTTTACACACTTGATTAAGAGGAGAGTAGTTGATTCTCCTAAGTAGGTAGTTGTACAAAAATCATCCCATTAGAGAGTTATTAAGGTTTCAAAAAGCAATTTATCTACCATAACATGTACTAATCACCTACCATAGACATTACATCATGTTTCATAGTTACATCATGTTCGATAGTGATAAAAAGGCACATACATTGGACCCAAAGAGTCCTAGGTTTTCCAAATCTAATGATCATACACATGATCCTATGAGTGATGATGATGAAAATTACATTACAACATCTTATTCCTTCTCAAATTATGATATACCTACATCTAATTTTTTGCCTCACCTAAAAAGTCACCACCACACCATATGATACAGACACTCTCCATGCCTATCCCATCAATGGGATAATTGGTTAACACATTCTAAATTTTTTAATATTCAAAAATTTAAAAAAAATAATAATAATTTAAAAATACAAAAAACATTCAAATATTCCCAAAATAAAAAATTAGGATGTAAGAATGATATGATTTCAAGTTTACACTATTTACATATGTTATTTATCACATGTTTGGTATATCTCTTATTATTTCTAATATATATATGTACTTTATAGTATTTGAGTATGGTGTGGAACATACATATAATACATGGAAACACAAATCGTGTAATTTCCTCTACCCAGTGGCCATATAATTTTGAGGACATATTATTACATATGTCATATTATCACAAGTTATATATTTATATGATATTTTACCATGTTGAGCTAGACATATTAATTACACATATCTTACTAGTTACTCATATCTTATATAATTTTATGTGGATATGTATATTTATTAAAATATGGTCTTCGGTACATGACAATGACAAGCTTGACACACATTTACCATGCATTAATTGATAAATCAAAAAATGTCATAATATGTCATTCTATCACACTTGTATGTTATCTTATGATTCAACCCTTTCATTATGATATTACACACTTACATGAACCTCATTGTCTATCTGAAACATGTCAAATATTCTACATATAAAACTCTATAAACTTAGATTGTTCACCTATACACAAATTAGTTCTGCTAGATTTGGTTAGTATCACCAATCGATACTAACCTGACTTGGTTAGTTCAGACCCATTCTTAATAATAAATATTTTCAAAATAAAAATTTCCTTAGGGTTAACCCATTATCTTAGTATGTCATTGGCATCATAAATTATTCAACTAGATCCATATACAAACAAATCAAAGTCTCATTAAAAAAGGACTTGGGAACTTATCTAGAACACATCTATACTCTATTACACATTCAATAAATCTACCCTATTATTACCAAATTAAAATATTATCACTAGGATCAATCATAATTAAATTTAAAACTAAAGCCATGTCAAATCAAGCATTATCAAGTATCAAATCCAATCATTAGTTTCAGATGTATAAAAAAGGAAAATAATTTCATAATCATATTATATGGGAGAACTATGTATGGATTGATTTACCTCCTCAAAGTACTAAAAATATATGCAAAAATCAATCATAAAATGGATGTGATTGGGGTCATCTCATCCCACTACACATTCACTATTTTGGTAGGTTTCTATCCTTCAAAAGCACATGTAGGGTTTCAAGGCAAAGTAGATTAATTTCTAGTGTTATGTAAATCATCAACGTTAACGATTGTAAATATAAAATAAATAGATATAGACATATATGACTATAAAATAATTATTCCTTAGTTTTATACATGTCAGAATTGAATTATGATACTAAAAAAATTTGATAGAACCAACCCTACACAAACAAAAAATTAATTATGGAATTGAATGAACCAAAATCCTCCTTGATTCTAATTTTCACTTATACAATATAGTCATGGTCAAATATTCAACCAAAAAACCTAAGTATTCATTCCTTTGTTGTACTCACTATATTTAACAAATATTACTTTTTAAATCAGTGTAGTCAATCTTATTTTTCTACATGCAGATGTATGCTTGAATGCCATAACTTAATATTTGAATTAATGTTCTATCTTAATTAGATTAATCACCTCAATAATCAAATAGGGTAAAACATATTTATGAAACCATAAACATATCAAATAATGAAAAACTTAAGCTTAACATAGGGTTCCATCCTTCCAAGGACTCATATTTTTATCCTAGGGTTTCAAATTTTATTTTTGATTTTCTTACATAAAAAGAAATTATCAAATTTTTTGTCCTAGCATTTCATTGATTTTATTTTTTATCTCCATACACAAATATTATTTTCACCCTAAGCCCTCGATTATCATTAGGGTTTAATTCTTGCATGGTTTTATAATCTTTGTCATAGGGTTTTAAAATATATCTTCTTATTTCCTTACACAAATTAAATCTTTGTTTCAAACTTTTTATCCCAGGGTTTCATTTATTTTATTTCCATACACATAATATTTTTACCTTCAAACCTAGACCTGATTTATGATAACTGATATTAAACATGACCATGTTTAATGAATATTATTGGTTAACACAAGTAATGAAAGTATTTTTTTCATATTATTCTCCAAGGACAATGTATCGTACTTGAATCAAAATTTTAATAAAATAGGTTAACAAAACCAAACCTAACAAAATTAATGAGGCTAAAAAAACCAATGAGCACTAAATAAAATAGGGCATGCATGATGTCCTTTGTTCCTCCTACAATGGATTATGAAACATACCCTATCCACCTTATTTATGGACTTATCAAGAATGTTTAGAACGATTATACAACTACTAAATATCAACTAGATGAAATGGATGACAAAGAGTTATTCAATACATTAACATGAATCCAGACCAAATTTATGCAATATTATATATAGAAAGATATGAGTAAAAAAATTTGGCCCAAGATTCCACATAATTTATATAGACATCTACTATTGGTACTATCCCTATATCTACACCTTTAGTGACCTTTGTTATATCTACATAAAGTTTAAGGGTAACATGATGACTCAAAAATATTCACATACCTTTTACAACATACGAAAACTTTACCCCTCCCATGATGACTATGATTATTCCATAACCATCCCCACCTAATGTCTATTTTTTGTAGTACAGTATTATATATCTACATGTTAATTTAATGTAATTAGATAAAGGTGCATTGAGAGCTACTCGTTCCAAGGATTTGCATGTTATATTTCATGAACCCTTATCCCCTAAGATAATAACATACCATTTACCAAAAGGATTTCTATATCCTAATACCCATTTATACAAAGGTAAAAGTGATTCCAATCAACACCTTAGTTCATTCTATGTACCATATTTGGACTATGTTTACAATAACAAACTACTGAGAAAATTATTTCCAAGAGTGTCAAGGACTATGCATTGTTATGGTTTTATGATCTCCCCTTCAATTTTGTAAGAGAATTCAACCCCTTAGATAACCAATTATTAGGACATTTCTCCATCAACATCAATGATAAACTATGTGAAGCTTCTTTTTCTTAAACTAAAGAAAGGGTATAATGAACTAATAAGTGACTATGTACTTCGATACAAGCCTATACTAGCCAAGATGACTAATGTTATGGATGACAATGAATTAAAATATATATTTAATCAATGTTTACTATCACTATTTCATGAGTTAATTATATTCAAGAGATTCAAATCATTTGACAAGTTATGTCATACAGTAAGGGATAAAGGATTAAAATTAACATCTTTGAACAAACTAAAGTATAAATATATTTTTATAACTACTTCAACAATGAAGTCTCATAAAATACTAAGTTATAATCTAAAATCAAATTATAAAAATAATGAGGCCAAGATTAAATTCAACATGGTTTTATAACCTATAAACAATTTACAACTCCACAAAGCAAGAAATTTTAAAGTTTACCATCACCTCCTAATGTAATAACAAATAATTTTCTCGAGTGTAACCTTATCACATTAATTTATCTACAAAAGATATATCTAATAAATCCTACACAAATAAACTATTATGGTAATGCATATTGGGATTATCATCATATTTTGAGGAATTCAAAAAACATATGTTTTAAACTAAGACATAAGATACATAATATTATATATGAAGAAATTATTGATTTCAGCTCTCTTAAAAATGAATCTAGACCACATTATAATGAAAATAAAAAATTAAATATTTTTAATGATCATTTTATTAAACATGTGACAATAGAAATTAATGACACTTCAGAGTTACATCATGCATATAACATGCATCCTCCAACTATAATGTATGATCATATAATAAATTCAATTCTATTGAAATTATTTATACATTAACACATTGAGATTTGATAACATTTGATAACAATGACATAGTTGATGATGAATCAAATTTTCATGTTCTCTTCAAATTATTTTATATAGATGAAAAACTTATATAGACTATCATGATTGACAATGTTTGAGTGAAAAATTTTACACAATGAAACCTTTCCGTTACCTTAGGTACACATAACATGATTTACAAGATATATCAAAATCAATTAAGGGATTATATGGACATCAACAAAATACATTGGGACACATAATATTACATCTTCAGGTAGGCTTAACCCTATTAGCCACACCATTTATAGTTCTATAGAGTAATAGGGTCTTTGATATTTTATTAATATGCATTTGGATGCAAATATTCTGATTAGTACCCTCTATATACACCTAATATTTTAAATTTTATCACTTTATTGATTCTTTCTCTTGCAACAGCTTGTTAATGCATCAATCTTATTGAGTGCACACCTTAAAGGATTCGCCAAGAATGAGGTTGGAATGGAATATGGTGTTTTGTGAGAGATATTAGAATTATACTATTATTATGACCTCCTCTAAGTATGTATCCATATTTTCCTTCTGTTTACTTCCTATCCATATGTTTTAGCTTCCCTATATCCTTCAAAATTAGCTTGACCAATACAATAGGTTTTCTAATTTTATCTTTATCTTACCATATCAACCAACATGATATTAATTAAATTGTGTTTTATAACATTTATACTATATCAAATTGATTGATACAATATTATGTTTACCTACATCTTCCAAATGTATCAACCTAGCTGATATTGTCAGTTTAGAGTTTAAGGTTGGTATTGGGTATTAGATAAATATTTTTGGGTTAATATTCCATTCCAAATAAAATATATCACATTCAAACTCTTTACTTGTACTCAAATTTTTTCTGTAAGGATTATTAAGAGTTACTAGATTTGAACTTTTTCTTTAGAGGTCTTGTTGTGGTGTCATTGAAGCTCAATAGCAGAGGTCATTTGAAGTTACTAATGAAGGATATCTAGGTCTTCATATAACCATTTGAGGTCTTCAACCTATAACAATTTATTGGAAAGTGTCACTTGATCCAAAGGGGGAGATTGAAGTGTCGATGGGTACACCCAAAGGTAAGTATTTATATTCATATACTCTACCATTTATTTAATTAGTAGATGATATGTTTCTTATTTCTTTGTGAATGTATGTGTGTGTATCCTTAATTAATTTCCTCCTTATACTGAATAATTTGATATAGATATAAGGTTTATTAGGTTTTCCATCAATCACCTTAGGTTTCATAGATTCCCATTTGGTTGACAATTACAAGTTACCCATTTATAAAATTATCTAACCCATCATTTAATTTAATTTCTACCCATTTACAACCATTTAATTTACTTAAATATTTATGACCATATGTAAATCTATTTACATTTATTGAAGTCTAGTGAGAGTTATATCCTTGTGTCATAGGCTTATGATTTAGAACCCATTTCTATTGACATTTAAGTTGTATTTAACCATATCACTCACACACACACACACACGCACGCACGTGCCCACACACACACACACACACACAGTCTTTACCTGATCATCCAAATATATGAAAGTTGTATTTTATTGACCTTATTTGATTCCTACTATATTGAGAGAAATTAGATAGTTTTAGGTCATCATTTACCACACATACATTTTGGTGAACTGAATGTGAAGCTTATCCCACCTATGGTTGGATCAATTTCATAGTTTTTCTCTTTGATTCTTAAGGTTGTCTTCACTTTTACTTCACCATCACAACATGTTGGTGAACTTGATGTGAATCCCATCCCACCTCTGGCTGGATTATGTACATGCTTCCATTTATTTTCATTTATTATCTTCACTTTGGATTCATCATCATAATAAACTATAGTAAACCCAACATCAATATTATCCCACCTTTGGTTTGATCAGTTTAATTTTTTTAATTATATATTCTTAGCGATATCTTCCAAACCATCATACCTCTTTTAGTCCATCTATATTAGTTAGCTCAATAGCTTTACCTTTCTATCTAAAAATGGTATCAATTGGCGAGCACTATTGTATGTGTTCCTAGATGGCATCAAATAACCCAATATAGTTTTGTGTATGCATCCAACTATATCAGCCAACCTAATATAATTATATTTGATTAAATTATGTATTCAAGTTTATTAGCCAACTTGATACAATTATGTTTGAAAAAAAAAAAATTGACTATATTGACTGCTTGACACCATTCAGTTTGTTTGGTTAAATTCATTACAAGCATCAAACCTATCTTTTAATATTTGTTTTTGTTTTTATTCCTAGAAAATAGGTTCCAATGATTTTTAAAACTCATAGAATCTATCATTATGGTCCAAGAACTCATTAGTTTTACCTAAGTTATGGTGTGATGGGCACTACCCAACACTCAAGCCATTATACAACATTATATACATAATTTAGTTTTCATGTATTTCACATTTTATCAAAAAATTAATATATTTCACAGTATGTCTAATGGATTGTGAAATACCAAAAATGAATTCCTCCTCCCAGAATTCCAAGGGGAGTCTTCGTAAGATAACTCATATTGGAATTTTCATAAGAGGGTCACTTTCCAAATTCAACCTAGGCTTCCATTCTATATGAGAAATAAAAATTTGGAGTGTTATATTATAAATATATTTGTGTTTTTATAATAACTTTTTCAAAAAGAATTTTGTTTCAACAATAATTTGTTAAATTTTTATTAAAAAAAATTCAACAGTTTATCAATAGAATTGTTTCTTTTGTCATATTATATCTTTTAAAACAATAAAATAATACTTCAACTTCAAATTTTATTTATAGTTAAATTTATCAATCAATATCACTATAATTTTTGAAACATCAAATAAAACCAATTATAAAAAGAACCAATTAAAGCAACCAATTACATGTAAAGTTAATTATAACTATGTTAGGGCTATAAATTAATTTTAAATCATATTAGTTCCTATCCTTCGAAATGCACAAATTTAAGGGAGAAGTTTTAATTTTGTTCTCTTCTCAAAAAAGTCTTAAAATATAAAAATTGCCATACAACCATTAAATTTGTCACATCATCCCAACATATTCTATTAATATTATGCTATTCCAAACATTTGTATCAATATTTTTATATAAAATTATTTTTAATAAAAATTATCAAATCACATGCATATAAATACATTATAAAATAATTTTTAATCATTGAATTTAAATTTTTTTATAAAATTTAAATTTTTTAATGATTATAGATTTTGTAAATTACATGGCATCAATCATAAGTAATAACTTTTGAATATCACATGCATTACAAAATAAATTTTAATCATTAAATTTAACAATTCTTATAAAATGTAAAATAATCATAACTAATAACTTGTGAATACCACATGACATTACAAAATAAAATTTAATCATTAAATTTAACAATTCTTATAATAGGTAAAATTCTTACGAAATATAGATTTTATAAAGTACATGGCATATGCCAATCATAACTAATAACTTGTGAATGTTAGAAACTAAAGATCAGTTGGAGATAATTTCTCCACTCATAGTTTAACTGCCTATTGCATCTCACTCCTCATGCATGCACAGTAGTTAACAAATAGTTAGAGATCAGTTAGTTCAAGTAGTTAACAGTCAGTTTGTTTAAGCAGTTAGAGGATTAGTTTAGACTTAGTTAGATGCAGTTAAACAATTAGTTTATTTTAAATTTAATTTGTCAAGAAAATCTATTTATAGATGCCTTGGGCGCAACATTGTAAGCAAGGAAAAAGAAGATCAATAAAAATCTTTTTCAAGATTGCAGTAGCATTCTGAGTTCTATGTTTATGTTCATGTTTTTTATGCTCTATTTTATTACTTCAAATTGGTATTAGAGCCAGACAAGTCTGTGAGATTTATAATGAGCCAATACAACCAAGAAGTCTGCAAGGAAAAAGTGGTGAACCCTGAGAGAGAAGAGTCTTTGTCTTCATCTGGATCAATGCAGTAGAGCTAAAGGAGCAAAGACCTTATAGGTCATGTGAAGGTGAAGCACGCAGTGAGTTTGGTGTTAGGTGAAGTGCAATCAACCCAGATAGGTCAGCACAGTAGTAGTTAGTTGTGAAGGAAGAAAATAGACCAGACCATGGGAAAAGCGCACAGCTTAGAGCCAACACATGCAGCCAAGTGGTCGACGCATCAGTAGTCAATGCATAACTAGTAGAAGGTTTTTTTAATAAGGACCATGGAAATTTAAAAAAAAACAAAAAGGAGAGATCATTGTTTCTATAAAAGGAATCACAGCAAGGTATTGATTTTTTATTATTATTTTTTTCTATTAAAAAAAAGGCGTTGTCCAACGAGTTGTGAAGCAATGCTAAGCAGCGAGTTGAAAAAGATGCTCCTATTTGAAATGTTCCAACAGTATTAGTCAGGGACTGTGCAGACCCAGAGCATTGGAAACAAGATCTAGGGAGGATAAAGACTACAACAACAACAATAGAATCCTCTAAGCATGTGACATGGCAACAAATAATAGTATTTCTTAGCCTCAAATTCCCATTTTTAACGGTAAGAGTTACGATTTTTTGGAAATTAAGATGAAAGCTTTGTTTTGCTCACAAGAAGTTTGGGATTTGGTAGAGAGTGGTTTTGTAGAACCGTAGGACAAGGCAGCCCATCTGGCATTAACTCGAGCACAAAAGGATGAGATTAAAGAGAACAAAAAAAAGATGCAAAAGCTTTAATTATAATCCAACAGGCACTGAATGAATCTATTTTTTCAAGAGTTGCAGCTGCAACGAGATCCAGAGAGGCATGAAAACTCTTGGAGACTACCTATAAAGGTAATACAAAGGTAAAAATTTCTAAATTGCAATCTCTTAGGTGAAGTTTTGATAATTTACAAATGAATGATTCAGATTCATAGACTAGTTTATGGGTCAAGTATTGAATATAGTGAATCAAATTAGATCTAATGGAGAAACCATAACAATTCAAAAGATCATAAAAAAATACTCAGGAGTTTACCCAGTAAATTTGATGCAATAGTTGTAGCTATTAAGGAAACCAAGGATTTGGAATAGCTATTTATAGATGAATTAATGGGTACTTTGTTAACACATGAATCCAGAATAAATAGGAATAACAACACTTCTCTTGAGAATGCTTTCAAGTCATAGGTATCATTTGGCAGAGGAAGAGGAAGAGGAAGGTCAAACATCAGAGGAAGAGGAAGAGGCAGAACTCAAAGGAACAATCCAGATCAAGGTGAAAACAGTAATCAAAACTTCAACAATAGAAGACATGGCAAAAATCACTTCCATCAAAGTTCACAGAGGTTTGATAAATCTAATATTGAATGTTATTATTGCAAAAAATATGGACATTATGCAAGTGACTACAGAAAGAAACAAGGATATGTGGACAAGCAAAATGCTAATTACACAGGTGAATCTAGTTCTAATCTTGGAAGCTTATTTCTCACTTGTCATGTTACTCAAGAAAAAGATAGAGATATTTGGTTCTTAGATAGTGGATGTAGTAATCGTATGATAGGAAATAAATAATTTTTTGCTAGTCTAGATGAATCCATAAAATCTGAAGTGAAATTAGGAAATGATATCAAAGTGGATGTAATGGGTAGAGGTGTAATAAATGTTTTGGCAAAGAATGGTGAAAGAAGGTTTATACCTAATGTTTATTTTGTACCTAGACTAAAGCATAATATTATGAGTATTGGATAGTTAGTAAAGAAAGGTTACAGAGTATATTTTATGGATAATGTTTACACAATACTAGATAAGTTTCCAAGTGACAGGTTGATAGGAAAAGTGGAGATGACCAAGAATTGGATATTCCCTCTTCGAATTCAGTGCATCCAAGGAGAAGATGAAACCCACTTCAAAACCATGCATCTAGACCAATCATGGCTATGGCACTTAAGGTATAGACATTTACATTTTGGAGGTTAGAATTTGTTACAGAAGAAAAATATGGTGAAGGGATTACCACAAATAGAAAAGCCAGGAAGTTCATGTGATAGTTGTATTTTGGCAAAACAGCATAGAGAGAGCTTTCCAGTAGGAGCCTCATATAGAGCAAAGGTAATATTGGATCTAGTCCATAGTGATTCATGTGGACCAATGCAAACTCCATCATTTGGAGGTAGTACTTATTTTCTAACCTTCATTGATGACTTTAGTAGAAAGACATAGATATATTTTCTCAAAAATAAGTTTGAAGCCTTTGGAAACTTTAAAGAATTCAAGGCTATGGTTGAAAATCAGAGTGGCCATTATATCAAGGTACTTAGATCAGATAGAGGAGGTGAATATATGTCTAATGAATTTCAAGATTTTTGCAAATATCATGGCATTAAAAGGAAATTGACTACAAGGTACACACCATAGCAGAATGGTGTAGCAGAAAGAAAGAATAGAACAATCATGGAGATGGCTAGAAGTATGTTGAAAGCCAAACATTTGTCAACTGAATATTGGGTAGAAGCAGTAGCATGTGCAGTGTATATTCTGAATAGAAGCCCAACAAAGAGTGTCAGAGATCGAATTCCACAAGAAGCATGGAGTGGTAAGAAACATAGTGTACATCATTTCAAAAAAAAATTGGTTGTATAGCATATTCTCTTATACCATCTAAATTGAGAAGAAAACTTGATGATAGAGGTGAGAAATGCATTTTTATTGGCTATAGTGAAGAACCAAAGCCTTATAAGTTGTATAACCCCATTTCAAAGCAAGTGATTATTAGCAAAGATGTTGAATTTAAGGAAGAAGAAGCATGGGATGGTAGCACCATCACAATTGAAGCACCAATTCCATAGAATGAAGAAGAATCTGAAGAACAAAATTTGTAAGGTGATCAATCCTCTCCACAAGCAGGAACAAGCACTCTAATAAGAACACCTAGGAGGTATGAAAAAGGTGAATCATCAAGTCATGCATGTCACCCTACTCCAAATTCACAAGTAAGTGATGAATCAGATCCAACTCTTGCTACTTTAAAATCAAGATTGAAAGGTAAGAAAATGAGAAACTTGAATGAGATTTATAATCAAGAAAAAGAGAAATCAGATTTGTGTTCAAATTTTGCTCTTTTCACTCATGATCCTATGTATTATGAAGAAGTAGTTAATGAGGAACATTGGATAAAAGCAATGAATGAAGAGATGAATGCCATTGAAAGAAATCAAACATGGGATCTAACTAATCTACCTGAAGGTATGGATTGTATAGGAGTCAAATGGGTTTATTAGACTAAATTTGATGCAGATGGAAATGTTGAAAAGCACAAGGCAAGGTTAGTAGAAAAAGGTTTTGCACAAGAACATGGAATTGACTATAATGAAACATTTGCTCCAGTTGCTAGATTGGATACTGTTAGAATGGTTTTATCAATAGCTTCTCAAAATAATTGGTATGTATATCAAATGGATGTCAAATCAGCTTTTTTGAATGGTTTTCTAGATGAAGAAGTGTATGTGAAACAGCGACCAGGTTATGAAGTGCAAGGACATGAAGAAAAAGTCTACAGATTGAAGAAGGCCCTTTATGGTCTCAAGCAAGCACCAAGAGCATGGTATAGTAGGATTGATTCATATATGACAAATAATGGATTTAGCAGAAGCAATAGTGAGCCTACTTTGTACACAAAAATCAACAAAGAAGGTTAGATTTTGATTGTGTTTATATGTTGATGATTTGATTTTCACTAAAAATTTGTCTGTAGACACATTTAAATCAACAATGAAAAAAGAATTTGAAATGACAGATTTAGGATTAATGAAGTACTTTTTGGGTATAGAAGTTGTACAATCAGAGAAGGGAATTTTTATTTGTCAAACTAAATATGCAAAGGATGTGTTAAGAAGATTTAAGATGCTGAACTGTAAACCAGCACCTACACCTGTTGCTACAGGAACCAAACTTAGCAAAGAAGACCAAAGGTCTACATTCAAAAGACTAGTTGGCAGTATGATGTATCTTACAGCCACAAGACCAGATATCATGTATCGGGTCAGTTTAATCTCTAGATTCATGGAGTCACTGAAAGACTCACATTGGCAAGTTGGAAAGAGGATATTGAGATATGTGGCAGAAACTACAGAATATAGAATTTTATATTCCATAACAAAAAAATTTAGTTTGATTGGTTATACTGATAGTGATTTTGCAAGTAGCGTTGATGATAGGAAGAGTACTTCTGGACATGCCTTTCTTTTAGGAACAGGTGTGGTCACGTGGGCATCCAAAACACAACCTATAGTGACACTTTCATCAGCTGAAGTAGAGTATGTAGAGGCCACATCAGCAGCATGCCAAGCAACTTGGATGAGGAGAATATTGACATATTTATTACAAGCACAGAAGGAGTCAACACCAATCTTTTGTGACAACAAATCAGCAATTGCATTGTCAAAAAATCATGTTTTTCATAAGAGGAGCAAGCACATTGATACAAGATTTCATTTTATCAAAGAGTTAGTAAATAATGGAGAAATTCATCTGGAATTCTGCAGATCTGAAGATCAATTGGTAGATATATTCACAAAGGCATTAGCAAAGGAGACCTTTGATTATCTAAAACAAAATTTAGGCATTGTAAATGCTAAAGTTGTTAGTGGTAGAAATTAAGGGGAAGTGTTAGAAACTGAAGATCAGCTGGAGATAATTTCTCCACTCATAGTTTAACTGCCTGTTGCACCTCACTCCTTCTCATGCATGCACAGCAGTTAACAAATAGTTAGAGATTAGTTAGTTCAAGCGGTTAATAGTCAGTTTGTTTAAGCAGTTAGAGGATTAGTTTAGACTTAGTTAGATGCAGTTAAAAAATCAGTTTAATTTGCCAAGAAAATTTATTTATAGATGCCTTGGGCACAACATTGTAAGCAAGAAAAAGATCAATAAAAAAATCTTTTTCAAGATTGCAGTAGCATTCTGAGTTCTGTGTTTATGTTCTTGTTTTTTATGCTCTGTTTTATTACTTCAGTGAATATCACATGGTGTCAATCATAATTGATAATTTACAACAATCATAGTTTAAGTAAGAACCTAAAATATTCATTTTTTTTTTACCCACATCATCCAATTTGTTAATATGTTTGAAAAAAATTTAGGGCAAGGAATAATTTTAATTTTATATTTATAATCTTTTTCTTAAAAATTTGTGTGCCTCCTTTATGTTTATGTGTATGTGTTAGATTTTGTAGAATCAAAGGTTTGATAGTTGTGCATAAATATCTTTAAAATAAATTTAATTGAATTATAATATAGAATTATTATGTAGATTTTATATGAGTAAAATTTAAAAGCTAACATTATTTTTAAAAAATTGAATAAAATTATTCATATACATGTACATTTATTAATAGGTATATATAAATGTCAATGCGTTAATAAATAAAATGACTCTTTTTTTTTATAATTTATAAATGTGAAAATAGAAAAATTCAATTATAAATTATTAAATATAAATTAATATATATATATATATATATATATATATATATATATATATATATATATATATATATATATATATCAATTGATAATATTTATATAATTTTATGATTTCAAATTTATGAAATAAATAAATCAAAACACTTTGAATATGATATATTTAAATATTTTTATATTAATTGTGTCTGAAATATATATCTTAATCAATTATTAATATAAAAGAAAAAATTAATTCATATAATATTTTAATTATTCTACAAGATAAGGAAATGCACAAAATAAAACAGGACAACATGGATTCAGTTGTTTGTTAGCTTTGAGGAAGACGGCAATGCCGAATCTATGAAATACAAAAAGATTAAGTATTCATGCAAAATATTCCAATGGCGAATCCATGAAATATAGTATTTTAATTATCATTTTAATTATGAGAATAGACCGTTCATAATTGGTATATGGACAATTATTGTGTAGGAACAAATAGCAACTATGAAAAAAGAAACAAAACAGAGCGAATATCATTTGCAGATGGTGACAGTGGAGAGTTGGACGGTCTTCTAATAAACAACTAATTATACCTAAATGTAATGAAGGACAGAACAAGCAAACGTAGCTTTATATTAAAAATATGTAATGGAAAGAGAGTAAATAAAAGCCGGGACAATATTATACATAGAAAGGAGAATATAAAGACTCTTAGTAGTGTGTATACGTGTGGTCCACCAAAACTGGAGGTTATTTGTTCAAAATAAATAAAAAACCGTCAAAAATTAGTTATGAATGAAGTCCATGCGCAGTGCACTTTAATTTCAACAATTATTAGATCACTGCTTGATACTGCTTGAAGTTGTATTTTGATACTGCGATTTCGTTCAGAATGGGACTACGCCTTATTTTATGTAAAGATGCAGACATATTTTTTCTTCTTAGAATGTGTTGGGGCTAATATTTCAGACTTGGTTTTACTCATGGAAAATTCCTCGGGCTTTTTTTTTTTTTTTTCAATGAAAAAATTAATTCTTTCGATATCTTTCTCAAGAGGGCTACGTCTGAAATGAAATCGTTTCTCATGGATATTGCATGTTTCCTTTTCCCTGCATCCCGGTTGACTGACAACTTCTCTCTTTTTATCTCGGTCTCCCATGGCATTCATGTTGGTGTGTACCATGTTCATATTTGTTGTGAATTTTAATTTAGGTACTATTGTTATGAAGATGTTATTTAATATGTTCATAATTTTGTTTAATACAAACTTAATATTGGTAGTTATTTTTATATGTGTGAAAACATTTAGGTGTAATTTGGGAAACGATCGTACTTTTCATTCCACCAATAGTAATCTTTTTTATTTTTTGCTTTTTATACAAGAAACTTTTGTTTGCGGATGGATTTTAGAGACATCTTTTAAGCTGGTAGTAATGTAATCTTGTAGAGAGTCCTACTCTAGTGCAATACCCATCTCACATTATTTTAGAATGGGTTCTTCTTTTGGTTAGATTCATGATTTTTTGCACGTCTACATATGGGGTTATATTGATTATATTTCTACCATTCTTTTTGGTTTGTGGGTATTTTTGGTGTGCATCAAGTATTTCTATTACATTCAACATGTGAGACAAAGTCACTTTTGACTTTCATTTCACCTAAATCTGACACCATGAGCTCATTTTTCAAGCCATGTAAATCATGTTCTACATAGATTTAGAAAATGTACAGAGGTAAGAATGATTTAATAGAGGAAAATGTCCTTTTAAACATATTTAGTGTTGAGTTGTGGAGCTAAAAGCTTCACTAATGAGCTAGCACAGTAACCGTCAACGGTCAGAGCTAACTGACATCAGTTAGGGGTCGATTGGCATCGGCAGACATTGGTCAGAACCAACCGATATCGGTTAGGGGTCGACCGACATCGGTCAGGGGTCGATCGGCATCAGTCATCTGTAGACCGACACCGACTTCTGTGCATTTTCATGTGTTTCCAGAATTAGATTTGTTCTAATTTTAGGAGAACAGTTAGTTTGCATGTAAAGACTAAAATTAGTCTTGAGTCTATTTTTCTAATTATTGTTTGCTTTGGGTTCTATTTAGAGACCCATGGGGCTGTATTGTAATTTGAAGGCAAGAACAACAATAATTGAGTTACTTGTCTCAAGTGTGTAAGATCAATTAGATCTGCAAGGAGCAAGATCAAGAAGATCTGCAAGTAGGAGAGCAAGATCAATTAGATCTGCAAGGTGTGAGATCAAGAAGATCTGCGGAAAGAGGGAAGGACAACTTGGTTATTGAGTTGGTTGTAATTGATTGAGAGAGAGAGAGAGAGAGAGAGAGAGAGAGAGAGAGAGAGAACTCATGAGGGAGAATTACTGTACATCTAAGAGGTGTGGGGAGAAAGAGATTTTTTCATTGTATTTCCTTTTGGAAGAGTTTAATATAGATTGTATTGTTTTTTGTATCTCCTATTCTTTGATGTTTCTAATTTTTAGTTACTTATTACTTCTGGTTTAATTCCGTGTTTAGTTGCTTATATAAAAGTAATCAATTATACTGTAAGATACTAACAAGTGGTATCAGAGCTCTAAATCCTGACAAGTGGTATCAGAGCTCTAGATCTTGACAGCTGGTATTAGAGCCCGGTTCAAAGCAGGTTAGTGTTTGTTGATTACAAGATTCACTCACAGGGGTTTTTGATTGAGTGGGAGTAAAGCAATGGTAGAAGAAAGTAAACTAAGAATGGTGAAATTCAATGGCAAAAATTATCAATTATGGAGGATGCAGATTGAAGAATATATGTATCAAAAAGATCTATACTTACCGTTGGGTGGAGTTTCAAGCAAGTCCATAGATATGAAAGATGAATAATGGAATGTTCTTGATAGAAAAGCTCTTGGATCTGTAAGATTGAGCCTGTCATCTTCTGTGATTTCTAACTTATCACAGGCAAAGACAACGGTAGAGTTAATGGATACTTTGGCAAATTTATATGAAAAACCCTCAGCTTTGAATAGGGTATATCTTATAAAGTAATTATTTAATTTGTAAATGCAGGAAGGTGGATCGGTATCTAGTCATCTTAATGATTTCCATGGATTAGTAAATTAGTTAAATTTAGTCAAAATAGTTTTTGATAATGAAATTAAGGCTCTCTTAATCTTATGCTCTTTACCTGAAAGTTGGGATAGCTTGGTAATGGCAGTATGTAATACTGCATCTGCTTTAAATATCTTGAAAGTTGATGATGTTGTTAGTGTAATTCTGAATGAAGAAATTTGCAAGAAAAGCACAAGAGAAACATCAGGTAATGCTTTAAGTATTAAAATCAGGGGAAAGCAAAGAGAGAAGGGTGAGCAAGGGAAATCAAGGTCAAAGATAGGCAGTAGATCTAAATCAAGAAATAGAGGTATAACCTACTGGAATTATGGAAAGAAAGGGCATGCAAAGAAAGATTGTTGGTTGAAAGAAAATCAGTATGAAGGTAATAAAGAAGCAAATGATGTAGGTACTGTTACACAGGATGCTCTTATATATTCTTTGGATAAACTAGAATCCTGGGTTTTAGATTCTGGTGCCTCTTTCCATGCAACCCCAAATAGAGAATTTTTCAATGATTATGTCCATGGAGACTTTGAAAAAGTTTATTTAGGGGATGATGAGCCTTGTCAAATTGCAGAATGCCAACACATGGGTGTTGAAGGATGTCATGCATGTACCCATCCTGAAGAGGAATCTGATTTCTATAAAAAAGTTGGGTGACGAGGGTTGCACAATAACTCTCACAGCTGAATCTTAAAAAGTTTCCAAGGGTGCACTTGTATTAGCTAGAGGTAAGAAAGTAGGTACACTTTATCTATCTACTTGTATTACTAATTATTCTCCTTATATTTTATCTACTTCAAATGTAGATATAAATATGTGGCATTGTAGACTTGGTCATATGAGTGAGAAGGGAATGGATGTTCTTAAGTCAAAAGGTAAGCTTTCAGATTTGAAAAGCATAGATCTATATTTCTGTGAGCATTGTATTTTTGAAAAATAGAAGAAAGTGAGGTTTCTAATAACTGGGTCAGCAAAGAAGAAGCACAAGTTTGAGCTTGTTCACACAGACATGTGGGGACCAGTACAGGTAGCTTATATTGGAGGATCATAGTATTATGTTTCTTTCATTGATGATGTTACAAGAAAGGTACGGGTTTATTGCATAAAGAGGAAATCTGATGTTTTTGACACATTTAAGAAATGGAAAGCCTTGATTTTCAATGAAAAGGTGATGTACAGTGATCAGCTCAAGAGGCTGAATAATTTTGAGCAGGGCAATCTTGATTTGAAAAAGGTTATGATCCAAAATGAGCTCACGGGTAAAAATTATCACTCACAAGAAAACACAAAGACCGATGTTGGTCAGGTGGAAATCGAGGTCGATCAGGTAGAGACCGATGACAGTCAGGTGGAAATCAATGTTAGTCAGGTGGAATCAACATCGGTCAGGTGCAGACTGAGGTCGGCCAGAGATGACCGAGATCAATCACTGTCAGGGAATTTAGGTAGACAACAAGCTGTCAATGAGTCTCAAATGCCCATGAGGAGGTCTAAAAGGGTAAGTAAACCTCCAATTCATTATTCCCCTTTCTTATACTACTTGTTGTTCACTGATGGTGGAGAAATAGGAATTTTTGAAGAGGTAATGCATGTAGAATATAGGAAACAGTGAGAGCATGGCATGAATGAGGAAATTGATTCCTTGGAAGAGAACCAAATGTGGGATTTGGTAGAGTTGTCAGCCAAAAAGAAAGCACTAAAAAATAAATTGGTTCACAGGTTAAAGGAAGGAGAGAATAGACAAGTGAGACATAAGGCCAGGTTGGTGTTGGAGAGGTTCAATATGTAGGATGCAAAACCAGTTAGCACACCTATGGCAGGACAGTTCAAGTTGAGCTTAGAATAGTGTCCTAAATCACATGATGAGGTTGAGTACATGAGTAGAGTTCCATATGCTTCAACAGTTGGGAGCTTGATGTATGGAATGGTATGTACTAGACCAGATATTGCCCAAGCAGTGAGAGTTCTCAACAAGTTTATGGCTAATCCAAGAAAGGAACACTAGAAAGAAGTTTAATGGATTCTTAGATATCTGAGAGGGACCAGCAGTAGGCATTTATGCTATGGAGGGTCAAACACTTCTCTACATGGGTATGTAGATTCAGATATGGCAGGTGACTTGGATGGCAGGAGAAACACCACAGGATATGTGTTCACTGTTGGTGGAACAGTGGTTAGCTAGATTTCAAAGTTGCAGAAGGTTTTTGCCTTGTCTACTATAGAGGCAGAATACATTGCAGTCACAGAGGATAGCAAGGAAATGATATGGATGACTCAATTCATGGAAGAGTTGGGAAAGAAGCAAGAGAGTTGTAGATTGTACAGTGATAGTCAAAGTGCAATTCATTTGGCAAAAAATTCAGCCTTTCATTCAAGAACTAGATATATATAGCTTAGGTACCACTTCATTAGATAGGTATTGGAGGATGGACAGTTGAAGTTGGAAAAGATCCATATGAATAAGAACCCTGCAGATATGTTAACAAAGTCGATAACAAGGAGAAGTTGAATCTTCATTCAACTTTTGTTGGTCTTCAAGATTGAACTTGAAGATAGAAAAACAAGCCAAAAATAAATTAGAAGATGTTGTTGTACAGGTACAGGTGCAGCTGTTTATCTCCAAGTGGGAGATTTTTGAGTTGTGGAGCTAAAAGCTTCACTAATGAGCTAACACAGTAACCATCAATGGTCAGAGCCAACCGACATCAGTTAGGGGTCGATCGACATCGGTAGACATTGGTCAGAACCAATCGACATCAGTTAGGGGTCGATCGACATCAATCAAGGGTCAGCTGGCATCAGTCATCTATAGGCCGACACCGACTTTTGTGTGTTTGCATGCATTTTGAGAATTAGATTTGTTATAATTTTAAGAAAATAGTTAGTTTGCATGTAAAGACTAAAATTAGTCTTGAGTCTCTTTTTCTAATTATTGTTTGCTTTGGGTTCTATTTAAGAGACCCATGGGGTTGTATTGTAATTTGAAGGCAAGAACAACAACAATTGAGTTGGTTGTCTCAAGTGTGCAAGATCAATTAGATCTACAAGGAGCAAGATCAAGAAGATCTGCAAGTAGGAGAGTAGGATCAATTAGATCTACAAGGTGCAAGATCAAGAAGATCTACGAAAAGAGGGAAGGACAACTTGGTTACTGAGTTGGTTTTAATTGATTGAGAGAGAGAGAGAGAGAACTCTTGAGGGAGAATTACTGTACATCCAAGAGGTGTGGGGAGAAAGAGATTTCTTCATGGTATTTCCTTCTAGAAGAGTTTAATATAGATTGTATTATTTCTCATATTTCCTATTCTTTGTTGTTTCTGATTTCTAGTTACTTATTACTTCTGGTTTAATTCCTTGTTTAGTTGCTTATATAAAAGTAATCAATTATACTCTAAGATACTAACAAGTGGTATCAGAGCTCTAAATCCTGACAAGTGGTATCAGAGCTCTAGATCCTGACATTTGGTACACTTTCATGATAATATTTTGCATTTTTAAAATAACTCCCTACAAGTTGGTATCTTTTATTAGTGACTACATTTTGGATATGTGTTCATTTAGAGGGTGGTTTTTCTTCTCTTCCCTATTTTTATAGATGTAAATTATAATTTCATTAATTTTTAAAACTTGTCATTCGTGGGTTTTCTACTTTATCCTTATGTATGTGGGCTTTGTCACACTCCTTTATCTACCTTAATGTGTATGTGTGCTTTGTCACACGCCCTTTTCATATTCGTTGCTAAGTACTACATGTGACTTTTATAGGAACTCGCACTAGACGACTGATTTTTTTCTATGTACACACCTACGATATTGACACTTTCAAAGAGATTGAGTTTCTTTGTCTTCACTCCCTAGTTAGCATTAGAATGGGTTGGGGGTAGGGGCAAGGTTTGTGCATTGCTAATATTTTTTAGTTGTTTGAGTATGTTATGCACCTTGTATTTACTCATGTATACTATGTAGATACAAAAGTTGGTATCAAAATTTAAAATATTATTTCTGAGCCATCTTTGTTGGTATCAAAATTTAAAAAAATTATCTCTGGGATAATATTTTTTGGTGGTATCAAAATTCAGAGGTATTAGACCATGTATTTCGGTCAGATAGAACACATACTCTTGATTACACAATTAAATTTATGGAAGATACTATTGAATCTTTTATTTGGAGGCTTCATTAGATTTAGCAATCACCTAAAAACAAATTGATTTATTTTTTATTTTTAATTATGTATGGGTACCTCATCAAGCTAAATTGTTGGGAAACATAATTTTAAACTTGAAACTTTTTATGTTTTATCACATCATCTAAGCTAATATTTAGGGGGGACTTGGCGTGTGTCATGTTCACACTTATTTTTAAATCTATCGTAAGTAGTGTTATCACCAATGTGTAATTTAATATGTAGGTATGTGTAAGGTAATGGCATGTCAAGGGTAGGGGGCAAGGGCAAGGGGTTTTTAAGTAAGTAAGAAAAATAACAATTAAAACACAAACCTTATTTTTTAGGGTAATGATAACAATTAACTTGGGCTTGGTTATCTTTCTATTAAACCTTTGAATATCACTATAAAATGATTTGATAATAAATAAGGAAGGGCTTTACGAAAAACTACATTGAACATAATTGTTGGGCCTCAAAATCTAATTACAGAATGTCAAACGATATCTAATTATATGAGCTATATTATTTTAATTGATAGGCCATGGATTCAAGTTATGAAGGTTAACTTTACATTACACAAATATGTAAAAAAACTTTACAAGGGTTACATATATACATGTCCCCTAGATGATTTTCCTTTTTGGTTACATATATACAGATTAATAAACCACACAACCATCTATTTTTATACATTAATAATAAATTTCCATATAAAAATTAAATTGATATGATGTAGGTGAAGGTATTAAAATAAATGAAGAAAGTGGAACTTATAATGATAGTAGACATGATCATTTGTCCAACCTAATATTTGCTCCTACCAGTCTAATGAAATATATTAAAAACTTGCATAAGTTTGGTATTAATCAATTATGTTTCAAACCTAAAGATTATGGAGGACCTTTTCCATAATATATGCTTAATTATAGACCATATTTTGATGATAAATGTTAAGAGATTATGACACACACTTGTTTCAATACTAATAAAGCAAAACAACCTCTTGGTCTAGCTCAAACTACTTTGAAAAAATATGGATTTGAATTGTAATGCATATATAAAATGGGAGGAAAAGTTCAAAAATTAGAAAAATATGAGCGAAATATTAAAGAACCAATCATTCCAACTACTCATTAATTCAAAATATGTCTAAGATATAGTGATGACACTTGAGTAAACAATGTCTTATTTCTATTGAATCGTAAGTCTTTTAATAATCACCGACATGCTTTGAAGAAAAATATTTTCATACTTAATTTTCTAACTATACTACAACTCATCAACATGAAGTAAACAATATTACATATTTACAACTTTTACATCCAATGTTAATCGAAGAAGATGCTTCAACTAAAATTTGGACTCTTGATAAAAATTTTAAAAATGAAATTATTAAATAATATAGGGGATCGTATATGAATTTACCTTCTTTCCATCATAAGGATATTGTTGGTGAAACTTGCTAATATTACATTTTTAGGTTAATTATGCATTTCGGCTATGTGTTACAGCACCAATTACGGGATTATTAGCATAGGGTTTAAGATTATTTTTAGCATATAGTTAGGTAGTCATTATACAGCTATTTAAAGTGGTTAGAGGAATACAACTCTGTTAACTAAATTTTACAATATATATGCACTTGCTATTAATCAATAAAAACATCGTAGTATTCAAGCATTTTGCTCTGCATATTCTGTCATTGGTATCAGAGCGGTGTTGAAATGGTTGTGTGATAAGGCTCACATGGGTAGTCACCATTATTTTCTGCCCGTTATGAGGAAGAGGTAGATTTCTATAGAATTTAAATTCTTTAGATATGTTTTCTGTTATTAATGAATTCAATGCATCCAAACTGGGCGAAACATATTTTTTGCATATTTCTCAGGCATATGTGAATGAAATTTTGGAGCTTGGCACAAGTCAAAAGAGCAGCAGAAGAGTGGTGTGCCTATTGAATATAAATCTGCAATGTTTGATATCAACGAATGTCAATATAAGTCTCAACTGATATAACATTTTCCACTAGTAACTCAAAGTTATGCATGCTACCATTGTTGGCTACATCAAGTTTTATGTGGTTCTAGATCTGTATTGCTATACTCTACGTCCATAGTCTCAGCAGTTTTTTGAACATAAAAATCAATTCCATGTCAACGATGTCTCACGAAGTTGAACAAGTAAGCGAATCATAAGGAGATGGACCACCATATTCTCAAGCCCTGACATTTGTCATTTGATGCCTTACGGAAAGCCTGAAGGACTAGTATTATGCATTGATTTCTACGTCATCACTGCCAGCAAACTGGATAATCTCCATGTTTTTAAAGCATACATTTTGTTCAGTATTTTGTGCCTCCAAATCTATTGTACATGCTCGGTTGGAGGAGTTATTGGGTCATATTTAGTTTTTGGCGATTGGTAAGTCGTTTCTTTTAGGACTAAATTCATTTAAGGATGATCATTGAGTATTTTATCTACTTTGGATCGTAGATATCAAAATAGTTTTATAATCTTAGTAATTTAGTTTAAGTTGTATAAACATATGGTCAAAGAGATTTAGAGTCATTTAAGTCTCTTATTAAGAGTATGGTAAAAGTCTTTTAATTATGTTTAGTTTTAATTTTGTATAAAAGAGTTCAAAATTTAAAAGTATCATTAAGTCCAAGTTGTCAAATTAGTATATGATAAAATCTCTTTTTAAGCATCTTTCATTAATTTGTAGGTTTGGTCACTTATTATTATTTTTTTAATCAAATCTAAAGTTAAAGGTGTGTTTGCCAAAGTCATTAAAATGTCAAAAATTTATAATGAGTTGAAGTGTCAGTTTTATGTCCAAAATATCAACATCAAAGTTAATCGTTTATACGATAATGCACTATCGCTTGTATGTGACATCCTGAGTCTATGTCAAATATCGTCAAATGTCAAATGGGTCCAAATTGTGGGGGGATTTCTCCTCATAAACTAAGCTTCAAATCTTAATCAGCTAAGTAAAGTAACGTCTTTTACTAGAGGCTGGAAGATTCACGAAAGCTAGAGGACAATTGGCATCTTCTCGTGAGTCGCCAATGATGGGGTCACGCCATTTGTATGGTGACAAATTTTGGTGTGTTTATTTTATGTTTTATAGTATGTTTTTCAATAAAGACATGAGTCTTATTTTCCAGTTTGGTAACTCCTAAAAATGAATGTTGTGGGGAGCAAAAGCACTAAAGTAGTGATTGGTTCTTGGAAAAGGGTTTGTGATCTAAGAAACCACTGAAATGCAGTAGAAACCTCCTACAACCCTCTAAATTCATGGTAAACTTGTAGTAGAAAACCATAAGGGTTTATGGTAATCCTCATACTCCAAAAAACCATCGAAGGTGTTATTAGTAGAGAGAAGTGTTCCTGTCACTTCCAGGTTTTTGGTAATCCTACAAGGAAAAACCAAGGTGACACCAAGTCCTTGAAGCCACAAGTATGGCATGCCACCTCATAAATTGAGTAGGCTATGCAGAGAGTGTAAATATTTTATAGTTTTTTTAACAAAGGGGGGAACCATTATCAAGAATTATGATGTTTTTAGAAACAATGTAATAAAGGGGGGAATGTTGGTGAAACTTGCCAATATTACATTATTAGGTTAATTATGCAGTTCAGTGATTTATTATAGTGCCAGTTAGGGGATTATTATCATAGGTTTTTAAGTTATTTTTATCATATAGTTAGCTAGTCATTATACATCTATTTAAAGTGGTTATATGAATATAGTTCTATTAACTAAATTTTACACTATATATATATATATATATATATATATATATATATATATATATATATATATTATTCAAGCATTTTGGTCTGCATATTCTATCAGATATATTTATATTTAACTTGAATAATCATGTGTATTTTGGGGAGTGTGAACCCTCAATTATTGATGACGAGATTCCATTAGATGGTCATGGTTATTAACCTACCACGCCACATGTTGAGGATCAATCTAAATTTTAAAAAAATAAGAACTAAATTTAATTATGGTATAAAGAGGATCTTAAGATTGTATTATTCAGTGTGATAATGACACGCGAAGAGTAAATATATCGTAGATAACTACTACATGATTTTCCTAACTTTTTTCTCGATCTTATTTCGACATGCATGGCATTGATCCATCGATTACTATTCATAATCTAGTTGTCCATTCTGTTGCCATACCAGTAAAGAAAAAGATAATAAATATGCATCCTAAAGTTCATTTTTTGGTCAAATATGAAATCCAAAAAGTTATTATATGTTGGCTTCATATGAAATAATGAGTATTCACCTTGGATTTATAACTATGTTCCAATTACAAAACCAAAAGGATGCATTTAAATATGTATATGCTTTAGATATTTCAACAAAGCATGTCCAAAATATGACTTCCATTTACCCAAAAATAATATTATTGTTTATTCTACCATTAGGTATGATATACTCTCATTTATGGATGGATTTACTATTTATAATCAAATTAATACAAATCCTAGTGATTAACATAAGACTACTTTCACCACTCCTTACGGTACCCTTTTCTATGTCTTCACATCTTTATGTATTAAAACTATTGGTGAAACTTATCAAAGAGATATGATACATATATTTCATGATTACATGCATGAAATTATTAAGGACTACACTGGTGATATATTTTTAAGTCAAAGAAGCATAAAAATAATGTTAAAAACTTCTAAAAAATATTTGAGAGACTACAAAAGTACAATGTAATGTTAAATTCTAATAAATGTGTCTTTGGTGTTACACTGGGGAAATTGTTTGTATTTATCATTCCCTAGTGTAGCATTGACATTTATTGTAAGAAATTATTAAATGTTTTTGATATGCCTTTACCTAAGGGTCTGAAACAACTAAGAAGTCTACAAGGAATAATCTAATTTATTAGATGGCTTATTGTTTAGTCAACCATTTCCTTTATTTTTACAAAAAGGCACCAATTTTGAATGGGATGAACAATGTCAAATATTTTGATGAAATCAAAGACAATCTATCTATTTTACTAGTCATGATTCCATTTATAGCTTATTGACCTTTGTTACTATAAATATCTTATGCTGAGCACACCTTAGGAAACCTACTAATAAAATATAAGGATGGGCATAGAGAGAGTTATTTATTAGACTAGTTGCACATTGATTTATTATGCAACTAACTAAAAATTAATGTTAAAAGTATGCTTAGCTATTGTGTTTACCATATTATTTTCTATTAGATGTTTAATACTAAAACACTAATTTTTACAAAGATTGATCCTTTCAAGTCTATCATGTCTAAGCCTTATCTTTATAGGCGCATAGCTAGTTATGGTACTCATGGAGTGAGATCTAAAATTTATACCACAAAGTTAATAAAATGGTAGGTCTTTTTTAACCAAGTGTAGATACTAAAATTTGGTATTATACACTTGGAAATGTTATTTTTGACCTACCTTTGTCTTATATGACTTGTACATACATATATTATGCCTATTCACCATTATCTCAATGCACATGTTATCTATGGGTCTAATCTTTCTAAGTTAATTGTAGTCACCTACAAGAACTCTCCTAGTATATGTCAAACTAGTAAAATAGCATACTCAAATATCTTTAGATCATAGGATCAATATTCATATCTCCTGTATGGTAATGTAAGATTTGAAACATACCACTTGATGATACTGCTTGTGTTTGATGGTTTCTTTCCTTCCTTATAAATGACCATATTTAAAAATAAAATAAATCCTATGAATCAACCCATCCACTGATCATGTTAATGTTAAAATAAATTACCCAAAGAGTCCCATATAAAAATAAAATAAGTCTAGGTTTATTGATCATCTATCACTTATATGGCTTACATCTATACACTACTGCACATTCAAAATGATTGACCTATTCTACCCAACTTATAAATTAGTAAAAGAAGTAGGCCTTAACCAAGTCTAAAGTACCTCAAATCCAAGTCAAAGATTCCATTTTCTAAGAGTTGAAAGCTAGATCACAGGTTGCATACATTCAAAAAACACTAATAAGGAGCATTTGGAAACATTAGGTCTTACAAAGGATTTTTAGACTCCCACATCCCAATTATATTTATTTCAAATAAATTTTACTCATTAATTACAACTTCAATATCTAAGAAAATTTCAAATAAAATTGAATCATCAAAATAAATGGGACTCATTAATTATAAATTTGTTTTAATTTTATTTGTTTTATATTTTTAGTCATGATAAATGCCTAATTATTCTAGGAGTCCCATTCATTTGAAATAGCCTAGTTATCTTTTGGGACTCGTATAAGTCATAATATTTTCAAATACTCATTTTATTTCACATATTCACTTAACATGGATAACCATGTTTGGTTTGACATCCCTATTTGGAGTATTATATATGTAAGAAGTTCTCAACCATTCATTGGGGAGTGATTAGGGTCATCGTAGCCCACATTTATTCGCATTTTTCAAGCCTAATTATATCATTTCTAGTGTACATTATATTTTAAGTGAAGGAGATAAATGTTTCAATAATCCACACATAGACCATATTTAAGATTACACGCACTATCATAATAGAATTTGTTTCACTAACTTGAACCTAAATAGAAGCATGAGATTCATAGATAAAACAAGTAGAATTAGAATATAATGAACAACAAAAATGAAATGAACCTGATGGTAAAATCCCAATGAGCCTATAACTCTAGATCATAATTTGAATAACTTTTAGTCCAAATTCATTCCTACCATAGTGCACACCTATAGTCTCAGTCCTATGCAAAGAAATAAAAATGTTTGTATATATATATATATATATATATATATGGTTACAAATTAATTTCAAGCCTTTATATTTAGATGTGTACATAATTGTTACACATTGTAATATGAATTATTACATAGTTTATATATTGTTTAGGGTTAAAAATTAATCAAAAATAAGGTGAAACATATTGGTGAACTTGTACATTTATTTAACAATTATAAACCATAGTTTCTCTTAGGGATTCATCTTTTTTTTTATTGTTTTCAAATTTTTGCCTTAGGTTTTTCATCTTTAGAGCTAATTTTTTATTTTCCCTAAAATTACAAATGATAAAAGGCTACAATGGATGAACATAGCTTCAATTATTTGACTAAATCCATGATGGTAACCCATACATGTTAGTTTCATCTAATATGTAATATTTATAATAACTATATAATTCTATAAATTAAATATTTTTAGAGTTATAAGGCTGAAAGTAATAGTGAACAATACCAAGCCTTGCTTAACTCATATTGTTGCCACCTTCAATCTCAGTTACTCCTTGTCACCATTAAGCATGAAAGTGTATGCATAATCCCATTTATTTTTATCACTCCCATTGTAGATTATATGATACATACCATGAATCATCTTACTAGGCTTATTACGAGTATGGAATATGAAAATGCACATGACCAAGAAACAAGTATTGTAGATAAATTCAATGACATCAATGGAAGAGAGTTAACTATATGTATTAATATAAACCCACAAATGTGTGATGTAATTTTATATGTAGAAAGAGATGAAAAAAATAATTTTGCTCAAAATAGTACATATAGGGAACAATATGACCTATTATATGATATCAATCAAACCTTTAAAGTTATTAATCTAATTAAAGGTGTCCAAACCACTATAATTAATACTAGGCCTATATATATAACTCACATTACATCTGTGATGTCCACCCAAGGTATGGGGGAAACACAAGTTATTCATTATATTTACATGATTTTTCCTAAATAGGTAACATACACCAAACCTATGATGACTATGCATGTTACTTTGTCAAAATTGCCTACTACATGTTCCCTCAAGTAGACTATTTCAACTATACACACTAAGAATTTGTAGTTATAGCATGCTAAAACTAGAGATATTCATTAAATATATTTTCATTCCTTGATTCATAATACATTAGTCCCAAATAGATAATCTTATCCATTACCTATATGGTTTTTTTCACCTAAAATTCCATTATGTGATAGTAATAGTGATCTTGAACAACACCTTTGATTCTTCCACACAACATGTTTGGATTATGCATCTAATGATCGTTTATTGATGAATATATTCCCAATAAGTCTCAAATATTATGTTTTTTGTGGTTATATGACCTCTACCACTAATAAAATAAAAAATTCAACATGTGGTATATCAGTTTATATAAATATTTTTATCAAAATTGCTAATAAAATATCTTATGTGTAAATTTCCAAACTCAAACAAGGTTCCAATAAACCAATTAATGACTATGTACTATGGTATAATACCACGCAATCTAATATGATATAAATAACAATGAGTTATAAGGCATATTAAATGAAATCATTTTAGCACTATTAATGAGTCTATAGTCTTAAATATATTGAAATCCTTGAATGATATATGCTATACAATGAGAGATTAAATAGTCAAGCTCATTGTTTTAAAATAAACTCCAGTATTCACATAATGCTACAACTACTCAAACAAGAAAATTTTCAAATCAAACCAAGATAAAAGTTTATATCTAGAGATACCAATAATGCGACAAAGAAAATAATTAATTTAGTATCATATCCTATAAATTGGCCCCTCTAATCTACTCCACAGAAGAGGGATTTTTTACGATTACCCCAACCTCTACACATAATATTATAGATGTTACTTAATCATAACTTCATATATCTTCCTTTACCAAAAGAAATTGATATGAATAATCCCATACATAATATTTATTCTAGTGCATATTACAATTATATTTGATGTGTTAGACATTCTATAACAAGATGATTCAAAATGAGACATAAGATACAAGATTTTATTCGTGAAAAAACTTTTGAGCTAAGCACACCTATAGAGGAATCTTTACTAAAACCAAATGGGGATTCCAAATTTAAAAAATTCAATGACCCATATTTTTAAAATCGAGGAAGCATGAAAATAATTCTAAAAACCTGTAAAAAAATATTTGAGAGACTGCGAAAGTATAATGTAAGTTTAAATCCTAATAAATGTGTCTTTGGTGTTACACTAGGGAATTTGTTTGGATTTATCATTCCCTAGTATAGAATTTAGGTTTATTTTAATAAATTATAAGATGTTTTTGATATACCTCCACTCAATGGTCTGAAACAACTAATAAGTCTACAAGGAACAATCTAATTAATTAGATGGTTTAATATTTAGTTAACCAATAAAACTCAACCATTTCCTTGATTACTACTAAAAGTCACCAATTTTGAATGGGATGAACAATGTCAAATATTTTGATGAAATCAAAGAATATCTAGCTAATCTACTAGTCATTATTCCATTTACAAATTATTGACCTTTGTTACTATAAAAATCTCCAATTGATCACACCTTGGGAAATCTGCTAATAAAATATAAGGATGGGCATAAAGAGAGTTACTTATTAGACTAGTGGCACATTGATTTATTATGAAAGTAATTAAAAATACATGTTGAATGTATGCTTAGCTATTGTGTTTACCATATTTTTTTTATATTAAATTTTTAATGCTAAAACACTAATTATTACAAAGATTGATCCTTTAAAGTCTATCATGTATAATCCTTATCTTTATAGACACATAGCTAGTCATGGTTCTCATGGATTGATCTCTTAAATTTATACCACAAAGTTCATAAAAGGGTAGGTATTTTTTAACCAATCGTAGATACTAAAAATTGGTATTATACACTTGGAAATGTTAATTTTGACCTACCTTCACTCTAAATGACTTGTAAATACATATATTACTCCTAATCATCACTCTGTCAATATACATGTTATCTATGGGTCCAATCATTCTAAGTTGTTTTTATTCATCTTTAGGAACACCCCTAATCTATGTCAAACTAGTAAATTATCATTCCTAGACATCTCTAGATCATAGGATCAATATTCATGTCTCCTGTATTGTATTGTAAGATTCAAAACATATAAAATAAATCCTACGAATCAACCCATCAACCTATCATGTCAGCATCATGATAAATTCTCCAAAGAATGTCATATAAATACAATATAATTCTAGGTTTATTGATCATATATCACTTATCTGACTTAAATCTATACACTACTCCACATTCAAAATGACTGACCTATTCTTCCCAATTTATAAATTAGTATAATAAGTAGGAATTAACCAAGTATAAAGTACCTCAAATCCAAGCCAAAATTTTCATTTACTAAGTGTTGAAATATAGATCATAGGCTGCAAACATTAAAAGAGCACTAATAAGGAGTATTTAAAAATATTGGGTATTTAAAAAGAGCATTCTAACATGAGGCACAACTTGGACAAGTGTTCTTTAAAAAAAGAAAAGACTACCCAATCATCTAAATAAAATTCTAGGAAATAATGAAAGAGATCCTTGAATGTAGTTACCATTGATTTAAAAAAACTAAAGGTGTGTTCTTGAGACCAAAATACATTAGCTTGTATGCAAAATATCCCCATTCCATGGAAAAATTCATTTTAGCTCTATCTTCTTATGTTATGGGTATTTGATGATAATCACTAAAGCCATCTATGAAATATTAGACTTTATGACCTATAACATATTTCATTTATGAAGGGAATCAGAAATAGATCACTCACACATGCATCATTCAAAATTTTATAATCACCACACACTCTGATCTCCCCTATTTTCTTAGGCTTCACTATCTAGGACTAACCCAATCTACTTTTTCAACAAGATAGAATATATCTACATCTTTCATTCTATCAATTTCATCCTTCACCTTCAACTTCATGTTTGGATTCAACTTATAGGATTGATTATTTATAGATTGTGCACACTCCTTGAGTTTGATATGCATTTTTCCTAGGGATGAATCAAATTCCCTAACCTATAAAACTTTAGTGTGAAACACATATTGATAATCCCATAGAATTTTCATAACTTTTGAAACTTCAGATTTAGTCTAGTAATCACCTATATGTGCCAATTTAGGAATTTCTTCCCTTATGATGTTTTCCACATGATTTTTAATAGGCTACTTATAAATATTACACTTTTCTTCAGCAATATATTCCTATAGCATTCATTTCCCTTCTTATTCTAGAATTTATATGTTGTGCAACTTGTCTTCTTTAGTGGGTTCTACGACTAGGTCCTTTACAGGTTCTATTGATCATTTAAGTTCAAACAAATCAATTGGAACCATATCACCATCAGTATCTAAATATTTAATTTAGTTCTCATCATCCTATATGCAATGGCATAGATGCATATGAGATTGGTCTTCCATCTTGGTAGTTTTATATCTTTGTAATACTGTATTTAAATCACAAGTTGTGTTCTTCTACATAGTGGATTCCATAGTGGTGCTTAAATCTTCAACGCACCCATGACATACAAAATGTTTGATTTTTACCAGTTCATTGTGAACCAAATGGTTCTCATCTTCAAAAGCAATTGTCTATATGAAGTTGTTTTGCACTGTCACCTAATGCTTTCTATCCTTCCTACATTCTTGATGCATATACCATGCTAATGTTAAAGGGGCAAGTGTGTAATGAAATATGTGAAATAACTACTTTAATTCCACACATTATTTAGTCTAGAATTTAAAAATTTTATGGATATGGATTTTAGGGCACTCACCTTCTTGAATGAAAGGTCAATTGCTACTGGTGACCTATGGTGGTTGAAATATGCTAATTATAAGTTTGCACATATCATCCCAATTGAGCTAATCATTTCAATGAATTTTCCACTTTGTCATTGAAAATCCATTCAAAGCATAATTCAAAGCACTAACCCATTGGCTAATGATAGATACATGATCTTGTATTGATATCCTCAGTCACATAGTATGAAGGAAGTTTTATATCATGGGAAAAGACCATTATCATAGGTCACAGTTCATGATTTCCATGAGCCCAGTTGATTATATGTGTATATAATTCTCCACTCATAAAGGAAGCTATTTCCCAATGTAAAGTGCCTCCTCTAGTCATATTTATATAATATTGCATATTATCATCTGCTTGATAGAGAAAATCAACTTTTGAGGAAGTAGGGGATTGAGAAGACATGGACATAACATCCTCTATGAGAAATTAAGGTGATAGTGGCTGAGTAACTATTGGTTTGGGCCTACATTATTTATATTTATTCAACTATTGAGTAAGTAAATATTGTACATGAGGTTAAGTATGCTCATACAAGAAGTTTCATTCGGTTGCGCACAAAGCCTTTAGGTTCTCTTTAGATTTTACCTTCACCTAGTTGATTTCTTATGAAACATAAAGAGATTCATGTTGAGCCATAATAATGTAGGGTTTTTTCTATGTATTGAAATGAATGATGACAATCTTATCTCCTTGATGCACCTATAGTTGATTTTTCATAGTGTTGATAGTTGTCTAACCATCATATGCCCATTTATTTCCAATCATTCCAAGGTAATGCATTGTTGTTGTATTCATATTGATGACTTAAAATTCACCTCATAGGCTTCATTTTTTGACTTTGGTCTCAATGTCCTCTAATCTGCCAATGGGCTCAGCTCTTTTATAGTCTTCTAAGCTTAGAGTTACTAGGCTATAACATAGAACCAACCTTCCAATCACCTCCCATGTAGAGTTGTGGATCATATTGACCATACTAACAAAGTCAAATACAAAATTTGGAATTTGATATCCTATAAATTAAATGTCAATTCATGTATATACATCCCATGGCTTCTTTGTTTTTATATACCAAACAAGATTTTTTATCTTTTGTTGTCCTCACTACACACACTCTAGTAAATTATGTAGCAAGTTTGTGATGTTTTGAGATATTTCTTCATTGTGTAGTGTGCTTAAGAGCTTCACCAAATATTTTAGTGTAGTAATAACTCCATATTGTTGCATAATTCACATGATCTAACCATACATTTTGGAATCTATTACTTTAGTATCTATTTCATACTATTTTTATGTTGAATATTTTTCAACATCTGCATAGCTTCATACATAAGCCCATTTGTTATAGTTGGGTTGGGGTATTTTTCTTATTTTATAATTTATATTCCCTAGTCTAAAGGAATTTTGAGTGGAAATCCTTTCTCTTCATGCTGGTGTCTTGTAACAATGTTTAAGAATGCATCCTCCTTATACTGCACATTCACCATGTTAACATTCTTGACAACCTTTTCCTTTCTTTGATTCTCAAAGATAGTACAGTCTTTCATCTCATGCTATTCATATACAATACAATATGTAGTAATATTATCTTTGGGGATTCAAAGTAAAATTATATTGGACATGATTATACTCTCCACATAATTAATATTGTAAAGGATGGCATTAATAATTATTTCCTCAAACCCCTTGATAACCTTCTCTACATCTTTCCTTAGATCCTCCTCTATTTGATTGATAATATCCTTTGTATCCTCCCTATTACTTCACCATATTCTAGTGCAAATGTTGTTGAATGTTATCCCCAATTTTAAATCTGTTATTGTGCAACTGGTGGGGTCCAACTATTTTAAATTTTTGTGTCATTTCCAAATTCCAAGGTGATATGTACCAATTTGTGGTGATGGTGCTGTCTATTTCAGTGAATGAGGGGTCCATCTATCCAAACCTTGAAGATGGTACTAAGGTGAACTAGGAATCTATTACATACCTATTTGGTTTGCACAACCTTCTCCAACTCTAGGCCTAGAATCATTTACTTCATGGAGGACACTTGTTGTGTAGTGATGGTGAATACATTCTTTGTAATGTCTTCCTTGATTTCCTAAAAATCCCTATAACTATTTTCATCATGATTTTGTGACTTAAAAAAATTACAATATAAACTCTATGGGCTTTTAACATACTATTTCAATAGATTGCATTGTGTTGTTGTATGCCCTAATACTCTATATATTTTATAGAACTTTGTCTTGATCTTGGGATAATCATTTATGTGATGTCCTTCTTTCCCACATTTCATTCACAATAGATTCAACTTAAGTTTATCTACTTCATGGTATTATTTCATCCCATTTATAAAATCTTGCAATGTATTTTCAATCTTATAACCCATTATAGGAGCTTCCCCATAGTCTTCAACTTGATCCACTCATAAGACAACAACTCTAGGATGTGCCTTAGTAGCATATTGACTCTAGGCTATAGTAAATCTATTTCTGGAATACAATCGTTCGATAAACCACACAACCTTATCTTTATCTATTAAGACAAATTCCACCTTACTCATAACATTTGGACAACCTATGATCATAATCACAAACTAATTCTCTTGACTTTTACCTAATATCCTTTAGGTCTTGAATAGTCTGACGTGTACATTTATTTATATTAAATTTCTATAGTAATCCATTCCTTAACCTATTATACACTTACCTATTTAATTTATCTATGATACATAAACTCATGTGCTCCTCTTTTCATTACCCCTATTAACTCACACTTATTGATAGCCTGATCAGTAATACCCATAGTTTGCCATCTCATTTCACATGTCAGTAAATATTATTTAGGGTCTACATACCCATCATATATTTTTAAGTGAATATATGCTCCTAAAACACCCATTTTATGAAATAGTGTTGAGGGGATCTACTATGAAACTATTACAAGGGGAGGTTGTGTTATGTGTGATCCTAATTGTTCACTATGAAGACTTATCTATGCACTAGGAGAGTTAACATGCACACTCTATTTTTTGGTGTTTCCTTCATTTTTAATCTTGGTTTCAGCAAACCTTAAAGCCTTTAAATCCTTAAAAATTGATGTTATTTAAATTTTAGTGCCCCAACGATGCACTCATTATAAAAATGTACCTTCCCAGCTACTATCTTCCTATCCATCTAAGTTGAAATCTTCTACTAGAATATAATATATTGAGTTATAGGGTGTGATCTTCTGGTGACTGATTCTTTCTTGTGACTTCTTCTAAGCTTGACCTTGTGATTACTCTCTAAATTTTTTATGATTTCTTTTTAATACTTCAAGTCCTTTTGATAATACGTATTTTTCTAGATATGCACTACATCTATCATTTAACTGATCTACCTCAACACTATTTTTGCCTTCTTATTTCAACATCTCTTCTTCCTCTTGTATCTTTGTCATTTCTTTATTTCTACTGGCATTCATCTTCTTATTTCATACAGTATTTCTTCATCCTTTGTTTTTTATCTTTCTCTTTTCATTCGTCATGCCTTCTTTTTATCATCTATTTAACTTCTATTCTTAACTCTACTCATAGCTACCTGGGTATTCTTTTTTTTAATCCATCTATTATGTTGTCATAGCTCACACTCTGAATCCAAAATTTTCTTCTAACTCTTCTTCCCTCATGTCTTCATTCTAAATTTAGGTTTAAGCCTTATCTACTCATATAATCATTATTTAATATCATGCTGCACATGTCCCCATATTCTTGAAGTGACTACTCCATATGAGATGGAGTAGTCACAATGGCCATGTCCACAACCAACATCTTCACAAGGATAGATAGAAGCTACAAAAATTTCCCTTGAATTCTTATAATGAATGAATCCTTCATAGCTTTAAAAGCTATATATCCTTGTACTATAAACTCAATTATATATCCATCTACTGTAGTGGAAATCCAATGATCTATTGCTCTTATCTGGTTAGTTTATAATCTCTACAACCGGTCTATCTTTTCATCAATCCATATTATAGTTTCTTCCATTCTTTGGTTAAAACAGTAATATTCTAGCTCTGCTAACTAGTTAGCTAGAAATTTAGGGAATTCACAACCAAAAAATTCATAAATATCTCCACAAATATGCTTTTGAATGATTTATTATATGACAAGACCATTCCTTTTTTATTCCCCTTTTCTAAAATTACATATCCTTTGGTCTAACCATGTCTCAATATCTCTCTGCCCTAGTAACCATCTTAGCATAGTTTCTTCTAGAAGGAGGATTCCACACTCATTGCACCATTATTATCAAATGTTTCTAAAGCATAAAAAATGTTGAAGATGAAGATAACTATGATATACTTCATGTGTGAAGAATAGTGTATTATATTCATATAGGATTTTGGATAATAGAAACATAGTAAGTATTAATTATCCTGCATTATTTAGGAATTAAGAACAACCAATGTATCTTAAATACAAATACAACATTTGAGTTAAATTAGATATAAAATAGCCAAGCATTATACATGAGAATCATCATAAGTATCATAGTAAGAAGTTGCATAGGTAACCATAACCAGATGAATCTCTTTTAATCTCTTCAAAAGTGGAACTCTTTTCTTCTTACAAACATAGGTATATGTAGGTGTTTCCAGTGTATCATTGTTGATCTTCTTCTCTTAATTAGCACCAAAAGTGTAGCCTAGTCATATTCTAACCTTTTACAGGTCTTGAACATAGGACAAAATAAACTTATACATGACAAAATTAGTACATAATAGACGAATATCAAATAAATGTCTTACACAACTTTAGAATCTGAATTCTTATACCAATAATCATCTACAATAACCCTGTTAGATATTCATGATGGTTTATCTACTTCCTTATGATTTTATACAATACATTCATCATATCTTTAAATTTATATCTTATTTTATTCAACTCACTATATCTCTAACTAGATAATTAGGCCTATTAGGCCTTGTTCTTATACTAGGTTCTTGATCATACACCTCTTGGGAGGACATACATGCTTGACCACAAATTTTTTCAATAAAATGGGGCTTAGGACATGCCATAAAAATTAACCAAACATTAAAATATGTCTCTCATACAATATAGGACTAAAACGTCTTTTTGGCCTTAAGGAGACCTAATTTAATAAGGCCTTCATTAGCACATGTTACCCATTTATCTTCTTGAAGAATTTTAAAAATTCATACATTTTATTGACATTTCATACATTCAAATATATCCCTAATAATCTCATATTAGTTCCATAACATCCTTTATCTCCATCCACCACTTAAATCATGCTATTATCATTATTCAGAAATTGGCATGTGCATGCCAGAAAGACTTTTTTAAATAACTTAAGCATTAAATCAGTTTTTATATACAAACATGGAAAAAAATAACACATTAAACATATAAATTACCTTATAGTCATTACCATGATTTTTATACTTCACAACTAAGAGCAAAAGTACCCAAACCCTTTTATACAAGTAGCCCACTCATAACTGAAAACGAGCCTCAAAACATAGTCATGGAAACAATGACCTAAAACACCTATTAAACCACCATAAAGGACTTCAAATGAATTTATATTATCTTATTATTTCATTATATAATTATTTGATGGATAGATAATATTATCAAATATCAATATTGGTCTTGCAGACCAATCTCATAGTCTTATATCTCATAGTCTTATGTCTGTATGTATATGTATATGTGTATGTATATGGATATGTGTATGTGTATGTGTATGTGTATGTGTATGTGTATGTGTATGTGTATGTGTGTGTGTGCGTATACATACAGACATATATATATATATATATATATATATATATATATATATATATATATATATATATATATATATATATATATATATATATATATATATCTGTGTGTATGTGTGTATGTATATTTATATGTATATGTGTATGTATATTTATATGTATATGTGTATGTATATGTATATGTATATGTGTATGTGTATGTATATGTATATGTATATGTATATGTATATGTATATATGTGTGTGTGTGTACACACAGATATACACACACACACACACACACACACACACACACACACACACACACACACACACACACAGAGAGAGAGAGAGAGAGAGAGATGTGTGTGTGTGTAAAGTTACAAATCAATTTCAATCCTTTACATTTAGATATGTACTTAATTATTACACATTGTAACATGAATTATTACATAGTTTATATCTTGTTTAGGGTTAAAAATTAATCAAAAATAGGTTGCAACATATTGTTAAACTTGTATATTTATTTAACATTTATAAACCCTAGTTTCCCTTAGGGATTCATCTTTTTTGTATGGATTTTTAATTTTTGCATTAGGGTTTCTCATTTTTAGACCAGATTTTTTATTTTCTCTAAAATTACAGATGATAAATGGATACGATGGATGAACATAGATTCTATTTTTTGAATAAATACATGATGGTAATAATTACATGTTGGTTTCATCTAATATTTAATGGTTATAATAACTATATAATTCTATGGATTAAATATTTATAAGGTAATAAGGCTGAAAGTAATAATGAACAATCCCAAGCCTTCCTTAACTCATATTGTTGCAACCTCCAATCTGAGTTTCTACTTTTCATCATTAAGCATGAAATGCAATGCATGATTCCATTTATTATTACCACTCTCATTATATATTACATGATACATACAAAGCATCCCCTTAATGGGCTTTTAATGAATATGGAATATGAAAATACTCATGACCAAAAAACAGGTATTGTGGATAAATTCAATGACATCAATGGAATATAATTAGCTATATATATCAATATAAACCCATAAATGTGTGATACAATTTTATATGTAACAAGTGATGAAATAAATAGTTTCATTCAATATAGTACATCTAGGTAACACTCTGATCCATTATATGATATCAAACAAACCTTTAAAATTATTAATCTAATGAAAAGTGTCCAAACCACTACTATTAATACTAGGCCTATATATAGACCTCATGTTACATCTATAATGTCCACTGAAGGTGCAGGTGAAACACAAGTATTTTATTATATTTCCATGATTATTCTTAAATAGTTAACATACACCAGGCCTATGATGACTATGATGTCACATTATTAACCTTGCCTACAACTATACATGCTAATGAGTTGTAGTTAGAGCATGTTGCATCTAGAGGTTTTCATTAAATATATTTCCATGCCTTGATTCATAATACATTAGTCCCAATGATATAAGATTATCCACTATCTATAGGGGTTTTATCTCCTAGACTTCCATTTTGTGATAGTAATGGTGATCTTGAAGAACACCTTTGATTATTTCACACATGTTTGGGTTATACATCCAATGATCGATAATTGATGAACATATTCCCAATAAGTCTGAACAAATATTTTTTTAATGTT
>JARHVA010000887.1:3455000-3462500 GCA_037957365.1 Torreya grandis | reverse complement strand
CTTACACAATGTCATGTGGATATGTATAGTTACTAAAATTTGGTATTAAGTACTTGAAAATGACAACTTGACACACATTTACCATGCATTAATTGATAAATCAAGTAAGGTCATAATATACCATTCTTTCACACTTGTATGTCATCTTATGATTCAAGCCTTTCATTATGATATTACACACCTACATGAACCTCATTGTTTATCTCAAACCTACTAAATATCATACATAGACATCTCCAATGTCATAGGTTAGTTCACTTGTACAAAGGTTGGTTCTAGTAGATTTGGTTAATATCACCAATTGATATTCACCTAATCTAGATAGTACAGACCTGTTCCTAATAATAATTATTTTTAAAAATAAAAATTTCCTTAGAGTCAACCTATTTTCCTAGCATGTTAGTGGCATGATAAATTATTCAATTGGGTCCATATATAAAAATTAAATTCTCATTGAAAAGGGACTTGGGAACTTATCTAGAACACACCTATACACTATTACACATTAAGTAAATATACCATATTATTATCAAATTAAAAAATTATCACTAGGATCAATCACAAGTAAAGTCCAAAAAAACTAAATCCAAGTCAAATCAACCATTATCGAGTATCATAGCCAATCATTAGTTGCATACATATGAAAAAAGAGAATAATTTCATAATCATATTAGGTGTGAGAACTATGTATTGATTGATTTGCCTCCTCAAAGTACTAAAATTTTATGAAAAAATCAATTATTAAATGGGGGTGATTGAGGTCAGCTCAAACCACTACACATTATTTATTTTTTCAAGTTTCTATCCTTCACAAGCACACGTAGGGATTCAAGGCAAAGTAGATTTATTTCTAGTGTTATACAAATCATCAAATTTAAGGATTGTAAATATATAATAAATATATATATACACATATGGATGTATAATCATTATTCCTTAATTTTACTAAAATTAGTATTGCATGATGATAATAACCCAGATTGATAGAACTAACCCTACACAAACAAAAAATCAATTATGGAACTGAATGAATCAAAAGTCTTCTTAATTATAATTTTCAATTCTAGAATATATTCATGTTGATATAGTCAACCACAAAATATAAGTATTCATTCCTTTGTTGTACTCACAATATTTAACATATGCCACTTATCAAATCAATGTAATCAACTTCATTTTTTTACATTTGGATGTAAGCTTGAATGCCATATCTTAATATTTGAATTAAAGTTCTATCTTAATTATATTAATCACCTCAATAATAAAATAGGGTAAAACATTTTGATTAACCCATAAACCTATCAAATAATTAAAAACTTAAGCTTAACTTAGGGTTTTATCCTTCCAAGGTCTCATATTTTTGTCCTAGTCTTTCAAATTTCATTTTTCATTTCCTTACACACAAAAAAACCTTTATCAGATTTTTGGTCCTAGGGTTTCATTGATTTGATTTTTTATCTCCTTACATGGATAATATTTTCACTTTAATCCCTAGATTATCATTATGGTTTCATTAATCCATGGTTTTATAATCTTTGTCCTACGCTTTTAAATTTTAACTTCTAATTTCCTTACACAAAACAATTTTTTTTCAAATTTTCTATCTTAGGGTTTCATTTATTTTATTTCCATACATATAATATTTTTACCTTTGACCCTAGACCTGATTTATGATATTCCATATTAATCATGACCATGTTGAATGAATATTATTGATTAACATAAGTAATGAAAGTATTTTTTGCATATTAATCTACATGGACAATGTATCTTATTTGAATCAATTATATAATAAAATAAGTTAACAAAATAAAACCTAAGAAAGATAACAAGGCTAAAAATACCAATGAATAATTCTAATCCTTTCTCCAATATTATTGTTGCAACAATGAATCCAATATGCTTAATAAGATCACTAGACAAAAAGGGCATGCATGACCTCCTTTGTTCCTCCTACTACGGATTATGTAACATAACCTATCCACCCTATTTATGGACTTATCAAGAATATTGAAAATGATTATCCAACTACTAAAGATCAACTAGATGCCATGGATGATAAAGAGTTACTTAATACATTAACATGAATCCACACCAAATTGATGCAATGTTATATATAGCAAGAGATGAGTAGGAAAATTTATTCCAAGATTATATGTAAGTTATTTAGACATATTCTATTGGTAACATCCCAATACCTACACCTCTAGTGACCTATGTGATATATACACAAAGTTTGAGGGAAACACAAGGACTCAAAAATATTTGCTTTAATTTTACTACATAGTAAACCTTTACCCCTCCCCTGATGACTATGCATGTTCCATCACCAACCCCACCTAATGTACTTTTTTGTAGTAGAGTATTATAGCTCTACATGTTAAGTTGATGCAATTATATAAAGGTGAATTGAGAGCTACTAAATCAAAATATTCATATGCTTTATTTCATGACCCCTTATCCCTTGATATAATAGCATACCCTTTACCAAAAGGAATTTTCTCTCTTAAGATCCCATTATACAAAGGTAAAAGTGATTCCAAACAACACCTTAGATCATTATGTGTAGCATGTTTGGACTATGTTTATAATGACAAACTGTTGACAAAATTGTTTCCAAAAGTCTTAAGGACTATGCATTGTGATGGTTTTATGATCTCCCCCTCAAATATGTAAGAGAATTAAACCCCTCGAATAACTATTTTTTAGCACATTTTTTCATAAACATCAATGAGAAACTATCCTAAGCATAAATTTCTAAACAAAATCAAGGGTATAATGAAGTAATAAGTGACTATGTACTTCAGTACAAGCCTATACTATCTAATATGACCAATGATATGGGTGATAATGAATTACAAGATATATTCAAGCAATGTCTACTAGGAAAATTCCATGAGCTAATTATTTTCAAGACAGCCAAAGCATTTGGCGAGCTATGTCATAAAGCAAGGGACAAAGAAGTAAAACTAATAGCTTTCAACAAAGTGAACTATAAATCCATTTTTACAAATACTTCAATAGTGAAGTTTCATGTAAAACTAAGCTATATTATTAAATAAAATGATAACAATAATGAGGCCAATATTATAGTCAACATAGTGTTTTAACCTAAAAACCATTTATGTTTTACAACTCTACAAAGGAGGAAATTTTAAAGATTACCATCACCTCCTAATGTAATACTAAATAAGTTTCTTGACGGTAACCTTATCACATTCATTTCTCTACAAGAGATATATCTAATTAATCCTACACTAAGAAACTATGATGGCAATACATATTGTGATTGTCATCATATTTTGAGGTATTCAACAAATATATGGTTAAAACTAGAACATAAGATACACAATCTTATATATGATAAAAAAAATTGATTTGGGCACTCCTATAGAGTAATCTAGACCACAATATAATGAAAATAAAAAATTAAATATTTTTAATGATCCTTTTATTAAACATATGATAACAAAAAATAAGGACACTTCAATGGTACATCATGCATATAACATGCATCCTCCAACTATAATGCATAATCATATAATAAATGTCATTCTATTGCAACTATTTATACTTTACCACATTGACATTTGATGACAAAAATATAGTTGGTCATGATTCAAATTTTCATGTCCTCTTCATATAAGTCTATATCAATAAAAAACTTATACACACTATCATGATTGAAAATTCTTCAAGTGAAAAAATTTACACAATGAAACTTTTCCACTCCCTTAGGTACACATGACATGACTTCTAAGACATATCAAAAGTAATTATCAGATTATATGGACATAAAAAAATACATTGGGACACATATTATTACCTCTTCAAGTAGGCTTAACCATATTAACCACACCATTTCTAGTTCTATAGAGTAATGGGGTCTTTGATATGTCATTAAGATGCACTTGGATGAAAATATTGTGATTATTACCCTCTATATACACCTAATATTTTATATTTTATCATTTTAATGATGCATTCTCTTGTAATAACTTGTTAATGCATCAATATCATTGAGTGTAAACCTTAAAGATTGCACCAATAATGGAGTTGTAATGGATTATGGTGTTTTTTGAGAGATATTAGAATTATATTATGTTACACCATTAATAATATTATTATGACATTCTCTAATTATGTATCCATCTTTCCCTTCCATAAATTTTTTATGTAAAGTAAATATAGAAATTATACACATGGTAACAAGCAAAAAAATAATAACATGAAAAAGTTGCAAGATAGAAATCATGGAATCACATATAATGGAAGAATGAGTGATAAAAATTACAACAACAAGCTTAACAATAGTCATAGATGTAACCACACACATAGTCGAACAATCTTATGATCATGATGCACAAAGGCACTCAAGACATGATTCTACTATGACTCAAATTTGACCTAACATAGACAATATGGGCATGGCATGTACTAGAATATACTTGACACAACTAATGCAAGACATGACAAAACATAATCAATTATCTCATAGAAACACAATATATCAAAAAATATAACACATAATGTATCACACATCGACATTAAACACACATAATATAAGAAATGTTAATATACATAATCAAGTAAATCATCATATAATATATCAAAATACAATAGACATATAATATAGTACCCTAAAGAGTAGACACAAGAGGAAGATAAATACAAATAGCCTGAGTTGGTCAATATGATCAATGGAATGTCATAGAAAGATAAAACCTAGATAGTGTACCAAGATGCCCCCAATATAGGCATATCCTTAATGTAGAAAGGTATCCGTTAGGTGTAAATAATTCCCCACATTTATATATACATATTTCATATGTAACATGTATTTCATGTATCCCACTCATGTATATTATGAAAATAATGTGCGTCGAAATTAGATATGTTATTTACCATGTATAAGATAAATAACATCAATCAATCATGCAATCTAACAAAAAAATTCATACAAAGGTCTTGATTTTGAATTTTTAAAATGTTTTTAAACTTTAGAAATTTATTGATATTTACTCTTACTAACCAATGATCCCATCAATGGGATGTTCACATGTAGGTTTTGGATTGATTGGTGCAAAAGCTACATGTTGGTAGAAAGGAATAAAATGTTTATCATTATTAAAATTAGATAAATTATCATGCATTATAAATATCCATAATTATCATAATATTCAACATGATTATGTGTAAACTATATAGAGTTAAAATCCATAGTAATTGGTGGAGTATATTTTAAGTGAGGACAATGTATGTGTCTTCACCTTGGAACATGTGAAGCAACTTGTAAAATTAACTTTAGATGTGAAAGACTAGCTAATATCTACTAAACTTGAATTAATATATATTGTAATCGACATTGAAGAATTGATCTTCTAGGAAGATCAATTACATATATTTGATTTGCCTTGGGAGGATGAACTTGTACACATTGTATAACAGGTTTTGATAGAGGTGGTGGAGAAATTATTTCAATAAAACTAGGATACACAAATAGAATACCCATAAATATAACCACTCAATTTTTATAAATATACTTCACACATTGATGTACTAAAGATAGTATTGAACATATATTATGTATCCATCTATGTCCTAGTAATATGTTGATTGCCCCAATGTTGGGCTAAACTAAGAACTAATTAGTGATAACTATAGGTCCTACCATAAGTGATAACACAGTGTTTTAGTAGTTATACCAATCAAATACTTATGTGTGTACCTAAGACTAGTAAGTAATGTCATAGTAAATATGTTTTTACTCAACTAATTATTCACCATAAAACTATGAATAAGACATGAATCAATGAAAAGATGTAAAGAATGGCCCTTTACTAGAATCATTATCAATAATATAATGCTCATAAAATGTAATTTTAGTTCTTTTTACTTTTAACTTATAAGTGTACCAATAATATAATCTATAGGATGAGCATCCTCAGTCTTAGAATAATAATAAGTCAAAAGATAATGCAATTTGTAAATCATATGCATGTTAGGATTAGTCTTGGTTTATTTTATGCATGATTTAGAAAGGAATTGGAAAAATATCTTGAGAATCACATTAGGTTATGAAACTTAATTATTTATAGGTGTATTAATAACATTTAACCCGATAGTATTATCCTCAATTAGATTTTGTATCTTATGTATCAAACCAAAGCATTTATTAGTATAATGGATCACACATCTATGCCAATCATAATAGGCATTTCTATCAAACCCCTTAGGTTGTGCCTTTGACATATAAATCTCAATAAGTTAAGGGAGAGATAGGAATTGTACGTGAGTAATTTTTTTAATACATTTTTTGGAGGCCCTAATGATTGTTTAAATTTTCTCCTCTAAGGATCAGATAATACAAGCCTATTATTAGGTTGTAAAATTGCATTAATTATTACTTTAGTTTATTTCTTAGTATCGTTATCCTTTGATTTGAAATTTGGATTGATTTGAAGCTTGGAATTAGAATATGTTGGAGGATTAAACCCATAATTTCTCTTATTCATAATAAGTAGCTTAACTTCATGATTTATGAATTAATGAAATAGTGATCAAAAGATTAAAAGTATTTAAAAAAACATAACTCATGTATAAGATCAAGTAAATTTTCTTGAATCTATTTTAAAATTAATTATAAACCATATGATTTATAATTTTAGAGAGCATAGTGTTATAAAAAATAATATAATCATTTATGATTTTATTAGGTCCTTACTTAAGTTTTAAACATTGAACATAGGAAATTATTTAAATTGATATTAATAAAAAAATTCGCTATGAACTAGTTTTCTAATATATTGAAATCATGAACTAATTGAAAGGGAATATCATATAACCATTTCAAATTATAGTAATTAATGCTCTTAGCAAAAATCATGATGAACAAATAATCTTTAGACATATATTCTATACATCTAAGTATGTGGAATGGAAATATCAAAGTTGTTCTTTCGGATATTCATTACCATCATATAAAATAAGCTTGTGTAACAAATAATGTACATAAAGAATAAGTACAAATATTTGGTTCCAACTATTTGTGTTATGATACTTGAAAATTAGTCAAATAACTTACTCTAGAATAACCTTGCTCAAGATGGGAAACATTAGATTTAATATAAAGAATAATTTAGCTAATCCTTTGATTAGTAGAAATATATGGTTAATTATAAATAGATGATGTCACATTAGTAGCAAACCTAGGAGGAAAATAAATTTGATGCATAGGAATAGCCATATAAATTTAAGAAGTAAATACGGTTTCACCCAAACCATGGGTAACCATCTAAATCGTAATATTAAGATTAGTGGATTAAACACATGTTATATAATTTTAGCCTCTAATAAGTTGATGTGAATGATTGAATATTTCATCATGTTGTTTCTAATATGTGGTTACATTAGCATTCTTTACAGTATTAGCATTTAGGATCACTTTCAAGATATTATCCAGGTTATTAGGTTGCATAAGAATTAAATTATGAAAATTTT
>JARHVA010000887.1:3430000-3447500 GCA_037957365.1 Torreya grandis | reverse complement strand
CACCTCTCAAATATGTAATCAAACAAGAACATTATTCAATGACCTCATGAACAACCTTTGACATCAATGACAACATCAGTGTCAAAACTCAACAATAAAAATAATGCTTCATACCAAGCCTTTGAATATTTATATGGACATGATATATATGAAAAAAAAAATAACATAGAGTGACATGGTAAAGAGGTTTGGTTTTTTATTTAATAACTGGAATATATTATAGTAGCTAATGTGTTGGTAAATAAGGAAAATCCATCATATATATGGCAAAACTATTCACATACTCAGTACAAAAAAATATATACAAAAAGTTCTAAAAAAACTTCATCACAATGTAAAATATAATTAAAAAGTGTGAATATTTACTATTTAAAAGTGAGCAGTGATGTTCTATAGGTCTCTAAATTATTTACTTGAGGAATGAAAGGGGAGGTGCAGAAGTAGGGTAATGATAGGTGTTGCAGAGGAGACTTGCCACATATCTTCCCATGCATCGGCTCTCATTGTCATCATTTTCAGTCACTTTTGTTCATATATTTATTTGAGCTAAGGGTCTGGGCGATCCACTAGCTTCATCTTACCAAATAGGAAATGATGTGTGTCCTTTATCTGTTTATTAATAACCTAGTCTTTTGAACCACTAATGATCTTTTTAAAAAAATCATTATGGAAACAATCACTCTTGAAAAACTAAATATCATCCATGAAATCATGAGATGAATATACCCCTTTAGCCTATATTATAACACCTATAACATAACCATATATGTCACCTTTTAGCTACCCCATGACCCAAATGGCCTGCTCACAATTTTAGGTGTTTGGGAGGGGAAGATTCCATTCTTAACCATGCTTATATGTGAATAATAAGTCCGCAACCATTCAAGGATATTAGTTATTTCATTAAAAAAATTGAAGATGTTGCCTTTTAGTTACCCCATAACATAGATGGCCCATTGATTATTTTTGGTATTTGGGGAGGGAAAGTTTCCATTCTTAACAATGCTCATTGAAGAATGCCGATTCCTAAGTAATTCAAGGCCAATATTTGCACCATTACAAAAATAAAAGATGATGCATTTTATCTACCTTATAAATTGAATAGAGTAGTCAAAATTGTAAAAATTTGATAACAAAATATCATTTATATCATAAGCATACTTATAATGTTTCAACCAATCTCTAACAAACATTGAATTTTATGGTTTTCTCATTTTCCTATATAATGAACAAAAAAAAATTGCACAATCATAGTTGTGGTCCATCCTTAAAAAAGATATGTCTGTAGATTTATTTTAATAAGTTTTTATTAGAAATTAAAATAGGAAAATAAAATAATTATAAAAAAAATGAAGTTTTTTACTAGAAATGAAAATAAGGAAAAAAACAATTATAAAATTTGAAAAGTGGATACATTTTTTTTTCCTCTTAAAATAAACTTAATACTTTCATGCAAAATTGAGATCAAAACCCTCAATGTAAATGTCAAATTTTCTCCATAAAAATAGAGTTACATCTAGTGGGACCAATGATTGTACTATAAAAACTGAATTCATCCTTATTGTTCTTCTTCTCCCTCAAATCTAAAACATAATGCTTTTTTTTAATAAAAGAGGGGTAAAAAATTTATTAAAACCAAGAATACCAATGTATAGAACAGCCTGAGGCCAACACCTCAGGGATCAACAAAGCCACAAAAAACCACAAGGACAATACAATTATGCTCCAATACCACTCTCATCCTCCACAATAATCCTTTCCAAATTCTAGCAAAGTGCGTAGGGCATCTGCTCCCACCCATCAAACTTCTAGCGTTCAAATTCTTCTGATCCCCATCTTGCCAGGCAATCAGCCACCTTATTCCATTCCCTAGGAATATGGGCAAAAATCATAGAATCCATACAAGAACTGACCTAAAGAATCTGCTAAAAAATCAATGGCAGCTGCCAGCACACATTAGAGGTCTTCTTCTCAAGAAGCAAACTGACCAGAACTTGAGAATCAACCTCACATATCACTTTCCTCCATCCTAAATCATAAACTCTCCTTAAAGCATGTAAAATCACATTGCCTTCCAGGTGGCTAACTGTCTGCACTCCTTTGTTAATCAAAAAAATCAAGACCGCAGAACTAGTAGAATCCTTGTCGAACCCGCCAATCCCAGCTGAGCTTGGATTCCCACAGGATGACCCATCCGTATTAAGTTTCAAAAAACTAGCCGAAGGTGGCATCCATTTCCCCATCCTTTGCACTCTCCGTTTCACTTGTCTACCTCTCTTGACACATGTTAAGATCAGAGAAATACCCTAAATGCCCAACCTCTCCATAATCTCAGCATCACTCTTAGCCAGTGGCAGGGTAATCTCACTCTTAACCCCAATGATTTCTTGGACCATGCCCAATATTTTAATCCATACCTGCTAAATTCCCAAATTTTCTCCTCAAAAAATCTTGTGATTTCTTTCAAGCTAGACTTGCCATAAAAGGAAAATAGGACCAGCGTACCATACCTCATGCAAAAATGAAGCCAGTGAGGGTGGTCTACCCAATCTCGCCCAAAAATCAACCAAGGAGGATGCATGAATGCATTGGCATTTCCATGCTTCCCACCAAAGGTGCCATAAGTGAGTTGAGAAAGGGCATCAGAAGAATAAATGTTGAGAGTCCTCCTCCTCACTGCTACATAAGGCACACCTTGAAGGGCCAGTAAATCCTCTCTTCCAGATATTATCCCACATCAAGCATTTATTCCAAGCCAAGGTCCAAGTGAAATAGTTACACTTTAGCCAAGAGAAACTATTCTAGACTTTTTTCCACCATAAAACTCCCTCCTATCATCTATTTGCTGAGAGATCAATGCCTCGTACCCTAAAGACACCGTGTATGATCCCTTTGGATTGGGGGCCCATGCCAAAACATCCCTTTCCAAAAGGGGACTATAGCTGCATCCAACAAGAATATAATGGATTTCAGCACACTCCTCTTCTAATCCCACAATCAGCCATTCCTATGGTGTTTTCCACCTCACTATCATCACCTGCCACTGACAAAAAAACTCCTTAAAATCACCCAACCTCGACCAACCAGCCTCACCAAATTTTTGTGCTACTATATTTAACTGAGGATATTGATTTGCTAGGGGAAAAAAACCATCTCAGTAGTCCTACCAAAATTGTGCCTCCATCTCATCTTTGCATATCCAGAACAAACCATGCTTAATAAGTGTAGCCCCTTTCTAGAGCGTAGACCAAATCACCAACCCCTTCCCTATCAAACTATGGCATAGAGTGTCACTCTGAGGAACCCCTGCCAAATATTTATGGGATAAAATTCTAGCCCACAGCCTATTAGGTTCAACACACCATCTCCAATACAGTTTCACAGTCAAAGCCATACCAGAGAGTAATGACTATCTTAGTCCAAGACCTCCTAGCCTTTTTGTACTACAAACTATCTCCCATTTAATGAGACTCCATTTAGTCACTCCTAAATTGCTAGCCCAAAGAAATTGCCTTGCTAAGGAATAAAGTTGTCTCACAAAACACACTGGCGCTACCTGAACCATACACCTATATATAGGGAGTGCCTACACAACCGATTGAAGCAGCTTCACCCGACTGGTAAAGGACAGCCAGTGATGAGTCCAATGATTAACCTTAGTACAAAACTTATCCAAAAGGCCCTACCACGTCTCCCTAGACTATCTCACAGTCGAGATTGGAATGCCAAGGTAGAGCAGAGGAAGACTTCCAATTTAGAACCTGAATAAATTAGCAATTCTCTATTGAATTGGAAGAGGGGTGTTGAAAAAATAAATTAAAGACTTACCCTCATTAATTAGCTGTCCTGATGCCTCAAGATAAACATCCAAATCTCTATGCATATTAGATGCCTCTCTCACAGTTGCCATGCCCATCAAAGCTGCATCATCCACAAACTATAGGTGAGAGAGTGTCGGGAGACCTCCACCCCATTGCCAGCCTTGAATATGTCCCCCTTCCACATTCCTTTTGATCAACTATCTCAGCCCTTCTACCAAAAGAAGAAATAGATAAGGGGAGAGGGGATCACCTTGCCATAGGCCTTGAGAGGCTCCAAATAAATTAGAATGCTCCCCATTAATCAGAACTGAGAAGGAGGTCAAATTCACACAGCTCATGACCCAACGAATCCAATCCTCACTAAATCCAAAAGCACTCAAAACCTTTTTAAGGAAGGACCACCAGACTCTGTCATAAGCTTTACTCATATTAGCTTAATGAACATGGCCTTTTCTTTTGATTTGGCCATCGAATGAATCACCTCAATATCCACCACCATGCCATCCAAGATTTGATGCCCTTCCACAAATCCACTTTGCTCTTCGTAAATAAACAATGTAAGCCACCTTTTCAGTCTTTTCGCAATTAGCTTGGAGATAATTTTATAAATCACATTGCAAAGGGAAATGGGACAAAACTAACTTAACCGATCAGCTCCCTCCCCCTTAGGGATAATAGCTAGGAAAGTCAAATTCAAAGCCCTAAGCAACTACTAGTTCATCTGAGATTCATGAACAATAGCCAAGATATCAACTTTTATAATGTCCCAAAACTCCTAGAAAAATTCAATCAAAAATCCATCCAGCCTAGGCACTTTACCTTTTTACATCTGGAAAACTATCCTCTCTACCTCCTCCATAGAAATGGCACTCATAAGATGCTCATTCATCTCTAAAGAGACCAAAGAGGGAATACAGGAAAGAACCTAAGTCTCAGCCACCAAGTCCCCCTACACTTCCTCCCGAAATAAAGAAGCAAAGTAAAATTCTGCTTCATTACAAATACCTTGGGTGGAATGAATGGTCTCCCCCTTATCTGTCATGAATGAGGAAATAGTATTACTATGCTACCTAGATTTCACTGAGTTGAAGAAGAATGCAGTATTCTTATCCCCCTCCTGAAGTCAAACATTCTATGCTTTCTGCTTCTAGAAAATTTCCTCCCTCAGCTCCCATTCCTCCACTACTTTAAGAGCTTTAGCTTCCTCTCTTAACAGAAATGTAGATGCCCCCTCTTTCCTAATCATCTGGGTCACTTCATTCAATTGTGTTTGTACCACATCTTTCTCTTCGTGAATGTTTCTAAAACATTGTCTATTCTAGTGCTTGAGATGTTATTTGACAAATTGTAAGAACTTGGAAAAAGTATACATTGCAGTTCCATATCTCAGTCTACCTCTTCTCCACCAATCAGCAACACAACCATACAGGTCTGGATCCTGGAGCCACATGAGTTGGAATTTAAAAGGCGATCTCTGAGGAGTCCTAGCTGAGGAAATAGTGAGCTTAATGGGCCAATGATCTGAGCCCTACCAATCAAGTATCTCAAAATTAGAAGACCACAACCCCCCCACCCAAAAACATGACACCATGAAACGGTCAAGGCGCTTGGCAATACTGCTGTCCCCCAACCTTCTATTGTTCCACGTGAAGCGGCCATTACTGGGCTTAATGTCAACAAGATTAAGAGCCGAGATATTGTCTCTAAGCAAAATGGAAGAGGGCTTAGTTTTCATAATACCTCCCTATTTCTCAGATAAATCTAGAATGGCATTGAAGTCTCCAACAATAATCCAAGGCAAATAAGGAGACAAACTATGCATCTCATGAATGTTTTTCCATACCTAGAGCTTGCCTCAAAAATCTATTGGAGCATAGACATTATAGAAAATAATAGATTCCCCTAATTCAATGCACCAAGAAACCATAGATAAGGAGGACCTGAATGAAATCCAGGACACCGGCTGGATCTTGCACAAGTTCCATAAGCATGCCACACCCCACAAAGATCCCTGGGATCCAACCCACTAACAAAGGCCTTGCCTCCATTACTTAGGTGCCATATTCATCATACAATCAACAAAAACTTTAGTCTCCTATAGAAAGAGAACATCCAGAGAATGCCTACGCACTAATTCCCAAAGAACTTTTTGTCTGGGGCTGTTGTTCAAGCCCCTTACATTCTAAGAGATAATAATCATTTGGGAGGAGTCAAGAAATGGGTGTCTAGGGTCTTAACCACTCCTGACGACACTAAGTTCTCTCCAATCATCTTAATCCTCTCCAGGTCCTTTTTCCGTCCTGTCTTAGCATTTTTCTCTAAAGCACCTTTCTTCCCATCCTTTTGGAGGATGCCCAAATGAGGGGTAGATTTTCCTCTTTTTATCTACTTCTACAGCCATGGCCTATATCACAGGCTCTACTTCCTCTTCACCCTACCCCATATTTGCATTTGGCTCCACCACCACCTACGCTCCCATCTAACCATCCATGAGCATGGGCATAGCGAATTCTTCTTGCATAACACATGGAGGCTTGGTAGAGCCAATCACCAATCCTGAATCCCCCTCAGGGTGATCTACATTTTTCATATCCAAATTAATTGCTTGCTACCCCTACTCATCTAAGATCTCAAACCTATTAAATTTATCCTCCTCTTGTCATTCCCTTAAAGTGCTTTTCTATCCTATACTACGGGTTCAGGTTTTTACCTGAACAAAGCCCTCCGCATCCTTATTCTCCCCTGTTACATGCTTCTTCCCTTTATCAGTACTAGGCATGGTACTCACATGAGGCATAGTTTGTTGTTCCATTGGCTTGGGTTTTGGACATCTTCACACCAAGTGGCCGTATTCATGGCAGAGGCGGCATCTGAATGGAAGGGTCTCATAGTCTAGTTATTGTACCTAGGAATATGAACCTGCACTCATCTCTACTACATCTGGTAATGGTTTACTTAAATCAATTTCCATGCAAATATGAGCCAAGGTCATCACCTTCTTACTCAAGGTTTGTGTAGAAGATCCGATAGGTCTTCCAAGCATTGATGCCAACATATGAAGCATGTCCTCATGGCAACATTCTATTGGGAATCTAGGCAACCGAACCCACACTAGCACTCTGTTAGGGAGCTCCTCAGAGGGGTTAAATCTTGCATGCCATGGTTTTACAAATAATCCCACTTGGTTATAAAAATAAGGCCCTCCTTCAGAGACCCTGTTGTGGTCAACCAAGCATACAACTGTCACCATGAAGTAATTGTTTGCAAGGATCATGACTTCCATTTCACCTTCAGGTTCCCACACTCTTTGAGCACAGCTTTCCAAGAATTGAAGGGAGACTTTTAAACCTAGGAACTTACAAAACAAGGAATGATTAGAATAGTGTTCTACATCCTTAGCAATCATTTCAAAGGGAATTACCAATTTTGGTCTTTCCTTGCATCTCTCAAGACATCCATTAACCTTCATGATTCCGGATCCTCCAGGCAGATTTGAATCCTTAGCATCTATATTTTGAGAAAAGAGGGCATTTTCATACCCTTGTACATCCTATCCTAGCAAATTCATGCCCACCATTTCACTGAAACTAACCCCAACACCAATCATGGAAGGCAAACTCCTAGCCATGACTGTGCCTGCCTAAATGTTCTTCTCCAGGTGTGAGTTTGTTCCAGCCAACACCCCCAGCCTATCACAATGTCTGACCAAAAGTTTCACACAGCTCACAACATAAAGGACAAAATAAAAAAAGGGTTTTAATAGAAAAATAGCCAAAGCTGCGACCCCCACCCCCTACTACCAAACCGATGCCCTACCCCTTCCTTCACAGAGACACACACAACAAAAATTGAGCTAGGGCACAGTTGCCCTAGCTCGTTACCATACACCAAACTGTCGACATTCTCCTGAACAACATTTACTCTTGGCCTCTTATTCCTGGACCTACTTCTTCATTTATTCCATCAAATCTAAAACATAATGTAAAAACCATACAAACATTTATATATATAAGTTTTCATATAAATATTTCTAATTAAAATTTCTAATGGCCAACTCTACACCCATGTTTACAAAAAAAGAATACCTATCAAATGGTAAGAGCATTTGTACCTCAACTACATTTCAAATCTCTTATTACACAAAAGACCTAGATTGAGAGGGGTCTAATAAAATACCTTATCTAATACCAATGATGGGTTTTACCTCATAATAAAGAAGATCTGAATCTAGGGTGTGCATATCATAATTTGGGGGTCAATCAAAATTATTTTTTTATTCATTGAAATGTATTATAATATGTAGTTATTTGACAAACTGTATCTCTTATCCCTTACATATTTCAGCTACTTATCTCTCCTAGAATCTCTCACTTTTATTCTCTCTCACTATCCTATCTATGTGGGATGTAACTCACTTATAACATAAATTAACCTATATACAAAATTATTTCACACTCACTAAATAATATTTAACCATGTGGATTACTAATCTAACTAACCTATGCACCCATGTAAGGACTAATTCTACAATAAAAATAATATTGGAGGATGAGAAATCAATTTTCAGGCTAGGAAAGGACTATATAACATTCTTATATTGTTGTATTTATAGGTAGAATGAGTAGGTGTAATATTTTTACTTCTTAACAATCAATAAAAATCATGTTTCAATTCTAATATCATATTATGTGTGTGTGCTTAGTGTAAATATGCAAGGAAGAGTTTGTCCTTAATTGGAAACCCTATCCTTGACTATATGAATTAATAAAAAAAAATTAAGTACTAAAGGTATGTCTATCTAAAATAAATAATATTTAGCCAATACCCATAACCTAAACAAGTACCACGGTAAATTCTTAGGTTAACAAGATAGAAAAAGATGTCCATAACCTTAATCTCAACCACGTATCAATAAATGTATCTAGATTTATCTTAAATTAAAAAATAAGTAAAGGAAACTTATCTAATAATTCCACAACTCTTGATTAAATATTTACCTTAGTAGAGGAAATCCTTCATGGCCCCCAATACTCTACCAACTTAGAAGAACATTTAATATAAGCCACATCTTCCTAGGCTAGATAAGAAGGTAATTATTATCCCTCAATTTCAAATGCATTATTTCCATACAACCCTAAAATAATTTTGAAAATCTTGTTAAAATTTTATAAATAATAATATTTAAAATAAATTGTTATAAATAGTAAGTAACCACAAAAAAACTTTAAAAAAATAATATTTAAAAATTCATATTCCAATACATAAATAAAATTAGCATATTTAATAAGGTTTTATTAAATAAAATTAACATAGTATAGACACCAAATTTAATCTCATTTATTTATCATTTCATTTCTTACAACTCATAAATCTACTTTTTCTGAAAATTGTGTGTGTGGGTGTGTGTATGTGTGTGCGCGCGCACGCGTGCATGCAGGTGCATCCATGTGTGTGTGTGTGTGTGTGTGTGTGTGTGTGTGTGTGTGTGTGTGTGTGTGTGTGTGTGTGTGTGTGTGTGTGTGTGTGTGTGTGTGTGTGTGTGTGTGTGTGTGCGTGCGTGTGCTTGCATGTGCGTGTGTGTGTGTGTGCGTGCGCGCGTGTGTGTGTGTGTGTGTGTGTGTGTGTGTGTGTGTGTGTGTGTGTGTGTGTGTGTGTGTGTGTGTGTGTGTGTGTGTGTGTGTGTGTGTGTGTGTGTGTGTGTGTGTGTGTGTTTATATGTATATATTTTTGTATATGTATATATTGACAAAAATAGTTATATTTATAACTCACAAGTCTCTTTTTTTAAATTAGAAAAAAAAAAACATTTAATAAAAATAATTAAACCTTTAAAAAATATACATAAATTCTCCTCCCAATAAAAAGGTGTCATACGTCCCTTCTTATAAAATTTATTTTCTATACTAAACCTTATTTACATTCCAATCATTCTTAAATTTTTTTAATCTCGATAGGGATTAATTGGACCGTCTATCTTCTCATAATCATTACCCCATGTGGATCCACCTTTAAATCACATACTAAAATTAGAAAACATGGTCGACACACTTCCTGACTAGCTAACTAGCAAAACTTGAAATTATTATTTATGGAAATAAAATGAGTCTCTATCCATTAGAATGTGACCTTCCACACTTACCTCCCACAACATGAAAAAAATATAAAAACCTCTATATAAGTGTTATAAATGTTGTAACATCCTATACCAAACTATGGACAAGGTTACTAAGGTATAAACATATGGGATTAATCCTTTCCTAAGGTCCAACTGATAAATTTGGTTGAAAATTGGCTTTATTAATTGAAAATAAATTAATAAATTTTATTGAAAATTAAGTTTTTAATTGAAGTTGGTATGTAGTATAATAATGGTTTATTAGCACCTCTCATTTTTATGTATTCCTTTTTGTTATACTTGTATCAATAGGTTGATAAAAAAAGGGTATGCATGTATAATAAAACATATATGATAAGCATGTATCTATGTACACATCAATATCAAAGTGAAAATAATCTAATTAATTAACATCTAGCCTAAAACTATAACAAAATTAGTCCATAGTCCTCTCATTAATGTGTATAAAACATCATTTTTCTATATGTAGTAATATTTTCCAAGGCCAAATCTCAAAATTTTGTGATGGAATTTTTTTAATTATCATAAGGATTGAAAGATTCTTCTAGGACTCAATATAATTCTCAACCACCTCTTTCTCCAACTTCTATATAAGAATTGGACAAAAAGTTTCATCATGACCTACTAAATCACATCCTTTTCCAAATTTCCTCGTCCCTTTAATAAATGATCTTTTGAATCCATTTCCCATACTTAAAGTTGAGTTGCATAGTTCTTAAAACTAGTTTATTTGTCTGAATGTAGATGTCGAAACTATCTTCGACTAATCTTATTTTAAACTTTGTAACCTAATAAATAATGATTGCCTACTAGATTGTGAAATACCAAAAAAGAATTCCTCCTCCCAAAATTCCAAGGGGAGTCCTAGTAAGATAACCCATATTACAATTTACATAAAAGTGTCACCATGTAAATTCAACCCAAGTTTCTATTTTTGGGGGGAAATAAAATATTGTATTATTATATTAAAAATATTATAAATATATTTTTGTTTTTATAATAACTTTTTTTTTAAAATAATTTTGTTTCAACAATAATTTGTTAAATTTTTAAAAAATCAACAATTTATAACTAAAATTGTTTCTTTTGTCACATTATATCTTTAAAAAATAAAAATAATGCTTCAACTTACAAACTTATTAATAGATAAATTTATCACTCAATTCATGCATCTACATCCCATGGCTTCTTTGTTTTTACATACCTGACAAGATTTTTTATCTTATGTTATCCTCACTACACACACTCTAGTAAATTATGTAGTAAGTTTGTGATGTTCTGAGATATGTCTTCATTGTGCAGTGTGCTTAAGAGATTCACTAAATATGTTATAAAAGTAACAACTCCATCCTATCACATAATTCATGTGATTTTACCATACATTTGGTCATCTATTACTTTAGTATCTCTTTCATTTTGTTTTTATGTTGAATATTTCTCAACATCTATATAGCTTTATATATAAGCCCATTTTCTATAGCTGGCTTGAGGTATTTGTCCTATTTTAAAATATATATTCCCTAGTCCTAAGGCATTTTTAGAGGAGTAAATCCTCTCTCTACATGTTGGCGTCTTGTAACAATGTTCATAAATGCATCCTCCTTATATTGCACATTCACCATGTTAACATTCTTGGCAAGCTTTTCCTTTCTTAGCTTTTCCAAGACAGTATAGTCTTCTATCTCATGTTGCTCATATACACTACAATGTGTAGTGATATTATCTTTATTGATTTAAATTAAAATTATGTTGCACATGATTATACTCTCTACACAAGTAATATTTAAAAGGATGGCATTGATAATTATTTCATCAATCCCCTTGATAACCACCTATGTATCTTTCCTTAGATCATCCTCTGTTTAACTGATAATCTCCTTTGTACCCTCCATATTACTTTGCCATATTCTAGTGCTAATGCTACTAGGTGTTATCTCCAATTAAAAATTTGTTGTTGTGTAACCGGTGGGGTTCAACTATTTTTTTGTTGTTGTGTCAATGCCAAATTCCAAGGTGATATGTACTGGTATTGTGGTGATGGTGGTGTCTAACTCGGTGAAGGAGTGGTCCATATGGATAAACCTTGAGGATGATACTAAGGTGAACTAGTAATCTATTGCATACCCATTTGTTTTGCATAAACCTTCTCTAACTCTAGGCCTGGAATCATTTGCTTCATTTAGGACACTTGTGTAGTGATGGCAAATACATTCTTTGTAATGTCTTTTTTAATATCCTAAAAATCCCTATAACTCTTTTCATCATGATTATGCTGCTTTAAAAAATTACAATATAAACTTTGTGGCCTTTTTACATACTATTTCAATATATGGCATTGCATTATTGCGTGCCCTATTACTCTACAAATTTTGTAGAACTCTATCTTGATCTTGGGACAGTCATTCATGTGATGTCCTTTCCCACACTCCATTCATAATAGATTTCACTTAGGTTTATCTACTTCATGGTATTATTCCATCCTATTCATAAAATCTTGCAATTTATTTTCAATCTTAGAACACATATTATTCCATCCTATTCATAAAATCTTTCAATTTATTTTCGATCTTAGAACACATTATAGGAGCTTCCCCATAGTCTTCAACTTGTTCCACTCACAGGGCAATATCTCTACATCTACCTTAGTAGCATATTGAGTCTATGTTATAGTAAATATAAATATGGAATTTAGTCCTTTGATAAACCACATAACTTTATCTTTATCTACTATGATAGATTCTACCTTATTCATAACATTTGGAGAACCTACAATCATACTCATAGACTGATTCTCATCACTTCTACCTAATATCTTTTAGGTCTTGAATAGTCTAAATTGTACATTTCTTTATCTTAAATTTTGTAATAATCCATTCCTTGACCTACTATACACTTTCTTATGTAATTTCTCTATGATAAATAAACTCAAGTGCTCCTCCATTCATTACCCCTATTAACTCACACTTATTGATAGCCTCATCAGTAATACCCTTATCTTGTCATCTCATCTCACATGTCAGTAAGTACTGTTTAGGGTCTACATACCCATCATATGTTACCAAGTGAATATATGCTCCTACAACACCCATTTTATGAAATAGTGTTGAGGGTATGTGTTATTCAACTACTACAAGGGGAGGTTATGTTATGTGTGATCTTGATTGTGCACTATGAAGATTATCTATGCACTAGGAGAGTTAACCTGCACACTCTATTTTTTGGTGTTTCCTTCTTTTTTAAGCTTGGTTTCAGCAAACCTTATAGCCTTTAAAGCCTAAAAAATTGATGTTATTTCAATTTCAGTACCCCAGTGATGCACTCATTCCAAAAATGGGCCTTCCTAACTACTATCTTCTTATCCATCTAGTTGAAAACTTCTACTAGAATATAATATATTGGGTTACATGGTGTGATCTTCTAGTGAATGATTCTTTCTTGTGACTTATTCTAAGCTTGACCCTATGATTACTCTCTAAATTTGTTATGCTTTTTCTTGCTTTATACTTTAAGTCCTTCTTCTGATAATATATATTCTTGTAGCTATGCACTACATCTATCATTTAACTGATCTACCTCAACACTATTTTGTCCTTCTTCTTTGAACATCTCTTCTTCCTCTTGCTCTTTGTCATTTCTTTCTTTCTACCAACATTCATCCACTCTTTCTTCATCCTTTGTTTTTTATCTCTCTTTTTTCATTCATCATGTCTTCCTACTTTTTTATCATCTATTTAATTTCTATTCTTAACTATACTCATAGCTACCTAGGTATTCTTTTGTCTACTCCATCTATTATGTTGTTGCAACTCACATTCTTAATCTAGACTTTTCTTCTAACTCTTCTTCCCTTGTGTCTTCATTTTAGATATAGTTTTAAGCCTTATCCATTCATCTAATCAAAATTCACTATCATTTTTTACACACCCCCATACTTCTAAAGTGACTACTCCATATTGGATGGAGTAGGCACAATGACCTTGTCCACAACCAACATCTTCACAAGGATAGGTAGTCACTGTAAAAATTTCCCTTGAATTCCTCTAACAAACAAATCCTTCATAGCTCTGAAATCTATATATCCTTATACTATAAACTCAGTTATATATACATCTACTATAGTGGAAACCCAATGATCGATTTCTCTTATCTAGTTAGTTTTTAATCTCTGCAACTGGTCCATCTTTTCATCAGTCTAGATTATAGTTTCTTCTATTCTTGGGTTAAAACAATAATATTCTACCTCTGCTAACTAGTTAGCTAGTAATTCAGGTACTTCACAACCAAAAATTTCATAAATATCTCCACAAATGTGTTCTCAAATTATTTCTTGTACGACAATACCATTCATTTTTTATTCCTCTTCTGTAAAATTACATATCCTTTGGTCTAACCATGTCTCAATATCTCTCTACCATAGTAACCATCTTAGCATAGTTTCTTCCAGAAAGAGTATTCCACACTCACTGCACCATTATTATCATAGGTTTATAAAGCATTAAAACATATTAAGGATGAGGATAACTATGATATATTTTGTGTGTGAAGAATAGTGTATTGTATTCATAGACGAGTTTGGATAACAGAAACATAGTAAGTATTAATTATCTTGCATTATTTAGGAATTAAGAACAATTAATGTTTCTTAAATAAAAGTAAAGCATTCAGGTAAAATTAGATAGAAAATAACCAAACATTATACATGAGAATTCTCATAAGTATCATAGTAACAAATGACACAGGTAACCATAAGAAGATGAATCTCTTTCGATCTCTTCAAAAGTGGAACTCTTTTCTCCTTACAAACATAGGTATATAAGATGGTTTTAGTCTATGATTATTAATATCATTCTCTTAATTATCACCAAAAGTATATTATTTTCATATTATAACCTATTACATGTCTTGAACATAGGACAAAGTAAAATTATACATGACAAAATGAGTACATAACACATGAATATCAAATAAATATCTTTTCCAACTTTAGAATCTGAATTCTTCTACCAATAATCATCTATAATAACCCTGTTAGATATTCATGATGTTTTATCTACCTCCTTATGATGGTATACAATACATTATTCATTTATTTAAAGTTCTATCTTATTTTCTTCAACTCGCTATATCTCTAACTAGATAATTAGGCCTATTAGGCCTTGTTCTTATACTAGGTTCTTTCTCATACACCTCTTGTGAGAACATACACACTTAAACACATATTTTTTCAATAAAATTGGCCTTATTATATTCCATAAACATGAACCAAACATTATCATATGTTGGTCATACCATATAGGACTAAAACCTCTTTTGGGCCTCAAGGAGACCTAATTTAATAAGGCCTTCATTAGCACATGTTACCCTTTGATCTTCTTGAAGAATTTTCAAACTTCATAAATGGTAGGAAAACTTCATATTCCATTAAAATATATACATAATAATATCCTCTTAGGTTCATAACATATTATATCTCCATCCACCACTTGAAGCATGCCATTATCACTATTCACAAATTAAACTATGCATACCCAGAAAGTCTTTTTTAAACAATTGAAGCATTAACTCAATTTTTATAAAACAACATGGAAAAAAATCACACATAAAAAATATAAATTATCTTAGGATCATTACCATGTGTTTTATACTTCAAAGATAAGGGCAAAATTACCCAAACCCTTTTTTGCAAATAGCTCACTTAGAACTGAAAACTAGCCTCAAAACACAGTCATGGAAACAATGACATAAAACACCTATTAAACCACTTTAAAGGAATTAAAATAAATTTATAGTATCCTATTATGTAATTACACAATTATTATATATATAGATAATATTATCAAATATCAATATTGGTTTTGCAGACCAATCTCATAGTCTTGTATCTCATTGTCTCATCTTAACTAGACAGGTCAACTTATGAGAAATATTTTCATCATATCCATTAACCTCAAAAACATATATAAAAAATGAAAATTTCTTAAAATTATTGAAAAAATTCTCCATTAACTTGGATTTATCACTAATCCATGATAATACATCCCTAATCAACTTCTCACTTCTACATAGTTTTCTCACTGTTTGCAACATTAGGTCTGTTAGAAACTAGCCAACTTATAAGACAAGTTTATCACACTTGAAGGATATAAAAATATAAAAAAAAAACCATTTAAATTAAATAAAATTCTCAATATTCAACCTCCATCTATTTAAAAACTTTGACTTGGTCAAATCTAACTCCTATAGTAAATCTCTGAGAAACAAGGCCTTTCCTGTGTGGTCCTCTTACCCACCTAACAAACCAATCACACCTAGAGGTGATTTGGATATTTGAATTCAACCTCTAATCACTTAACCATATGTTTCAATCCATTCTAGTCACTTTAAAAAAACTTATTTCATATCAGGTCACTATTAGGGTTCTTTGAGGGTTTAAACCATCTTATAGTCTTAACCATCATTCATAAAGTTTAACTCCTCATTCCTAAAAATAATGCTAAAAAAATTGAGCTATGAACCTTCCCCATGTAACATTAATATATTATTTTCTCATTCAGAGGTGACACATGCCAATGAACACTTGCAAGTTCTTCTCAGGTTGAGAACCCCTCATTCTGTGCACATGAGAGACCTTAAAACACTTTTTCATGCGTTAAAAATTAATTTTTAACCTGAAACTTATTAAAAATACTTGAAAAAACATTAAAAAATTATATCAATGATCACATATTGATATTATCCTTGGAAACAAAACCTTATACCTTATTAGGCCATGCTCTCTCTCTTTGCTTTCTAGGCCTTGACCTACAAGTCACATTAGGTTTAGAAATTGACCTTGTAAATACTATACAAGATCTAAATACCTCATATAAAAAATAAAACAACATATTTTATGCTCAAACAATTTATTTACATCCTTCATAGGCCTTGACAACTCCTCATGACACCTCATTAGGTTAGGTAGTGTCTAAAAGTGGTCTAGTTGCATATCAGGTTTATAGGTCCTACCCTTATTGGCTCATTCTCAGAATCTCATGAGTGATCCAATGCCTAATATTAATGATAAAATAACTTCATATATCCCTTTATGCCTATGTGCATCCATCTCACTAGGCCACCAAGCTCATACCTTCTCACAAAGTCTCGTCATGCAATGACCAATTTCATGACTAGGCTTCTTAAGCTCTTGAGACTTGAAAACTAACCTTGAAACACTTATTGATGTTATTATACCTTTATCACATGCCTCAAACTCTCCTAAAATAATTTCATACCTCTCAAGGATATAATCAAATAATAAAATTCTTCAATGACCCCATGAACAACCTTTGGTATCAATGACAACATTGGTGCCAAACCTTAACAACAAAAACAATGCTCAACATCAAGCCTTTCAATCTTGATACGGACATCATATATGAAAAAACCAATAAGATATATTGACATGGTAAAAAGGCATGGTTTGCTTTTGAAAAACCATAATATATTACAGTAGTTGATGTGTTGTAAATAAGGAAAATCCATCATTTATATATGGTAAAACTAT
>JARHVA010000887.1:3390000-3422500 GCA_037957365.1 Torreya grandis | reverse complement strand
TCATTAATGTGTATAAAATATCAATTTTATTATATGTAATAATATTTTCCAAATTTATATTTCAAACTTTTATAATGCAATTTTTTTTAATTATCAGAAGGTTTGAAAGATTCTTTTGGGACTCAATAGAATTCTCAACCACATCTTTCTCCATCTTCTTTTTAATAACTAGACAAAAAATTTCTTCATGACCTAATGAATCACACCCTTTTTAAAATAACCTCATCCCTTTCATAAATAATCTTCTAAATCCATTTCTCATATTTAAAGTTGAGTTGCATACTTCTTAGAACTAGTTTATTAATCTAAACGTAGATGTTGAGTCTATTTTCAACCAATCTTTTTTTAGACTTTGTAACTGGGTCAATAAATAATTATTGTCTAATGGATTGTAAAATACAAAAAAATTATTCATCCTCCTATAATTCCAAGGGGATTCCAGGTAAGATAACCCATATTGGAATTTCCATATCACTTTCCAAATTCAACCTAGGCTTCCATTATTTGTTGGAAAGAAAATTCTGTATTGTTATATTACAATATTATAAATATATTTGTGTTTTGATAGTAATTTTTTTCAAAATTAATTTTGTTTCACAATGATTTTTTAAATATTTATTTAAAAAAGTTCAACAATTAATCAATAAAATTGTTTCTTTTGTCACATTATATCTTTAAAAAAATAAAAATAATACTTTAACTTCAAAATTTATTTATAGATTTTCTGAGTCATAGTATTTTACCTGCCTATGTTACAACTTGTGTTTATTCCAACAAAGTGTCTTTTTGACCAAGCCTTTATTGGTCATTACGTCTCACTCAACTATGTTGATCCAAGCCAAAGTTTGTCTTAGTTGTGCTAGTTTGACCTATATTTCATCCAAATGTGTTTTTTATTTGGAAAACATTTATTATATCAAATCCAAAGTGTTATTTAAATCACAAATATTTTTATCTTAACCATCAATAGTTTCATGTAGTGGTTTGGAATTTTTATTTCTTCAATATGGTGGTTTTTCATGGAGTTTTCTATAAATACTTTTGCCAATATTTCATAGAAGTGGGGTTTTTATTTAGTTGAGCAATAGGCAGCAACATCACTCAACCCTAGATACCTTGGTTCAAAAAATAAATATACTATTTTTGGATTATATAAAAGAATACACTATTTTTTTCACAAAACATTTAGGACTTGGTATAAAATGGGTTTCCTAAACCACATACCCAAGAATCATCTCAAGGCCTCTCATAATCAAACAAGTACTTGTTGAAAAAAATAAGAAGAAAGATGTGAAAACACCCTTTTTCAATTATCAATCCATGGGGAATAAAAATTTCCACATTTTATAGTAGTAACTAGGTTTAATCAAGCATGTTAAACTCTATAGATTGCATACCAAGGTAGAAATAAGGTTAAAATTATGAAATATTAAATGATTAAAAGGTTTTTTTAAAGCCTAAAAATTAAAGATTCAAACATTATTGATGCATTTTTCACTCATGCCATGAGAGTGGTAAACTAGATAAAGTCTCATTATGAGACTATTGAAGATCAAAAGGTTATTAAAAAATCATGAGGAGCATGCCTGTGAAGTTTGACTCAGTTGTAGTGGCCATTGAAGAGTATAAGGATTCAACACAATTTTTAGTCGATGATTTGATGGGGTCACTATTGTCTCATTAGTAGTGGTCAAATAAATCAAGAGGATTTTCTTTCAAAAATGTTTTCAAATCTTAGGTTGCAGTTAGGAGAATGAGAGGAAGGTCTAGTCACAATAGAAGAAGATGTATAAATACATTATGAGGAGGTAGATAAAATACTTATGATGATAATAAAATACTTGTATCATGTTTTAATTTCTTCTCTATAATTTTAACAGATAAAGGAAACAACCATTCATATAGTCACCCTCATAGAGAAAAGTATGACAAATCAACTATTTAGTGTGACCATTGTAAATAAATTTGGTCACTATGCATAAGAATGTAAAAAATATTATGATATGAATAAACAAAAAGATAGTTTTGCTAAATAAAATCAATTTAGTAGTAGTAATCAAGATTCTATGTTAATTACATGCAATGTATCAAAAGAAAGTATGAAAGATGTATGGTTCTTAGATAACAATTGTAGTAATCATATGATGAGAATTAAAGAACCATTTTCAACCATGAATGAATCAATGAAGTCAAAGGTAAAATTAGGATATGACAATAGAGTTTTAGTTATGTTAAAAGGAACAACTAACATAATAACTAAACAAGGATAAAAAAATCATATTCTCGATGTATATTTTGTTTCTAGTTTCCAACATAACCTCATGAGTATAGGTTAGTTAGTGAAAAAATTAAATAGAGTATAGTTTGAGTATGATGAATGTGTGATACAGTAAGTGCATTGAATTAGGAGGTAAAAAAGGGGTCTTAAGTGAACATGTTTTTCCTAAAAAATAAAAAACCTCAACTTGTATGGATTATTTGAGATATCTAAACTCAAAATTTGAAGATGTCATAGGAACATGAATTGTAGAATTTTGAGACTAGTTTATAAACTACTAATTTTTTTTTTGAAATGGTCAAGTAGAAATAGGTCAAGAATTAGGAATTTTAAGAAGCCATAATGATTTTATAAAAATCAAAGTAGATAGTTTTCTATACATCCCATCATTTTTTTATCACCATTTATTTATTTTTACCCTTTAGTATAAATTTAGATAAGATCATCTAGTATGTAACCTATAATTTTTTTAAATTAATTAATGAATATTTATTTTTTTACTAATTTTACAAATCAATAGACTATTAAATATGATCAATAATGTATAACTAATTGTGTGACCACCACAACTACCTCAGAAAATATCAAAAATTATAATTTTTTTGAATGCATAAGGAAATAGGTCTGGTTTACAACCATATATTTTTGTTGTGGTTTATATCAATGAATTAAAAGATACATAAATAAAGAGTAACATGTATAGTTGCATTATATAGCACTATCAAAAGACATACTTAGAAATAAATATAGATAACAACCTCAAAGTAGTAAAAATATTAAAAAATTATATACTTAGAAAGATGAGAGTGTAGTAGATGTTGTAGTAGTATTGTCAAAAAAAAATTGAATAAAATTCATAGTGTTTAGTATGGTCAATTTTGTATTTTATTATTTTTAATCAAATACATGCATCCGACTGTGTGTTTATAGGTCCATGCTTGAGGCTTAGAAATTCAAACCATTCCTAAGATTTTAGTCATATGTTTCAAATGTCAAATATAATAACCATGTATGTCAAATTACCATGTAGACAAAATTACCACATACACATAATAGTTTACATGCATTTCACCATATTATTATTTTTTTATAGTTTTTAAATTCCCAAACTTCAAGAATGGCTTTAGTAAATTAAATATTTATTATCATTAAATTTTTGTACATTAAAAACATGTAAAAATATAATTGAGATTGTGATCATCCTTTCATTAGATTGGCTAAATAGATTTATGACTACATAATGTGATTTTGGACATAATTAGCCCCATCATCATCATAAATTGAGACAATCAGTCAATTGGGGTAATAATTAATGTGATTTGTGCTAAAATTATCCCTACAAACATAAATATTACTCTAAAACATGTTAAGTGTGGTTAAAACTATTAGTTTAAGGTTTATGATTTGGGGTTTATGGTTTAGGTATTAGGGTATAAGGTCTAATAATAACGGTAATTAGGGCCAAATTGAGCACCTTAAACCTATTTATGACTATAGAATGTTATTTTAGGCTCAATTGGCCCCACATCATCATATATTGAGCCAATTAGTTAGTTAGGGAAATCAATGGTATGATTTAGACCAAATTGATCCATGTGAACCTAATTTTACTAGTATAAATTTGTTTTATAGGGGCTAAAATGATTGATTTAGGGTTTTAAGAGTTTATAATTTATGTTTTAGGCTTAGGTTTTATGAATTATGGTACAAGGTTTATGTTTTATGGTATATAAGGTCTAATCATAAAGGTAATTGGGGCAAAATTAAGCTCTTTAAACCTATTTATGACAACAAAATATGATTTTGTGTTCAATTAAAGTCAATTGGTTCAATGAATGATATGATTTGGGAAAAATTTAGCCTTGCAAACCTAATTCTTACTCTAGATGATGTTAATTAGGGCTAAATTGACTAGTTTAGGGTTTAGGGTTCAAGGTTTATAATTTAGGGTTTAGGGTTTAAGGTATAGGGTATAGGGTATATGGTTTAGGGTCTAATCATGAAGGTAATTGAGGAAAATTTGAGTTGATTAAACTTATTTATGACTATAGAATGTGATTTTTGACATAATTATCCCTAATTTCTACATAAATTGAGATGATCAGTCAATTGGGCCAATAATTAATATGATTTGTGTTGAATTGAGCCATATATGAATATAATTATCACTCTAAAGGATGCCAAGTCTGGTTGAATAATTTGGTTTAAGGTTTAGACTTTAGAATTTAGGTTTTATGGATTAGGGTATATAGGGTTTAGTTTTTAGTGTTTACATCTAATCATGAAGGCAATATGGCCAAATTGAGATCCTTTAACCTATTTGTGACTATAAATGTGATTTTGGGCTCAATTCACCCTTGTGTCATTACAAATTGAGTAAAATATTCAATTGGGACAATGAATGATGTGATTTAGGCCAAATTATGCCTTATGAACCTAATTATTACTCTAAAGGATGTTAATCAATGATAAATCAATTGGTTTAGGGTTTAGGGTTTAGAATCTAATTGTGAAACAATTGAAGACAATTTGATATGCTTGAACCTATTCATGACCATCTAATTTATTTTTGGGTTTGATTAGCACCCATGTCATCACACATTGAGTGATTTAGTCAATTAGGGTAGTTAGTGGTGTGATTTAGACCAAATTGAGCCCTATGAACTTAATTCTTAGTCTAAATAAAGGTAATTGGGGATCAAGTGATTAGTTAAGGTTTTTAAGAGTTTACAATTTATGGTTTAAGTTATATATGGATTAGGGTTTAGGGTTTAGTTTTTAAGGTTTAGGGCTAAGGGTTTATAATTTAGGTCATATGGTTTAGGGTTTAAGGATTGGGTTTAAGGTTTAGGGTCCAATCACAAAGGTAATTGAGGATTATTTGAGTTGCTTCAACCTATTTATGATCATAAAATGTGTTTTTTAGTTTGATTAGTCCCCATGTCATCATAGATTGAGATAATTAGTCAAATAAGGTAGTTAATTTATCCATGTAAACCAAATTCTAAGTATAAATCAAGGTAATTAGTACTCAAATGATTGGTTTAGTGTTTTAATATTGTATGATTTAGGGTTTAGGATTTCTAGGGCTTAGGGTTTAGGGATTATGGTTTAAGGTTTAGAATATAGGGTTTAAGGTTTAGGGTTTAGGGTTTAGGGATTAAGATTTATAATTTAGGGTATAAGCTTTAGGTTTTATGGTCTAAGATTAGGGTTCAAGGTTCATGTTATAGGTGTAGGGTTTAGGGTCTAATTACAAAGGCAACTAAGGATAATTTGAGTTTTTTCAACATATTTATGATCACAAAATGTGTTTTTGGGTTTGATTAGCCTTGATGTCGTCACATATTGAACAAATTAGTCAATTGGGGTAGTTAGTGATGCTATTTGGGCTAAATTTATCCTTGTGAAACTAATTATTAGTCTAAATAATGGTAATTGGGGATTAAATGATTGGTTTAAGGTTTTAAGAGTTTATAATTTATGTTTTAGGGTTTATATGGCTTAGGGAATAGATTTTAAGGTTTAGGGTCTAAAATTTAGTTTTAAGGTCATATGTTCTAGGGCTTATGGTTTATAATTTAGGGTTTAAGGTTTAGGCTTAAGGCTTAGGGTTTAAGGTTTACAGTATAGTTTATAGATTTTAAGGTCCAACCACCAAGAAAATTAACGATAATTTGAGTTGCTTTATCCTATTTGTGAGTATAGAATGTGTGTTTGGGTTTAATTATCCCCCATCTCATCAAAAATTAAAAAAATTAGTCAATCAAGGTGGTTATTGGTGCAATTTTGGTCAAATTTAACCCTATGAACATAGTTCTTAGTGTATAATGATGATAATTTGGTCTCAAATGATTAGTTTAGGGTTTTAATAGTTTACAATTTATGGTTTAAGGTTTCTAGCGCTCAGTGTTTAAGTATTAGGGTATAATGTTTTGGGTATAGTATATAGGTTTTATGGCTTAGGCTTTATAATTTAGGGTACAGGGTTTAGGGTTTAGGATTTAGGGGTTAAAGTTTAGGTTTTGGGGTTTACATTTTAGGGATTAAAGTTTAAGGTTTATGACAAAGCTAATTAAGGATAATTTGAGAAGATTGAACTTATTTATGATCACATAATTTGTTTTTAGCTTTGGTTAGACCCCATGTCATCATAAATTGAGTGAATTAGTCAATTAAGGTAATTAATGGTATGATTTAGGCCAAATTGTTCCATATGAACCTAATTATTAGTTTAAAGTATGTTATGTGGGGCTCAAGTTTAGGGTTTTAGTATTTTTGGTTGAGGAATTAAGGTTTAGGTTTGAGGGTATAAGGTCCAAAAGATCAATGTATTAATGTGTTAAAGGTTTAGGTTTAGGGTTGTTTGTGCATACATATAATACCATGTATGCAATTTTTCTAGCATTAAAAAACAAAAAAAACATGTACAATCAATGCTAATTTTTTTCATCAAGAGTTCTACCCCTGCATAGTCCGATCTATTTCATTTTACACATTATTGATTTTATGTACATCACCACCCTTAAAATTAGAAAACTTTGTCTGCTCATGGTTGTCTAAATATTGTGGGCTTATTTTTTAATAATTAGATTTCTTTCCCCACCTTTAAAAGTTGACAACATTGTGTAATCATGGGTGACAAATTTCATAATATTAGGAAGAATAAGTTAAAGCATAAAACATTAGATGAATTAAAAGTGTAGAGAGAAAAGTAAAGGCAACAAGTTAAAAACTTCATGAAAGTAAGTATATTATCCCTAATGAATTGAATGTCACAAATAATTATGAAACAAATAATGATAGTATACCAAATTCTAAAAGTACAATTGTCAATTCTAATAGTATACAAAATTATAACGCAAATACACTTTCAAATTTTACCATTTTTAATTTTTTTGATGATGATAGTATGCATTATGATGTAAATTGCATGGCAATACCGATTGGTAAAAGTAAAAATTAAAAAAATATATGGGAACATCATTGAATTAAAAAAATAGTAATGAATAAAATAATATGGATACATAAAATCAATAAAATTTTCCACTAAAAATACCTCCCAGGATTTTGAAAAGAAGGCCCATGTATTTAATTGAAATTGATGAAAATATTTTGAAACCAATGCCTAAAAAAATGTTTGAGTGCCATAAGAGAAGAAAAGTTGAAATAATTTGGGACTTGTACTATAAAAAATTAAATGAAACTCGAATATGCAAATTATTTTTTACATTGATGAAAATTCTTTAGATGAGACCTACAATGAACACCCTAGTTCTAAGAACATCTAATATTGATGGTGTAAACAAGGAAAATTCATAATGCATACCATCAAGTAGATGTGAAGAAACACACCAAAGATGATAACAATGGTTGATGCATTATTAATTCTTATTTAGAAAGTTATCAAATAAAAATAAATGATTGAATAGACAAAAAATCCAAACATTGCACATAAACAAAAAACACTAATGAAATAAATTGGAAAATATAGAATGCTTGATGTTTCTAGTAAAAATGACTTATAGGCATTCTTTGGCAAACTCCCATGGAATGATAAGGCTATAGTCAATGCCCTAAGAGATTTAATTGCATAATTTTAGAAAGATAACACAAGGGCATTAGCTACTATTAGAGATGTAGTGAAAATAAGAGTTGATTATCATACCCATAAACAACATCCTAACTATTTTTTGGATATGACTCAAACACAATTGTACTCTAAATATTTTTTATAATATCCACATATTTTTATCAGTCAAATATATTTTGAAATCACCAAACCCTTCTATGTGAAAATCAATCACACACACACACACACACACACACCACTTGTCATTCTAGGCAACATGTTGAATTATCTATGCATTATGATATTTCTCACCATGTTCATTGTACTTTACATGCTGACAATATTTTGTAGGAGTGTGGAATGGAATCCCTACCAAAATCATCAAGGAAATTTATTCTAGATATTTTTTATGAAATCTAAGATGGACATTTTGTTATAACATGGCATGTTCGGATGAAACTTATAGCATTTGTGATGGATTTTCAAAATTGAAAAATTGTACCCATGTCAAGAGTACACATGGAACTAGACAAGAATTTGTTGGTTTTAGTAAATATAAATTTGTGACATATTAATTGAAATATAGAAAAGAAACTAAAAGGTGAGAGATTATTATAGAATAAATACTTGTGTCCAAAATTATGAACAAATTCAAGGGGGAAGTTGTATATGAGTATGCAAGGCACACACACAAATATCAAAGGCTAGATAAAAATTCAAGTTAACTAAGAACACATTCATGTTTAGTATTATTTTTTTAGTATTTAAATTTGTAGATAATTACACATTACAACCCCAAAGAGAGTTTTAATCATAATAATAAATTTAAATATAGGTTTCCCTTTTATGCATATAACATTCATGCAGTCACCTGATAGTACAAATCATGATAAAAAAAATATTAAGGGATTACCACTTCTATGTTAGCAATGATCAAACACATTATTTAGATTATGTACAAGGTTATTTTTAGATGTTTTATGAAAAGTTGAGTGAAAGGAAAATTATTTTAAAACAACATTATATTTGGTTAGATAACTACATGTCACAATTTTACAAAGAAAAGGTGTTCTACTAGCTGAGTAAGATGCATGTGACCACTGGTGTATAAGATATTTTGAGTTTCACTAAAGTAGGCCATGGAAAAAGGGAGCATAATGGTGCAGGAGAATGTGTCAAAATAGTGGTTATAAGATAGGAGTTTAAGGTTGAAGAGGTCAGTTATTTGAAAGATGCAAAAACATAGTTGAATGCTGTAATAAAAATATGGGCCATGGTGCTAAACAAAAGTCCACTATTTTTACATATTTTTAGTTGATGGAAGATGAAAAATTGGGAAGCTATGAATATTATATGGTAGGAACAAAATCTAGTGAGTTACACTCATTTCATAGTTCAAATGTAGGTTCTTAAATGGTTAATACAAGGCACATGGCATGTTTTGGTTTTGCATGCATTGACTTTGTTTGTAATGAGTATGAGACATAAGAATGGGTGGATGAATGGAGTTGTAGGCATCTAGTTCCAATTGAAACTTATTAGGTTCCACCATCATTAAAACTTATAGAGCTAACATCATCACATGACTTTGACCATGTATTTGATATAGTGAAACTAGGTACCATATATTTAAATTGTGTTTCATGTACTAAATTTGGTAAATAAATGAGTGGATCATGTTATTAAATCATGTTTTGTTTTACAATGCAAGGCACATTTATGTATTTATTTTAGATGAGATGAATGAGTAGTGGGGAATATGACTTATTATTGTGGGTAGAGGAAAAATAAAGATTGACTTTTACTATCATGGTTGGGTAAAACATTCACTATCCCATTAGGTATGTGATAGTTAATTTAACTTGGCTTTGATGCTATCCTATAAAAAATACAAATGTATGGTTGTCTAAAGACTACAAATTACATAAGAAGATAATCCAATATTCAAATTTGGTTCTCGTAACAAATGTTCAATTGTAAAAATATCATGGTAGGCCATAAAAAATGACTCTATCAAAGGTTCATGAATATTATCATGAAGCAATTCTTGATACTATAAAGAATATAATCAATCCTAGTAGTTCCCTAGATTGAACTCCAAAGGTATGTTGACTTTTCAAATGCAAATGTGTTTACTTTTATCAAATTTTATTTATTTCTTAGGAGTTACATATAAATTTAAATTTAATTACATATTAACTCATTTGTTGTAGGTTATTAGTGCCAAATTATCTTCCACCTTCACATGGTTGAGACCGTTAGTATATAATTCCATATTCTCGAAGCTAAGAGAAGATTTCAGTTCCTTTAGACAATTGACTGCTTTACCTTATTTAGGTAAATGTCATCTTGAGGCCAAAATGGGAGATCCATATCCTAACCAAGCATAATCAAATGCTAAGAATGTGTTACTATAGGTTCATCACCACCCCTGACATGGTGTCAATGTTAGTTTTCATGCATGAGGCATTAGAGATAGAGATCTCTAGCTATACTTTGCATCTTGACAACATTTTTTTATCAATATTTCTTAAGGCTAGAATTATAGAAAAAAGGGTATCCATGTGGATTCTAAGGCTGTGATGGTGAGGAAATGTGTAAATTTAACATATTGAGGTGTTGTAAGTGATTTATTTTGAATCAAAGATCACAAAATTAGAAATGTCTATTGGAGGCAAAAAACATGTCTCTTAACTAAATAAAAGTTCTATTTTAAGACTAATCAATAAATCCTTTTCCATGATTTCATCAATTATTTTTAATCTAATGGATTCAGGGTATAATTAAAATAATTCAACATGCATGTGACCATTCTTTCAATTTATGAATACAACTTATATTATCTATTTTATGCCTATCTAAAGTTTACATTAAAAATAATAAGTTTTCCTTATAAGGAAATGTCATCTTGAGGCTGAAATGGGTTTTCCCTCTCTTAAGAGGCATACTCCAATGCTAAGAATGTTGTCTTAAAGGTTAATTTTCACCATAAACATGGTGTTGAGGCCCTGGATATAGAGATCGCTAATTGTAGCTTGCATCTTGCATTTAAGTAAATATCATATTGAGGATATAACAAGTGTTATATATCCTAATAGAGCATACTAGGATACCAATAACGAGTTATCAGATGTTAATCACCACCCCAGATATGGTGGCAATGTTAGGTTTTATCCATAAGACCTCAAAGATAGAGATCTCTAATAGTGGCTTACATCTTGCATATAGGGAAATATCATCTTGAGGTTGGAATAGGTGTTTCATATCCTAATAGAGCATAATTAGATGTTAATAATTTCATACTAGATGTTAATATCCATCCTCAATGCACTGGTGATGCCAATTTTTAGCCCTAAGTTCCCAAAGATAGAGATCTCTAATTATGGCTTACATTTTGTCAACATTTCTTATCAATGTTGATTCAAGTAAAAATTGTTGTAAAAAGGGTATCCACATGGATTCCAAGGCTATATTAATGGGAATGCATGTAAATTATACATATAGAGGTGTTTTAAGTGATGGATTTTGAATTAGAGGTCTTGAAAGTAGAAATGTTTATTGGAGGCAAGGACCTTGTCTCTTAACTACATAAAAGTTCCATTTTAGGACTAATCATTGAATCCTCGGCCTCAATTTCATTGATGATTTACAATTTTAGGTATTTATGGTAAAAGTAGAGGACTTAGAAATGCATGTCACTATTCTTTTACTTCATGGATATGACTTAATGATTTATGTTTTATGCATGTCCAAAGTTTGTCTAAAATAATATTTTTTCCTCATAGGGAAATGTCATCTTGAGGCTAGAAATGGTGCTTTGTATCCTAACCAGGTGTATCTAGATGAAAATAATATGGTCTTAAAGGTTAATCACCACCCCTAACGTGGTTTCAATTCTAATTTATAGACATTAGGCCCCAGAGATATAGATATCCAATTGCATCTTGCATCTAAGGAATACCATATTGAGGTCGAAATGGGTGCCCCATATCATAGCTAAGTGTAATTAAATGCCAATAATGTGATTTTAGAGGTTAATCACCACTCTTTACATGGTGAAAATTATATTATTCAGTAATGAGGCCCTAAAAATTGAGATATCTAACTACAACTTACATCTTGCATCTAGATAAATACCATCTTGAGGTTAGAATGTGTGTTCCATCTCCTAACTGAGTGTACTTGAATGCCAATAATTTGGTCCTATAGGTTAATATCGACCTTGAACCTAATTTCATGACTATAAAATGTGATATGGGGGTTGATCAACTCCAATTTTATTAGCTTGATTGAATCAAAGAAACATTATTTATTTATATGCAAGTTCTACATGTATGGAATGTGGTTTTGAGCTCAACAAACTTGAAGTCATCAACTAATCAATGTAAATGTTGATTAGTTCAACTATGGAGGTAATTAGGGTCAAAATGAACCTATTTTAAATAGGATATTATGTGATTTAGAGTGAAATTAATGCTAATGTCATGTCATATATAATTAACTAGAGAGTTAATTCATTTAATCGAGGAGGAATTTGAGGCCAATTTGAACCCTTTCAAGATAAATATATGATTTAGGGAAAAATTAAATTTTATTCTGTCATGAATTGATCCAATTTATCAATTTTTTAAAGTTAAGGGTGTGATTTGAGAAAAATTGAGCCCCTAAACCAAATTTATGGCTCAATCAATTATATAATGCATGAAACATATATAGATTAACTAACCATACTTTTATCATAAATGTAAAAATGAAGTTAATTGTCATAAATAGGTGAATAAGTAGTTCAAAATTTCTTTAATTACCTTAATGATTGGACTATATATTTGATATCTTAAACCCTATACCATTTAGATTAAACCCTAAACCCTATACCATTTACCTTAAACCCTAAGCCATAAGACCTAAACACCAAACCCTTTAATTGTAGGCCCTAAACCCTAAACCAATAAATTTATACCCAATTAAAATCCTTTATATAGTAAGAATTAAGTTCACAGGGATGAACTTGGTCAAAAAATTTATCATTCATTACCACAATTGACTTAATTATCTCAATTTTTGATTATGTGAGGCTAATTTAGCCCAAAATTACATTCTTTACTCATAGATCTAGGTTCAAGGATCTCAAATTTTCCTCAAACTCCTTCACAATTTTACCTTATATACCCTAAAAACCTATACCCCTAGCCCTAAGCCCTAAAGTTACTAATCCCTAAACATTAAACTATTAAGGAGGAATAATATTGATATTCATTCCATTAAATGAAAACATAAAAAATCTTAGGAACTTGTACAAATATTAATGCCAAAAATATTACCTATATAATAGGGTAGGCATTATTTTATCCTGATCTAAAAACTATGCAAACTCCCTAATATTATATGGGAGATATAAATAAACTATCAAAAGTTTGAATAGTCTTATTTAAATATCATAACTACCATAAGTAATAAAATATTATTTAATTACATTTATTTTCAAATGGTGAATTAATCACCCCTTAGGATAAACCTAATATTCCACCCATTAATTCAACATTGTCTCAAGTGAACAAGAGAGATTTTCTAAATGCCTCAATTTTTTCTCATACAAGTGCTTTAGTGAAAACATCTACACTTTGTTGATCTATTGGGAAATATTAGAGATAGATGCTATTGTTTTAAACATGTTCATGAATGAAATGTACTTTCACCTTAATGTGGTTGGTGCATTCATGAAATATAGGATTGCAAACAAGATTCAATACTCCTCCATTGTCTACATGAAGAATTGTTGGGGTATTTTGTAGTATCCCAAATCTTTCAAGTATACATTTGAGCCAAATCACTTCATAGATATTTCCTTCTATGACATGATATTATGATTCTATGGATGATCTTGAAACATAAGTTTACTTCTTATTCCCCCATGATATTGGTTCAAATCCCAAAAAGAATATAAATACTAAAGTATATTTTTTTCAACAATGTTCCCTACATGATCTAAATCCAAATATCATATCAAGAAGAATGTGTCATTCTTCTTGTATTCTAGGCCAAAAATACATAGTTCCTCTTATGTACTTCAATACCCTCTTTTATGATATCTAGTGACTGACCTTTGGCTCTTTCATGAACCTTGTGAGATAATTAATAGAATAGCTAGTGTCTGGCTTAATATAAGTCAGGTAAATAAGACTCCTTATCAACTTCCAATATAGATTTGCATTTACCTATGGTGATGGATCTACTCGAGATATCTAAAGTTTTGTCTACATAGGTGTTGTAATTTCTTTACTATCCATCATGTGAAATTTCTTAATTATTATCTTGGAATATTTGATATGAGATACAAAAATTTGATTTTCTCTCTGCCAAACATCTAACCAAGATAATAACGCAAAAGACTGAGATATATCATGTTAAATGATTGATTTAGATCTTTCTTTATTGAATAAATCATCTTCACTAAATTACCAGTAATGACTAGATCATTGACATATACAATGATAGTTACTGTCTCCACCCTTGATGTTTGAGGTAGATTTTGGGATCGTATGGACTCCATGTTTCAAGAGATGCTCATCAATTTTGATATACCATGCCTTGGGATCCTATTTTATACCATACATTGATTTTACAAGTCTTCATACTTTATCTTCTTTTCCTGGAATGACAAAAACTTCTAGTTGAGTCATGTAGACTTTTTCCTATAACTCTCCATTAAAAAGACACTTTTAACATCCATTTGATGGACTTTCCAACCAAACTATGAAGTTAGAGTAAAAATCATTCTGATTGTTTTGATCTTAGTTATGGCAGTAAACATCTCTTCATAGTTGATGCCTTCTCTCTGATCATACCCCTTTACAATGAACCTTGCCTTGTGCTTGTCAAGACTACCATCTATTTTTTAATTTTTTATTGAATATCCAATTGCATTTGATTGGCTTCTTCCCTAGTAGAAGGTCCACAAGCTACCATGTTTTATTCTTCATTAGTGAATTATATTCTTCATTCATGGCATCTTTCCATGGTTTCAACTATAGGGCTTCTTAAACTATAGAGGACATGATAGATTAAATAATTTTACTTATCAAGACCAAATTGACCTATCCTCAAGCCATATTGTGAGTCCTTGGTCCAATGGTAGATGTTGCTGAAACACTGTCTAGTTTAGCATCTCTTAGTGTATTTATATACCATTTAGGCATACATTGATTATTTCCTATGGTTAGTGAAGCTTCACAATTATTCCCATCATCATTAGCATCTATTGGTAGATTCCCATCTTTTGCATTTTCTATTGGATTGATTGGTTTATCAGGTGAATGTGTAGGAGGTTCTACTTTTATCTTCTAAAAAACTCAACATCCCTATTAATATATATTTGTCTAGTTTTTATATCCATGAGTTTATAGGCAAGTGCTTCTTCACTGCACCCTATGAACACATAATATTTTACTTTCATATAAATTTTAGTTCATTTTACTTTTGGAATGTGTATACTTTATTGACATCCAAAAACTCAAAGATGTCATATATATGGATTTTTCCATGACCATGCTTCCTCTTGTGCTACCCCATCAAGAGCTACATTAGGAACACTATTGAGAATATAGACTATGGTTTTGATTGCTTCTACCCAAAATGTCTTTGTCAAACTTGAATCATGTAACATACATCACATCATTTCCATGATAGTATAATTCTTCCATTTAGTAACTATATTTTGTTATGGTGTGTGTGGAGGTTCCATTTGATAAAGAATGTTGTTATCTCATAAAAATGCTTTAAATTCATTACTAGTGAATTCCCCCTATGATCTAAGTGGAGGGTATTTATTTTTGGACCAGATTCTATTTCAATAGCCACTTTGAATTTCATGAAATTTTTAGAGGCTTAACTCTTTATTTTCAAATAGTAAACCCACATCTTTCTGTAAAAATCATCAAAAAAGAGAATGAAGTACTTAAACCCAACATGGCTTGGTTTCATTGGTACATATAGATAGGTGTGAACCAAATTAAGTTTATCATTTGATCTATAGGTATGTTTTAGAAATGGATCTCTATGTTGCTTGACTACTAAGCAACCATGACATTTGTATGTACCATTTTTAAGATGTGGAAATCCTCTTATCATGTTATAATGGTGGAGTGTATCAAGATATTTAAAAATAATGTGACCAAATATTTTGTGCCACAATTGTGTTGAGTTTGTGTCCTTGACTATGAGTGCCTGATTAATTTTTTGAATAAAATCAAGCTAAAACATGAACTTCACATTATATGCTCATGAAACAATTTTTTATTTCTTTGATTTATCTCTGATCAAACACATTTTCTTCCCACCTTTACAATAAACATTAATCTTCAAATTTTTGGTCTAAGAGTTGATTGACTAATAATATATTTTTTAATAAACTAGGTACATATAGAACATCTATTATTTTACAGGTTTCCATGCCAAGAGGTAAGGCAATGTTACCAATCCCTTGCACACTTTGTAAGGTATGATCACCTAATGAAACATGTTTTTTTTTGTGTGTGTCCTTCAATGTTCAAAACTAATCTCTTATTATTGTCATATGTCAAGTTGCACTTGAATCAACATACCATATGTTAGTTTGTGAAGAAGATTCTCCATGAACATTAGTAGAGGACAATAAGTCTCCCTCATCATCATCATTTTCTTCTTGTTCAACAACATTACCTTATTATTTGGGTTTTTTTTTGCTAAGTTCCCTTTTTTGTCCTTGTGGTTTACTAGATGTCATAGGGGATGATTTTTGGTTAGTGGACTTATGACCACTAGAAGAACCTTTCTTGAAGGTATGATACCAATAATATTTGATTTCATGTCCCTGAAAAACCATAAATGAGACATTATTTTTGTGACTTACCTCCTTGTCAATTTTGCCTTGAATTCTATTTTGATGAATACTTGAATGGCTTCTTACATTTCTATTGATTAGAATCTAGAACATGTTCTTTTCATTTTTCTTGAGTACTAAAAGACTCTTCTTGTTACAAAATATTCACAATTTTTTAAAAACCTAGTTTTTGTTCTATGATAGTCAAAGTGGTCACAAAAAACCTATATGGGGGTGGTAGAGCTCTCAAGATAATGGGTACAAGAGACTCACCTAAAATTATTTAACCCAAGAATTGAAGTGATGCCCTTATCATTACAACACGTCAAAGAAAAGCCTCCAATTTTTTGATGGATCTCAATTTGAGATAGTGGAGATGAATTTGTAGATGAAAAATTATGCTCTCATTCTTGGCTTAATATATAGTTTATAGCTTTTCCCAAGATTCCTTTGAGGTTTTGGATTCACAGATGTGTGGTTACACTTCATTTTATACCCCAAACATTATGATCAATTTTTCATTTTGATTGGCTTTGTCATATTTACATTGTTGGTAAACATTTTTGCATGTCAAGTGTAGGATACATCTATAATAGGTCAAATTGTATCAAAATTCTATTTGAGTTCTGAGCTTTGTCTTCTAATTAGAATAGATTTTGCCTTTGAGTAGTTGTCAATCTAATAGAAAAAAAATTGGAGTTTGTCCAACCATTATCATGACTAAAGGTGATGGATTTGTTCCTTATCACTCCATGTATATAGGTCTCCATTTTTACATACTTTTAGAATGATATTTCATACCTCTCTTTATGTTCACCTTCCTCTATACCATCGGTACTAGAAGAGATCATCCTTTCTATATACCCATCAGTACATGAAAAAGACTTTAATGCATGTGAGATCAGAATGGTACTTAGTACCTAGATAGTATTGAAAATGGTTCATCCAATCACTAGCACCTGCTTAGATGAAATTATTTATACACTCACACACACACACACACACACACACACACACACACACACACACACATAGATATATACTTAGAAATTCTAATTTTAGTATTTATTACTTTTAATTATAATGAACAAGTAAATTAAGGGAAGGCTACGCGTGCATATGCCTTATTTCTCCCCAAAAATTTAAAGGGTCAATGCATATACATCATTGTCGTAGTTATGTTAGGCTCTATGTGTAGTAACTCAAACATGATGACATTACCCATAAACATGAGTCAAAGGCATATCTATTACTAGACATTACGATTAATTTTTAAAAACTCATGATTATTGTGCAATTTTAATAAAATTACAATGTCTCAAAATATGTAATTCAATAGTTTTACAATGCTTTGAAAGAAATAAAAATGCATAATTTTTGTTGTTGACCTCTATTGCCAATTTCTCCTTTATTTTTTTTAAAAATCCCCCCTAAAAAGTTGAATTTTGATGGTAAATTTAGTGGAATTGGTAAGTTTGGGGCTATCACTAAACTTTATACATAGAGGGAATTTACCTTTGCAGCTTTGTAAATGAAAGTTTTAATGAAAGAATAAGATGCTAATTCAATTATAGGTGATTTTGAGATATTTTTTTAACTAATTTCACTTTAATTTGGGTAAAAATGATAAAAATTTAATGTCAAAACACACTTTATGATGTGAAATTCACCTTGGATCTCTTTGGTTTACAAGTCAATCAATTTTCTTTATTCCCCATTAATCTTCCTTTGCTCCACATAGTAGTCAAATATTTAGGCCAATTTTGTAGCGCCCAAGTAGATGTATGACACTATTTAAAATTTTACTTGAGTCTTGGAAAAGGATGTATATAAATCAAGGATTCTTAGACAGTTTTAGATCTAAGAAATTCCTTTTGTATTGCTAAGAATTGAGAAAAACTGACCTACTTATTAATGTACTACTGTAGATTGTTCAGTAAGCTTTGAGGATCCAAAAGTACTATATGGAAGCATGCATAGTTATCAACTAAAATTTAATAAGGAATATCATGAATTTAATAACACAATGCAAAATTGGAACTCAAAAATTCAACCTGTACAGCCCAGATTATAACAAAAAATGACTTGCTTATAAAGTTCATCAACAAACTATTTACAGGTATCAAAAGAATGATATGACCTACTCCAAAAACATACAAAATATTATTTTAAGTTGAATCAATGATTTTCACACATACCATAAAACTTTTATGACCTTTTGATAAACAGTCTTCAAGTTATGGCAAAAAATTGACTTGTTGTAGCTTGTAGGTTTTTAAGTAACAACAGACACAGGGACAGTTTTGCTTCCAAAGAGTTATACAAATAGGTCCTTATGAGAGATTATTATTATTAAATTCTAATTATTATGTATTTGACCATATACAATTTGAATCACTATCCTATCGCTTATATACTTCTCATATTGTATAAAATAACACAAAAAAATGCCAAAAATAAGTATCCATGGAGTGCACAGTCATTTCCCAGATTTATTACAAGTGCAAAAGCTCTATGGTAGATATGATACCAGATATTAAGGAGGAATAATATATATATTCATTCCATTAAATGAAAACATATCGAAGCTTATGAATTTATACAAATAATATAGTAATGCCAAAAATATTCCCTATATAATATGATAGGCATTATCTTATCTCGATCCAAAAGCTATGAAAACTCCTTAATATTATATGATAAAAAAATTAACTATAGAAAGTTTGAATAATATTATTTACAATATCCTAATTGCCATCAGTAATTAAATATTACTCAATTACATGTATTTTCAAACGGTGAATTAATCACCCCTTAGGATAAACCATAAATATAAACTATGTAAACCCTAAACCAATAATTTTAGCCTAAATTAACATCATTTAGACTAATAATTAAGTTCAAAAGGCTCATTTTGGCCTAAATCGCATGATTGATTTCCCCATTTGACTAATTCACTCAATCTGCATGATGACATGGGGTATAATGACAACCTGAAAACACATTCAACAATCAAAAATGGGTCCGAGTGATTCAAATTGTCTTGAATTATCTTTTTGATTGACCTTGTGTACCATAGACCATATATACATTAAAATCTAATAACTAAGCCATAAATCCTAAACATTATACCCTAAATTATAAACCATAAAAATTTCCTATTTACCAATCGATTTAGTCCCAATTAACATCCTTTGTAGTAATAATTAGGTTCACATGGCATAGAGTGATTAGACATTATATACACCCTTAAACCTAAACCCTATGCCCTAATCCCTAAACCTTAAGACATAAATTATAATCCATGTGCCCTAATTCCCTAAATCCTTTACACTAATAACTTAATCCATAATCCCTAGTCCTTAATCCCTAATCTATATTAAGTATAATGCAATTGAATTATTCTTAATATAGATAAAAATTGCTTCTCAACATCTATGTTTAACCCAAACTGAGTATTAATAATAATGTAATCACGTTATTAGATAACGTGGTTGCAATATTAGATAACATTATTGTGTTATTATTAATATATACAAGACTCACTTTTCAACATCTATTTTTAACCCCAATCAAGAATTATGTGCCCTTAAACATTCTGTACGAGACCTATGAAACCTATGTATTTTTGACCCCACATTTGAAAAGTTGTCAATTATATTTGATGGGTGATAGATCATGTTCAAGGAAGAGAAAGATGTTGAAGATTCTAATATTTCCTAGAGTATATTTATAAATTGTGTAGTAAGTGGTCAAACAAGCAAAAAATGAATGCTTTCAAAAACAAATTGAATACTTAATATTAATAAAAAAACACTAATGAAAGCAATTGAAATATGTGAAAGACTTAATGAACCTAATACCAATTAACTCTTGGAATTATCTAGTATACTTCTATGAAATACAAGGATATAGATAATACTCTTAAAGAGTTCTTTTCTCAATTTTGGAAAAACAATACAAGAGCTTCACCTAATGCAAGTGATGTAGTGAAAAGAAGAGTTGGTTCTCATAACCATGAACTGTATCCAAAACATTTTTAGGCTATGACTCAAAAAGAATTATTCTCGAAGTTTTTGGAAAAACATCCATAAATTTCTATTTGTCAAAGATATTTTGAAATGGCCAAAAGAATTTATGTAAAAATAAATCACATATGCACCACTTGTTGTTGTAGGGAACATATTGAGTTTTCAATGGACTATGATGTTTTTCACCATATCTATTGTACTTTGTATACTAAAAAGATTTTGTAAGATTATGGAATTGAATTTACACCAAAATCAGCTAGGGAATTTATTCCAACTATTTTTTCCAAAAGACCGGATTGATAATTATTTTATAACAAATCATGTTTAAATAGAAATTATAGTATTTGTGGTGGATTGCCAAAATTAAAAAATTGTATCTAGGAGGAGAGTATAAATGCAATTGAATAGGAATTAGTTGGTTTAATCAAATATAAATCATTGACTTATCAAGTAAAAGGTGGGAAAGAATCTAAAAGGTGTGAACTTGTTACAAAGAACATATCTATTTCCAAATTTTTGGTCATATTTAGGGAGAATATTTTTTATGAGTATGCAAGGCACACACATAGGGCTAGATGGTTGGGTAAACATTTAAATATAAAAAAGTATACATTTCCACTTTGTTTAATTAATTCAATAGTTGATTTTACTATAAATTACACATTCAAACCCCAAATGGAAGTTCAATCATAGTATTATAATGCATCACAAGTTGTCAAATTAATGCATATATCATTCATGCATACACCTGAAGAAAAAATTAGCAACAAAAAATATTAAGGGGGTACCATTTCTATATCATCAATGACCAATCACATTATTTAGAGCATGTGCAAGGTTATTTTCATAAGTTCTATGAATAGTTGAGTCAGAGGAACATTATTTTCAATCAATATTACATTTGGTCAGACAATTTTCATATGGTAATTTAAAAATGCATGAATGTTTTATTGGTTGAGTAGGATGCACATTACCACTTGTGTGGAACAAATTCAGAGTTTAACCCAGGCTAGACATGGAAAAGGGGAACATGATAGTGTTAGATCATGTGTAAAAATATTTATTGCAAGGGAGGAGTTGAACTTTGAATAGGGTGTTGATTTGATAGATGCAAAAACTATGGTTGAATAGTGTAATGAGAACATGTGTCATGGTGCTCAACCAAATTAATTTTTTCATAGACATTTATAGTTAATGGAGGAAGTACACTTGGAAAAGTATGAAGATTGTATGACTCTAATGGCTTCAAGTGACCTCGGTTAGGATAAAATAAAACATAGATTTATACCCAAATAACATACAAGAGAAACTATGAAACAGATCAATCAAACATAGAAAAAATTATCATAAACATGTACAAAATAAGGGACAACATATTTAATGTGGTTTGCCCAAGATGAGATACATCCACCAAACTTGTCCAGTATATTATTTTCATCAATATAATGGAGAAAAAAATCTTGAAACAAACCTTATATCACCTCTCTACCTCTTTCTACCTCCTCTCTATGTACCATTTGTTTTCATCTTTCATCTCAGCCATGTAATAATACATATTAGGGAAAAAAAACCCTAAGCATAACCTCTACTGTTAGATATGAAAACATTAAATCAATGCCCTAGATTGACTACAAAATTACAATTTTACAAGGCAATTTTAATAAAATTTTCATTTCAAGGGCGCTTCCCCTGAACCCCCACTAAGGTGCATGGCCCTTGAACCGCCCAAGGGGGTTCTCCCATTTCAACCCCCCATGCCATATGGATACAAATAATGGGATCCAAAACCTGACTGAAATAATATCATATTCTTAACCTCTAATCTTGAAAGACAATCAGACTCCACACCTAACAATCTCCCACTTAGAGACTGATTGCAACAACTCCACCACTACTTCATCCACTATAATATCTAGATTTGGAAAAGTTCATTAATTTAATCATCGTCCATGAATACCAATTGAATCTAAACAAATATTCAACTTCTCTCTTATAACCACCCTGGTCATCATATCCATAGCATTTTTACTGGTATGTATCTTCTCCAATTTTAGTTTTTCTTCCTCTATCGCTAAATGAAAGAAATGATACAACTAAATGTATTTTGTTCTACATTTAAAATCTGACTTTTTAGCTAGATGGATTGCACTCTGTCACTATATAGATTACATATTTCTTAACTATGTCCCAATTCTTTCATCAACCTCTGTAACCAAATTATTTCCTTGCTTGCTTCTATAGAAGCAACATACTCAGCCTCTGTGGTTGAAAGTGCCACAACCTTCTGTAATCATGATATCTAGCTAACCGCTATACCACCTACTATGAACACATACGTTATAGTGTTTCTTCTAGCATCCAAGTCACCTACCATATTTCAATCAACATATCCATATAATGTCACATCTGATCCACCATAGCTCAACATTGTATTTGTGTTACCTCTTAAGTAACGAAGGATCCATTTTACTACCTTCCAATGTTCCTTTCTTAGATCACTTATGAACCTACTCACCACTCCCACTGCATGAGTAATGTCTAGCCTCATACACACCATTGCATACATTAAACTACCAACTACTGATGAGTATAGGATTTTAGACATCAAGTTTTTCTTCTTGTGTTTTAGGACATTTCTCCTTTGTTAATTTAAAGTGTGCAACCCAGCCAAAGGTATCCCAACTGATTTTGCATCCTGCATATTAAATATTTCCAACACTTTTCTAATGTACTCTCTCTATGATAATTTTAGCTTCATATTCTTTTTATCTCTAGTTATCCTGATACTAAGGATCTATTTAGCTGTACCTAGATCCTTCATAAAAAAGTTATCACTTAACTATTTCTTGAGTACATTAATATTATGCATGTTGGAACCAACTACAAGCATATTTTCTACATATAAAATCAAAATAATGTAGCTATCATTTTTAAAACTTTTAAAATATATACAATAGTCTAAATGACATCTACAATAACCCTGTTCTATCATAAAACTATTGAATTTTAAATACCACTATCTTGGAGCTTGTTTTAGGCCATACAAAATCTTCTTCAACCTACACACCATTTTATCCTTACCTTTGACTTTGTATCCCTATGGATTCTCCATATATATTTCCCCCTCCAAGTCACCATGAAGGAATATAGTCTTCACCTCTAATTGATCAAGGTGAAAATCTTCTACTGCTACCAAACTTAAAATAACTCTTATAGAAGTCATTCTAACTACTGGAAAAAATATTTCATCAAAGTCTATACCTTTATTTTTTGCAAAACCTTTAACCACCATTCTGGCCTTAAATTTATTTTTACCTTCATTTTCCTCTTTTATCCTATATACCCACTTATTCTGCAATGCCTTCTTTGCTTTGGGAAGCTCCAAAAAATCCCATATCTATTTTTCCATTATAGCATCATACTCCTCATCTGTATCTTGCTCCCACTTATCCTTGGCATCAATCTACACTGCTTCTTCATATCTTTCTAGCTTACCAACATTAATAAGTAATAAATAATATAAAAGATAAAAATGATTAGGTGTTCTACTTACTCTTACAAATCTTATAACAAGGGTTTGAGGTACCTATTCCTATTACACATTTTGATCAGGAACCTTTGGGACATATTTTTATTTAATGTCTTCTAATATTGTATATTCCCTTTTTGATTCTTATCTTGCAACTAGTCCTTGTACATGAATTTTGTATCGAACACAACATCTCTAGTCTTGATTATTTTCTTATCTTCCAGATTCTGCAACTAAAATCCATAGTCATATGTTCCATAACCAATAAATGTGTATTTATGAGACTTAGCTTCTAACTTATTTCTATGATCTATATCAATATAAGAAAATGTCTCACAATAGAAAACTCTTAGAAAACAATAATCTACGCTCTTTCCAATCCATGCCTCTCTGGTATTCCACCATCCAAAGCACTCAAAGGTCCTCTATTTATTAGATAAACTACTATAGCTACAATATCTTCTCAAAACTATAAAGGTAAACCTGCATGTAATCTCATGCATCTAACATGCTGCATAATATTCTTGTTCATTATTTCTGACACACCATTATATTTTGGTTTTCTTGAAACTATTTTATATCTATGAATTCCACATTCTAAACAATAATTGTTAAACTCACCTCCATTATCTAATCTAAGACATTCTAGTTTTAAACCTATTTTATTTTCAACTAAAGTTTTTCATTTCTTGAATGTATCAAAAGCATCATACTTCTTTTTTATATAGTATACCCAAACCTTCCTAGTTGTATCATCAATAAATGTAACATAATAATTTAAACCACGAAGTGAAGATACCTGAGTTGGTCCCCATACATCATATGCACAAGGTCTAACTTCTGTTCCTTTCTCGCTGGTCCAACCTTGAGAAACCTCACACATTTTTATTTCCCATATGCTCACAAAAATATATATCTAATTCTTTCAAACCTAGTAGTTTATCTTTTTGCATGTAGGGTCTTCATTCCCTTTTCACTCATGTGGCCAAGTCTGTATTGACACAAAGTTGCATGCGACATCTACAACACAAGATGAATTAACATTATCTGTAGACAAATATAAAGTAACTACTTTCTTACCATTTTCAACCACCAGAGAACCCTTTGTAACCTTTCATGATTTGTCTATAAATGTGACCCATACAACCCTCACTACCCAGCTACCCTATAGAGATCATATTTCTCCTCAAGCTTGGAACATGCTTGACATACTTTAGCACCCAAGTGTTTTCATTCTATAATTTAACCTAAACACTTCATTTTTCAATAATACTATAGGGTTCATCACCACCAAGGTAAACATTCCCATAATTACCTTGAACATAATCTATAAAATAATATCTATGAGGGGTTGCATGAAAAGAAGCACCTAAATCTAAAACCCAAGATTTAGCAATATTATCCAAATAAAGTATAAAAGCATCTTACAATACATCACCTACTAAATTTTCTTCTTTATTACCTTTCTATTGGTCCTTACTTGATTTATCCTTTTGAAACTAGCACTCTTTCTTTGTGTGTCCTAGCTTGCCATAGATCCAACATTCTATCTTGCCTCTTGATTTAGATCTTGCAACCCCTTTTGATTTTCCATAGTTTCCTCTTCCTCTATTCTTTTGTATTCCATTGTTCTCCATTTTTAATGTATTTCTAGATATGGATGTTTCCCCTATGATTTTCCTTTGTATTTCCTCGCTTAGGATAACACCAACCACATCTTCAAACTTTAGTTTAACATTATTAGGCACAGAGTTACTTACTACCATTACCAAGCTATTCTAACTTTTAGGCAAGCAAAAAATAATAATAATATCCCTAACTTCATCATCAAATTCAATATTTATGAAATGTAACTAACTAGTCATCGTGTTAAACTCATTTAAATGATCTGATACTAAAATATTTTTAGAAATTTTCATATTAAATAATTTTTTCATTAAAAATATTTTATTTTAGGTAGAGGATTTTTCATATAACTTGGCTAATGTGCTCATAAGACCTTCTATTATCTTTTCTTGTGATATGTTAAATGTTATAGAAGATGTAAGGCACAACCATATAGTTTCAAGAGCTTTCTGATCTAATAGTTCCTAAGCTTCTAGACATTAATGATGGCTTCTTGGCTTGCCCTCCCAAAAATAAATATAATTCCTTCTTTTAAAGGTAATCCTCCATCTTCATCTTCCATAATTCAAAGTTTTATCCGTTGAACTTCTCTACCTTAGATTTATTTTCATCTTCCATAGCTACCACTCAAGATTAAACCCTTTTCTTCTTGTGATTTGAAATTATGCAAATAAAACCTTTACTCTAATACCACATGTTAGGATAAAATAAAACACATATTTATCCCCAAATCGCATACAAGTGAAACTATAAAATGAATCAATCAAACATACAAAAAATAATCATAAACATACACAAAATAGGAGACACTAGATTTAATTTGGTTCACCCAAGATGGGCTACATCTACTAAACTTGTCCATAATATTATTTTTAGTAATACAAAGGAGAAACAAATCTTTCAAAAACCCCTGTTACACCTCTCTACCTTTTTTTCCTCCTCTTTGTGTACCTTCTATTTTCATCTTTCATCTCAGCCATGTAACAATACATTTTAGGAAAATAGACATCTAAACATAACCTCTACCATCAAATCTAGAAATATTTAATCAATGGCCTAAATTGAATACAAAATTAGAATTTTACAAGGCAATTTTAATAAAATTTTTGCTTTAGGGGTACTTCCCCCAAACCCCCATAAAGGCGCACGGCCCCTAGACCCCCCATTAGGGGTCATTCCCCTTGGACCCCCCAAGGGGGGTTCCCTCCCTTTCAACCCCCCATGCCATCATGGATACAAAGAATGGGATCCAAAATCTAGTTGAAATAACATCATATTTTTAACCTTTGATCTTGGAAGACAATTAGGTTCCACACTTAGCAACCTCCACTCATTTTATTTCTCAAATGCAAGTTCATATGAGGCACTTGGCATGTTTTTATTCTATATGTGTGGACTCTGTTTGGAATGTGTATGATTCACAAGAGTGGGTGGATAATTGGTGCTCCAAACTTATAATTCCAATCAAAACATATCAAGTTTTAACATCATTGTAACTTAAAAATATGACATTATCATATGACTTTGACCATGTTCCCAATCTAGTGTATCCATGTAGAATATTTTTCATTATGTATAATTTATTCTCATTATATATCTTCATAGTGTCACTAAAAATGGTTTTTTGTGATATAGGGCATGTTTTTGTAGTTATTGTAGATGAGGACAATGAAGAGGACACTGATTACTACTTGTGTCAATGTGTAGAGAGAAATAAAATTTTGACTTCCAAAGTTATAGATGGAGAAATCATTAACTATCCCACTAGGTCAGTGGTAGTCATTGGAACTTGGTTTCGATGATATCTTATAAAAAATGCATATCAATGGTTGTTTTCAGAGTTTGAAATGCATAGAAAGATAATACACTATTTAAATTTTATTTTTACAATGAATATTCAATTACAAAAATATCATGGGAGGCCATTAGATAGGAAACTATGGAAAGTTTGGGAATCAGACCATGAAGTTATTCTTGATACTATCAAGGTTACAGTAGATTTTAATGGTTCATTGGATTGAAATATGAAGGTATCTTGACTTTTTAAATGTATATATTAATCACTTTTACCAATTTGTTTTTATTTTCTAGGTAGTACATATGAATTTCATTTTTAATTACTTACTAATAATGTTTTGTTGGTTAGTGATGCTAGATAAGCTTTCACCTTCATGTGGTTGGCATTGTCAGTAGAGAATTTCATATTTTTCAATATAAGAGACGCTGAATTTTTAATTACATAGTTTTTATTCACTCTTGAATGGTATTTAAAATTAACTTCTAGGTCAGGAAGCATCAGAACCAGAGTTTTGCAACCACGACTTAAACATTGACAACATTTATTATCAGTGTTTTCATGCTCCTGAACAATAGTGAAAATGCACTTTCAAGTGTACTTTAATATTGTCTAAGTTTGATAATTTGTAATTTGTAATTTGAGAATATATCACTTTTATTATATATATATATATATATATATATATATATATATATATATATATATATATAAATAATAAAAGTGATATATTCTCAATTGGAGGTCTTGGAGGTAGAAATGGTAGTTAGAGCTCAAGAAGTTGCCTATTTAATGCCAAAAAGTTATATTTTTTGATTCATCATTGTAACTTGTCTAATAGAGTGCTCTCAAAGGTTACACTTGACTGCTCTAGTGTGTGATTAGAGGGATTAAATAGGTATGGTATGAGTCTTAAAATTCATATCAATGACTTACATGTTTTTTTATGCATGTTTGAAATTAGGCTGAAAACTTTCTTATATTGGGAAGGGCATTATTGAGGCCAAAATGTGTGGTGGATATGAGGGAAATAACCTATTCCTAGATTTTATCTACTCCATACAAATTTTTTAAGTGATATTTTTTTTGTCAAAAAGTATCGTAACCATATTTTGCAACCACATCTTAAACAATGACAACATATATTCTCAATGTTTTTGTGCTCCTAAACGGTACTAAAAATGCACATCTAAATGGATTTAAACATTTTAATAGTGTGATAAGATGTAATATTATTATTTATATGTCATCAAAGTGATGTATACTCAATTAGATGTCTTAGAAGAAAAAATGGTAGTTGGAGATTAAGAAGTTGCCTATTCAATGGCTAAAAGATCCATTTTAGAACAACCATTGCAACTTATCCAATAGAATGCTCTAGAAGCTTCTACTTGAGTGATCTAGGGTGATATTATATTGATTAAATATATAGTTTATGGATATGATGGTTCATGTAAATGACTTATAGGTTTCATTTTATGCATGTTTTAACTTAGGCTAAAAAACCACATTTTTCTTGTATTAGGAAGGGCAGTCTTGAGGCTAGAATGGGTGGTCAGTTTATAAATATAGCCTAATGGGAGGCAAAAAAACTTTTCATAGACATTATATTCACCTCCCAGATGTGTGGGTACTATTATTTTCTACAACCACAACTTAAACTTTGACAACATTTGTTATCAGTGTTTTTGTGCTCCTGAACGATACTAAAAATGCACTTCTAGTTGGATTTGAACATCATGGCAGTGTGATAATGTTTAATTTACTTATTAAGACATGAATGAAGTAATATATTCTCAATTGGATATCCTAAAATCATAAATGTAAGTTGGAGCTCAAGAAATTGCTTATTTAATGCCAAAAAGTTGCATTTTTAGACCTATCATTGTAACTTATCTAATAGATTGATATAGAAGGTTCCAATTGATTTGACTAGGGTATGATTATATGGATTAAATATAAATCATATGGATTTTATGGTTCACATAAATGATTTACAAGTTTTTTTACTTGTGTTTGAATTTATGTTAAAAATTTACATTTTTCTTATATTGAGAAGGGCATTCTTAAGGTCAGAATGGGTGGTGGGTTTGTTGATCAGACCTAATGGGAGGCCAAAAACCTGATCCTATATATTATCCACCCCCATTTGATGTATTTGAATTTCATTTTTTCATCAGGAAGCATGGGAACTAGTGTTTTGCAACCATAACTTAAACTTTGATAACATTTATTGTCAATGTTTCCACGCTCCTAAATTGTAGTAAAAATGCACTTATTGGTAGATTTAGACATTATGGTGGTGTGATAATGTGTAATTTTCCTATATAGACATTATAAAAGTGATATATTCTTAAGAGGAGGTCTTGGAGGCATAAATGGCAATTGGAGCTCAAGAAGTTGCCTATTCAATGCTAAAAAGTTGCATTTTTGGACCCATCATTGCAACTTATCCAATGGATTACTCTAGAAAGTACCACTTAAGTGTTATGGGATGATATTATAGGGCTTAAATTATAATTTTATGGATCTTAAAGTTCACATAAATGACTTAAATTTTTATTTTATACATGTTTGAACTTAGGTTAAATAATTGAATTTTTGTTGTATTGAGAAGGGCATTCTTCAGGTTAGAATGGGTGTTGCATTTATCGATCCAGCGTAATGGGAGGATAATAACTTTTATTTTGTTGATTTATTGTAATTTTTAACACCTAAATAAATCCTTGAGTTTTCTTAAGACCTATCTAATGTGTCTTAAAGAAGAATTGTTCAAAGGAAGGAGAGTAGATCTGAGAGATTGATGACTAGTTAAGAGCATACCAAATGAGTAATTGACTAGTTTAAAAGAAAATTGATTGAGAGTAGATTTTTAATTTATTTGATAAAAATAATGGATAAGTCAGGTTGTAATTCTTCATGATCTTATATCATATGAATAGGACTTTCATAGCCTTCTTAAACATAGGAAAGTAAACTATGCATTAGGTGGTATTAGGAGATGACAAAGGGTTTTGGCCAAAGATAGATCATTGTATCATGATTGAATATTAAGTTTCAAGTTATTAATTTTGAATTTTATTAGAATAAATACATTATATTTAAGGATAGGAAAATTTTCATCTTACAAGTTTACCAAAGATAAAGTTGCAAAGAGGAAGAAGTAGACCATGTACATCATCACCAAAAGGAGTTGAGTGCAGAAGAAGTATTGATAGATATTAATCTAGAGGTGAGGGAATATATAAATTAAAAATAATCATATAAATCATAAAATTATTAAGCCTAGTTTCAAGAAAGGTTAGTAAAAAAGGCATTAGATCTAGGTGAAAGTGAAAGATCAAGTAACTTGAAGGTATAGGTATTCGAGTGAGAAATTTGTAGAGATTTATGAATGATTTTATGTATCTTCATTATAAAAGTATGAGCATGATTGGGTATGGGTCTTAAGTGAATCAAATTATTCTAATGATCAATTTAAAATTTGTAAATGGATGATGACAAATGCAAAATAGATAAGAGTGACATTAGTCATTTATAATACATACAATCAAATAAAAACCTTTAATTTAAAAAATATGGGAGATCAGATATTTATAGCATTAAAAATAACAATGTTTTAATCCTCATTTGTGTACAACATTAAATATAAGATTTGATAGATAATAGTTTGAAAGATCAAAACAACACTATACAATAACATTATAAATTAAAACTTAATATCAATTAGATAGATTAACATAATATAGGCAAAAACTCTAAAATAATCATATAGGCACACACACAATGTCAATAATAAATATATTGCCATGATAGGCATACAAAAAGTTACAACATCTACCAACATAGTATCTAATGTTGGGTAAATGTCATATATACATATACAATACAAAAAATGCATACATTACTATAGAGGCATAAAAAAAAAACACGTCTCACGTAAGACATCCTAATCATCAAATAGCCTTCCTCTCTTTCCCTTCCTCAAAGAAGACTCTCCTTGGGATTCCGTACTAGTATATGGAGATCCCTCTAATACCTTGGATCACTCCAAGATTTCACTATGGTTCCTATGCTCATAGCTCACTTATAGCTGAACCTATTAAAATATAAGTATTATTTTAAAATTAACATAAAATACATTCAATCAATTGTTAAGAAATTAATTTTAAACTAGAATAAAAATTATTTAAACATGCACTTACTACAAACTCACGGTCCTGCTCAATCGATTTTTGATGCTCAAACAAGTTAGTGGCATTCTCAAATATTCAAATAGGAATCTAAAATAGGGAAAGAAACATGAGAATTTTCCCTACTAATCATCTAACTGAGACCATCAGATGTCATGGGACAACCTTGCATACACAATACATTAACATAAGTTATATTTGCCTAAAGTGTATAGTAAATTTATCAAAACAAGTCTATTTTTACAATTAAAAATTAAAAGTTAATATATACCTTTGTCAGCACCTGTTTGGATGACATTGAAAAAATAATACCTATGTCTATCTCAACTCATAGTGATGAATGAGTGTCTACTTGATCCATCAACTGAATGAAAACAAGGTCTCACTTAATTTTATGAAGTATCAAAGATATATATGGAAAAATTTTCTCCTTCATTAAACCAAGAGTGTATTTAATAGTATTGTACTTAAATTTTTAGATACTTGATAGATAAATTTAACTTAATCTTACAAGGAAAATATACATAGATTAAATTTACATGGATCATAATATTAAGTCAAAATTTTACATTTATATAAGTAAAAGGTGTGATATTAATAGAGAAAGATGTAGTAGTGG
>JARHVA010000887.1:3352500-3375000 GCA_037957365.1 Torreya grandis | reverse complement strand
TTATATTCTATATGTTAGAATACATATATAAGTAGAATGAAAACGATCATAGAGGCTATGATTGTGGTGGATAGATTTAACTTTTTAATCCATTTTTTTCCTTTTAAAAAAACAAACAAATAAATAAATAAAAAATAATTATAATATTTTCTAAGGCTCAAAAAATAGAAAGAGAAAAAATTAGGCATTCTATTAAAAATTGAGGCTATTGGAAACACATAAGCCAAACTATAGGTTTAATTATTTCTCACACAACACTTGTTGAGTTCCTTAAGATGACATGTATTGTAGTCTAAAGAAAGGCAAGTGACAAGTTAAAAAATGATAACCAAATAAACTTTTATAATTAGAAATCTATCTCACAACATCACACAAATCGTAGGTAGAATTAATGTAAGATGGATTCAAGGATATGTAACTTTAGCCATTGCTTTTCCATATATTAATTTGGTAAGGGAATAAACAAATCAAGGAAATGTAAAACATGTCAGTAAATTTAATAAATCTATATCTTTCTATGTAACTTAATGGACATAAGCTATATGCATGATTTGGTCTAAATCAAAAAAAATGTAAGATTTGAGACAAATTTTCTATGCATTGCATGATGTGGACTCGATAAGAGATGCTTGTGATACTTAATTTTTTGGAGAATCCCAAAGATTATGTTTGGTAATGTGATTTATTAATTGTTATTTATGAATTTTATATATATTAAATAAAAAATAGAATTTTACATATAAGCTTACACCTAGTTGTTAAATCAGTGTCTTGAGTTACAACTCTATTGATGATAACATCAACATTATTCTAGTACTAAGATTTTGATTTTTGTATGTTAGAAATAGAGGCAAATGGTTTGAATATATTGTATTATTAGATGAGGCTTTAAGGCTTTCGAATGAGATACATTGATCATATGTAATTTGTTAGAGTGGTAAGGTTGTAAGGTATGTAAAATATATGTATTATGAAAAGAGAGCAGAGGAATTTAAGTAAATCTAATTTGAAAAAAAGGGTTTATGTTGAGTTTTGAAAATTATCAATGGATAGGTAGTTTTTGTGAAGTTATATATGTGATTTTTTATTTTTTGAACTTTGTTGTATAAATTTATAATTTTTTTGATTTTTTAAATCTTTGTTAATGTATTACATAGTGGTGTAGAGTTTTAAATGGAAGCACATCTATGTCTTCACGACTATAGAGAGAGTGTTTGATTTTGTATGGGAGATTAGATATTTATTTAGGTGTTTATGTAGAGGTGTAGAGGTCAAGATCAAATATAAGACCTAAATTTTTCAAAAAAAAAAGTTTTCATTGTTCAAAATATTCATATATTTGGCTTTTTGGGTATCTACATTTTTTATCTGACTATAAATGTCTATGTAGCATATTTAATCATATGGATTGTGTTGTATAGCATGATCTTGGGTGATCAAAGGATTGATTACCAACGTAGGGAAGTCAAAACCCTAATACTTTGAGTCTTTGATTTGTGCCACATGGCAAGATCATAAAAAGCTAGAGGCTAGAGGGTGCAATTAAATTCAGTCAACCTCTTGATCACCCAAGTTCCTAGGATCATGTTGTGTTGCATGATATCAACACTTTGGGACCTCAGGCAACCTAAATCATTTAGGCAATTGAGTCTCTACTTTATGCAAGTTTTTATCTAGTTATTAGTTTAATATTCCTCTTTGCTTAGATATGGCAATGCAAATAGATTAATGGCATATAATGAAGATGAAACTTGATTTCAAAATTATTTGACTAGTTTTAACAATTATGTTTCAACATTCACCTTCATAATATTTCTCTAGGTGGAATCATCGCACTTACCCTTTACTATTACACACTTATCTAATAACATGAATCACCCCAAAGCTACAAGGTAGCAAGATCATGCCATGCAGTGCCATTCCTCTCAAGCACTAGGCCTAAGTCTCTAACATCTCTCTAGGATGCACTTAAATCTCTAGGAGAATGGGGTATTAGGATTTCACTATTTGGTATCATCCTACTAACTTGATAGCCCAGAGGGCTTTGAACTTGTACAAACAATTCTAGGTCATCAGGGCATTAGGATTATGACATGTGAAAGCATCTTACTTGCCTACTAATTTGCTAACATCATTACCTCACTAAGCAACTTCTTGAAAATTGAATATCTTTAAAATACTTTTGAATAGGTCTAGGACTGATTAGATATTTTTATATGCATTTCACTATGACTCACCACATGTCACAATCTTAGGGACCTAGGTGTTTGAGAGGTTGAATGCATTTTTTTAGGACCTCTGGGGTGATCTTTTATTCATTAATGGATGTTGATTATTCCTCCTATGGTGAAGAAATATTTTTCAATGTGGCATCATACTTATCACCTTGTACTCTAACACACTACTTACATAAACCACCTTGAGGCTACAGAGTAACAGGATCACACCACATAGTGCAATCCTACTCACCCACTAGCCTGGAGGATATGACATTTATCTCAGCTACATATAAATCTCTCAAAAAGTGGGGCATTGGGATTTATCCATATGGTGTCATCCCCCTAACCTACTAGCCTAATGGGCTTTGAATTTATATGGATGAACCTGGATCATCAGGTCACTAGAATTGCGATACGTGGAAACATCTTGCTTGCCCACTACCTTGCTAACATCATTACCTCATCAAGCAAATTTTTAAAATTTGACTAAGTCTTTAAAAGACTCCTGAACAAACCTTAGACTATTCAGATATTCACACATGGCCCAAACAACTTTTGAAAAAATGTCTAAGTGTCAAAAGCATATTTGTAAGGGCTCAAGACTATTGTGAGACTAACATGTGGCACATGACAACCTTTGAAATAAATGGCTAAGTCCTCTTGTGACTAAAACATCAAGAATATTCCAAGATGACACTCAAGGCCCATCAAATTTAATCTCTTCACCTCTTAAAGCCATCATTAGGGAGAAAACCTTGAAATAGTTAAGTGTGGAAGTACTTATTTGAAAAAATGGAGATGTTTGGAGACTAAAACTCATAGATGTATTTATTAATGATGAATCAAGAGTGGTGATTCGAAACATGTCTATCCAAAAATTTATACATAGTTTATTCCAAAAAATATCATTCTCAATCTCATGAACTGTGAAAAAATTAGATATTTTATTTGTAATCTAAATTTCTAAGAATAATAACTTCAAGGAACTAAAAAATCATAGTGATTATTTCTATTAAATGATTTTACCATATTATTATTATGACTTATGACTTATATGGAAAATGAACTAGACTAGATCCTATACAATATGATGTGGTTTTTTATGCTAGAGAACTTTGATATAGGTATTCATGAAAGTTTTCATCTAGCCTTGGCTTGTCCATCAAACTATAATATCCACGATAATCATTGTCTCCGTCTTGAACTTTTTCTCTTATCAACCAAAAAAAACTTCATATTTTTAAAAGATGTCAACTTTGCCTCTTATCAACCAAAAAGAATCATACTGTTAAAAGATGCAATTATATCCACCAAACTTTCAAACTTGGCATACTTATTGGTAAGTTTGGTAAATGTTGATGAGTTTGGATCTACACCTGCCACAAGTGAAATTGCTAAAATTTAATAAAATTCTTCATTTATTTTGTAACTATCTAATTTTCACATTTGTTTTACATCCATAAATATTTAGAGGCCATAAATTTGAGAGATCAATGTTGCAAGTCATAAATCTTAGAGAACTACATTTTTAACAATAATTATCTGATAGATGTAATTTAATGGATTTTTTAGCATAGGATTATGAAGTGAATTGTTAGCCTCTTATTAGTGAAGAAAACTCAAACCAAATAATTTCAATTCAAACTAACAATTCTTGCCTATATACTAGGGTGAACATAAATAACAAGAACACAATTAAGACATAAATAAAATGACAAAAGAAAATCTCCCTTTGAACTTCCTTGTAGCTCCAAAGCCACTTGTTGAGGTAGTTGGATTGCTTGACTATGTGATCAATAAATATTTGCTAATGAAGCTCCATTACTCTATCCCTCCTTTTTCACCTTGGTAATGTTGGTTGGATTTGGCTTGGCTTATGAAATTGGAATGGTAACACTAAAATAATGAAGCTTTTTGGAGGCATTTTGGCATAATAACATTGTACATAAAAACATTTTTATGTATTTGAGCATAATAAATTTAAACCAAGAGATCTTAAAGATCAATGGGTGAGGCCTTATATTTATAGCCTCCAAAGTTCATTCTCACCCAAGTGTAGTTAGGTTAGAATTAACCATGGTTGAGTTTGAATTAACCCTAAGTGAGTTAAGGCTAACCTTAGTTGAGCTAAGGAGGGGACATGCAATCAATATTTGGGATAGAGGTCCCATTAATTAGGCATGGCTCTCCACTAATGCATTTAAGATTTTTAGGGAGATATTTTTATTCATTGACTTGGAAGAGGATGATGTCATCATGACCTCATATTTATTGAAATTTCCTTTTTGTAAATCTTTTTTCACTAATTGCACATAGAAAATTAACTGAAGAATTTAATTTGATTTAATTAATTGATTCAATCTACTTAGAATTTTAGCACTTTAGGAACTATTCAAGTATCTCACTTAATGGGTCCAAAGACCAAACTACAAGTTATTAGGTCAGAAGATGACTAGAGATGAATCTATGAGAGGTTAGTATTATGTATAGGATAATACCCCAAATAGGCATTCCTTAAAATAATTTTGAGTACTAATGTTTTATGTGTAGATGAAATTGTGATGTTCAGTGATTCATATGCCTAATTTGCATTATATGGTAGAAATTAGTCTGAAGTCTAGTTGAAAGCCAGTTGTGGCCTGAATGGGGTTTCTATAATTTTTCCATGTTTGGGAATTAATTTTAAGCTATAGGCATAGTAATGTATTCTCAAATAATGAAAATGTCCTTAATGCATAATGCCCCAAATTATGATAGATAGCCTTGGATGGTGTTGCAAGTTATAGGCACAATAATGTTTTCCCAAAGATTGAAAATCTCATTAATGCCTAATGCCCCAAACGGTGATGGATGATCCCTAGATTCCCCCTTGAGGGAGTGGGTACAAAATAAGGTCAGTGATCATTCCCTCAAAAAGAAAGAAATGATGGGACCTAAAGGTAAAGTGGGTGGAAAAACACTGATTTGCCCAAAAGCATTTATAATCAGTGGCATAGTGAGATGCCCCAATTGGGAAAATAAAAATGATTATTTTCCTAAAGGTGGTTATAATCATCAAAAAATTGAAGTAAAAAATAATTATTTTCCAAAGGTGGTTATAATCATTGGCAAAGTGAGATGAAAAACAATTATTTACCCAAAGGAGGTTATAATCATTAGGATGATAAAAAAATGTCCCTATCGAGCAAATAAAGATATTGATTCTCCTAAAGGTGGTTATAATTATTAGCACAATGAAAACATGCCACATTATGTTGGATAGAGATAATGATTTTTCCAAAGGATTTTATAATCATTATCATAATAATAGATAAAAACATTATGATTTACCCAAAGGTGGTTATAATCATTGGCACTATGGTTTGGGATAATATGGCAAAGTGGAAAATGGGGATTACATGCTAAATATGTACTCATGGAGTAAGAGTAAGCTAATATAGAGGATAGGCTTGAATTTAGGCTGCCTGTTAGTAGGGAGATGCACATCCTCACTAGCAAGGATTAAAATCCATTGGTGAGTTATTTACTCTATATTTGGGTAATATTTGGATAAATCAGAAATTTGTCAACTAAACAAGGAGAATCACATTGGAACCATGAATTTTAATATCCATAAAATAAATTTTTATTATATCACGTGATGGTATGCACCATGATATAAAATACCATGATAATATAGCTATAATATAAATAAGGACTAACACGTAATCTAATAAACAAATGAAAATAAGGCACCAATGATAAAATTCATGATGACCATATTGACGTATGAATATGAATAGACTTAAGTATTAAGTGTAAGGAATCACCCAATAAATGTGTAGATACTAAGTCGAAGCACAATAATTAAAGTGAACAAATAGGAAAACAAATAAATTAATTAATTAAAAAATATAAGAAAACACTAATAAACAAAAACACAACAAAATAAAAATAAATAAAATAGTGGTTAATCATAATGTTAGTGAAAATAGAAAACAAATTGTTTATACATGTTTAATAGAGGTGCTACTCTTGGCGACAAGGTAACCCTAAATCTAGACAATAATTACATAGGTATAAAAACATAGGAATAATTGGCACAAAGTTTCCCCTAGGATAAAGGGAAATAATGACATATAAGACAGTGAAAACATTGTCCCTAGGTTATAGGATATGAAAAACAAACAAATAAAATGGGGGGAAGAGATGAAAAGCAAAGGGTAGCCAAGTTGACTCTAGATGAACTAGGCAATTGGACATTACCTACATAGTTTCATGGATGCAAGATACAATATGAACTTCAAGCCAAAGGTAATTATCCTAGGATATGGGATAGAAGATGATAATAAAACCAAATTAACTTATAGAGGAATATGGGAAGGGTCTCACAAAATGGCAAGTGCATGAGAAAAGGCCAAGGGTAAAGCAATGCATCTACTTAAAATGTATAATGAACATAATGGGAACTCTCAAAATGGTGAGAGTGTAAGATGAATCCAAGTGTTCATTAGTGTATCAAAGTTAAATACACAATACCTATAATATAAATTCAGAAAATGGTGAGAGCATAAGGCTAAGGACAAATAAGGATGGGGAAATAAATGACAAGTGGGTACTATGAGATAGTTAGGATTCTCATAATATTTAAGGTAAATAAGTGGTCAAAAAAGAAAGGAAGGTGTGGTTGAGCTAAATTGAGATACCCCATGTATCCAAGTGTTTCCTTCATAGCCCATGTAGACCTTAGGCCAATGTAGTTCTCCCAAAAATGGGAGGAAAAAGACCGAGGTGGTATATAAATAAATTGAATAAAAAAGATGACTCAATAAAGAAAATTTGAATGGATTTATATCTTGCATGGAAATTCTAAGCCAATTTTAATTATTTTTGTGATGTTTAGGATTTTGTAGGACTCTTAAATTTTTTTTAGAAATTTTGAGGCATATCAACTAAATTTATAATGACGAGATACAAAATCATCCAAATCATAAAATGGTGAGAGCATGGCTAAGGGTTACTGAGATGACCTCAACATCAATTGAGCACTATCTAGATAGTCTCATTAGGACCTCAAGTCACTGTATTTATAACTTACAATAGAGACATCTAACTAGGTAATAGCAAGTTTGTGAATTAGGCAAATGTCACAATATATAATAAAAATGGCAAGATGATCGTACAAGACATGTTAAAGGTGTTACTCATAATTTTTCCATAAGTTATTATAAATAGGAAATAATCACATGATTCAATGCTAATAATTTTCCCAAAGGTAATTATAATTAGTAGTATGGCGTGGGACACTGATTTGCCCAAAGACAGTTATAATTAGTAGCACTCATAATGAAACAAAACAACAAATGAAAGATGTAACTATCAAACTTGTCCAAAATATTGCCTTTGTCTAGAATACTAAATTAACTACTGAAACGTGATCAAAATCCCCTCACTGAAGGTCCCTAAAAAACTAATGGATTAGAACCAAGGTCAAAAGGGTGGGGATGGAGGGTAAAATAGCTTTGGTCGATAGTGAAGGCATGGTATAAATGCTATACAATATAATAAAAAGAAGTTGATAATACAACAAGATGAAAATGATCCTCATAAATAATAACTCAGGTCTCTCAAGTGAATAACACTTGAGGTGTATGATGTTCATGTGATCATCAATTTATCTCCATCTGGTATAGTGAACATGTATTCTCTAGAACCATAATTTATAACAATGATGCAAGGACCTATCCAATTGGGCTTGAACTTGACTTTCTTCTTTTTTTCAATAGTAGTGTTCTTTTAGTTTTCTTTGATAAAAAGATCACCAAGATCAAACTCTTAATGTTTGTCCCACCAGTTATATTGGCCATGGAGTTATTTATAGTATATTTTAAGTTTGTTTAGAGTGGCCATGTGCTTCTTGTCCATTAATTATAGCTCTTGTAGGCAAGATACTCTATAATCTTCATCATCTAGGATGTGTTTTAGTGAGATAAGTAAAGAAGGTAACTTGACCTCAATGGGAAGAATGGCCTCATTGCCATAGATTAAGGAATATTGTGTGCATCCTATTGAAGTGTGGTAATTAGTAAGATATGCTATAAGGCATAAAAGATTTGTAGGTACTAATTGTGACAAGCATCATTGACAATATTTTTAAGGATATTGACAATGGTTTTATTAGATGCCTCTGCTTAGCCATGACCTTGTGGGTAATATGAGGTGAAAAAATATTGGGTGATGTTGTACTTAGCACAAATCGCTTTGACATCCTTATTCTTAAATAACCCACCATTATCAAATATAATGTCAGATGGGATACCATAGTGGAAGATGTGATGGTTAAATGTTAATTTGGAAACCTCTTTTTTAGTCACGTAAGTAAGGGGTATATCTTCAACCCATTTAGTGAAATATTTAGTAGTGGTAAGGATGTGTTTATGGCCATCATATGAGGTTAGTTTAATATTACCAACAACATCAAGTCCCCATGTTTAAAATGACCATGGTGTAAGTATTGGTTTTAGTGTTCTAGTCAAGGCATGAAATAGATTGGAATACCTTTGACATTTGTTAAAAAATTTAATATACGCATCTACATTTTATTTCATAGTTGGCCAATAGTAACTAGTATGTAGGGGATTTTTTCCAAGGATGACCCCATTGGTGTGGGATCACATTCTCCCTCATGAACTTCCCATAACACTATTGTGGATTTTATAAAAGTTAAACAATGAAATAGAGTTTCATTAAATCTTTTGCAGTAAAGGGTTGGTCCAAGTAAGGTATAGTGAGAGGATTTATGGGTAAAGGCCTTTTATTGTCTATGTGATAGGTATAGTGACATGATGTGATTGTAAATGCAGTTATATAAGTTTGGATACCAAATAGAGCTGAGAACAATAATATCATAGATCATTATGATAATTAAAGGTTTATGAGAAAGCACTAGAAGATATTCAACAAGAAATTGATATTCTTTTGCTTTATTTATATTGTAGATCAAATAACCAATGGTCACCATGGCATCCTCTATCCTATCACTAGCCCTAGGTATGTGTTTAAATTACATGTTGGTAATCTATTATTTTATAAAACCCACCATGACCTTATATGGTACCAACGTATCATATTTTCTCTAAAAGTAGTATGTAACCTAATTGATTTTTAATTGAGAGTCACCATGAACCATGAAATGTTGAATATTCCATTATACTACCTGATAAATTCTTACATTGAGTGATTCATAGTTAGTCATGTTATTAGTACAAGGAAAGCTGATACAGAATGATTTTGAAATAATATCCCCCTATGGTGTAATAAATAATAGGCCTACCCATGATCCATTACATGTAAATGACCCATTAAAATATAGCTTCCAGTGCTGCTCTTCAAGAGGTATTTCTTTGATGGTCGTGATGAACTCATCTAGGAATTAAAATGTGAGTGGTTTGATATTTGAAAGGGGAGTTTCATCAAGATTTTCTACAAGTACTTGTCCCTTTATGGATTTTTTATTAACATACTCAATCTTGAACTCACTTATTATCATGATCCATTTATCCATGTGGGCTTGTAATGTTATCTTAGAAAGTAGATACTTGAGTGGATCTACCTTGTAAATGACTATGGTCTTATTTTTAAGCATGTAATGATGAAACTTTTAGGCTATAAAGACCATAGTTAAACAAAAAAAATCTATGGGTGTATAGTTGTGGTCATTTATGACCAATGTATAGCTTAGATAGTACATGGCATGTTATTTTCCATTCTCAACATGTTGACCTTAAAGGGGCACTAGGACATCGTCAATGGTAGATAGGTACACCAAAAATGGCCTTCCTAGCATTGGTGGCAAGTTATTCCTTCAAATGTTCAAAGTATATCTAACAGTCTTCATCCAAAATAAATATAACACCTTTCTTCAACACGTGAGTGAAGGGATGGAATTTATCAGCCAAATGTAAAATGAAGATTTTGATAGACTATACTTTGCCCTAAAAACTATAAAACTACATTACATTGGAAGCTGGTGGCATCTTAGTAATGGATTGTTCCTTGGCAAGATCAAATTCAATGCATCAATGAGAGATAATGAAGCCTAAAAATTTTCTGAATGTGATACAAAAGATGCACTTCTTGGGATTTAGTCAAACCTTATACTCACAAAGTCTTTCAAATATCTTTTGTAGTACTATCAGATGGTGAACATGGGTATTTGATTTACCCAATACATCATCATCATAAGATTTGATAATATCATACATCTTGTCATGAAATATAATGGTCATATCTCTTTGATATGTGGCCCCAACATTATTAAGGTCAAATGGCATAAATTGATAGCAAAATATTCCCATAAGAGTGGTGAATATTATTTTGTGTTCATCTTCTATTGCAATCCTGATCTGATTGTATCCTAAAAATCCATCCATGAGGGAAAGCATTTCATACCTAACTATAGAGTCAACTATAATATCAATATTTGGCAAAGGAAAGCCATCCTTGGGAAAGGCCTTGTTGATGTCTCTAAAATTAGTGTAGATTGTGATTCCTTGTGGCTTTTTACTGATAGGCACAACATTTGAGATCCACTCTGAATAGTCAATTAGTTGAATTCATCTTACTTTCAAGAGTTTTTCCAACTTTTTATTTACCAATATAAAAATGTAAGGATACATATTACATAGTTTCTATTTCACATGTTTGGCATTAGGATATACAACAAGGTGGTATACAACCAAGTCAAGGTTCAAACATGACATGTCTGAATATACCCATGCAAAAATGTTAATAAACTCCCTCAAAAGGGTTGTAAAAACTTCATTCTCTTCCTCAATGAGGGATGTGCCTGATTTTATCCACTTCAGGTCATTCAGAGTCCCGATGTTGACTTTCTTAGTATTTTCTACTAAGAGATATGAACCATCTTCAATAATGGTTTTCAAGGATTTGAAATATCATGCAATGGAAAATTACTATGGTTTTAATCTCTCCCAAATAGGATGAATATGAATCCCATAATGGTAATGATTCCCATGTAAAAAATGCTATTACAAATTCCTAGGCAATTCGATCAAAGTCATGTTATTATGTTGAATTGAACTCAGACCTAAAATCAAGTTCATCATTAGTGTTCTCTTAAGTTTCATTCAATTAAAGGTGAACACACCCATTTAGTGGTTCTTGAGATAGGTTTTCACCAAAAATATTGGCCTTTCTCTTTACTTTTACCCTGGTCCAAAAGTACCTCAAAGAGATTTTCACATTGGGACCTCAATGTTTTGTTCTTTTATTTTTGGCTAAGGGTGTTCACCCATTCTATAAAATATGTTTTAGGATCTAGTTTGGTAGCAAAACTTTGTTTTTTTTCTTCCAATGTAACATTGTCTCTTAGGCCTAGAAAATCACAAAAGGCCTCATTATTCTTAAACTTGTCTATGGGCACTATGGATATCTTGTCGGTCCTAGTCTAAGTTAAGGATGATAAAGGGGAAGCATGGAATGTCAAATTACTTGGGTATAATAAAAATTGTATGTGGTTCAAATAAGTTGGTATTGGAAAGGTCTTTATAAATGATATTATTGGACTTTATTTCACTATCAACATCATCGTCACTAGTTGTTGGTATTGGAACATGAATAAGATGTGTGGGGTCACCCCCAAATAATTTAAATATGAGATCATAAGTTACTTTGTACCTAGTCATAGAAATGGGTTCAAGAGTACCTTATTAGTTTTCCCCTAGGACTCCTCCTTCATAGGCTTGATTATCTATGATCCTTTAGGGATGGGATACTTTGGACTACAGTAGTAATTGGCCAATTTTTCATTTTATAACCAAGAATCATTATTAGAAAGTGGGTCCTCTTCTTGGCTAGTGGTAGATGTGAAAAAAATAAGTTTTAGTCTATAAATCTTGCCTTTTCCCTTTCATCAACATTCCCTATAAGTTGGTTTAGCTTTAGGATTTCCATAAGACTTGGGTTTCTATGGAAGTTTGGAAATAGGAAACATGTTACATGTCAAATACTCTTATGGATCATTGTTTGAAATACTAAAATGATTTTAAATTTTAAGAGAAGGGGTGGTGAATATGAGGCAAGGTTATATAGGTATATATAGTTGTCCTCTGGTAATTTGACAAATATCTCTTTGTCATTGTCCTTCTTCGGTACTAGATCTAGGCCAAAATGGTAGTTTTAACTTTCATATTGTGCCTCCAAAAGATTTTAGTGTTCATATGGTTGTATATATCCATGAATATTTACCTCCATCCTTGAATGAGGAAACTTAATACATTGGTGCAATGTCAAATGGATTACATGAATTTCATGTATCCATGGTCTACCCAAAAGTAAATTTTATGATAGGTCTAGGTCTAAAACATGTCAAAGTGTATCCTAAGTTAAAGGCAAAATAATCATTGGCACTATTATGGTTCCTTGTGATTCCCATTATTCATTAGCATAGCCCTTGATAGTGATAGTTTTTAGCTGTAGGTTAGATGTTGTATATCCAATATGCTTGATAAGCTTTAGAGACACAATATTCAAGCTCGATCCATTATCTATGAGGAGACGTTTGACTTTTTTTTGCATGATGACAACTTCAATGTATAACAAGTTGTTATTAAAAGGTCCAAGGGATGAAATATCACTTTGGCCAAAGTTAAACTATTGGCATGGGGATAATATTTAAATTTGTTGGGGTTATGTCATTTAGAATTCAGGATTGGCCTAGGAGATCTATTAGGATATTCTTTTAGATAGTATACATACATAATAAATCTAAAATGGAAATTTGTGTGGGCGTCTTTTGGAGTTTCTCTACAATGTCATAATTATTTTCCTTAACAATGGTAAATGGCTTGTTCCTAGCCAGCATAGTAGGTTGAACTAGTTCATTAGTAAGAGGTTATGGGTCTACTATGGTAATCTTATAAGACTAAATTATAATTGCACAATTTGGATTCGATATAGGGTTGTTTCTATGAGAAAGATATGAATATGGGCCATATAAAATAAATATCAATTTTTTGTCCACTTGGTTGTGGTTACATGAAAATGATGAGTTATCAGCATAAGGTCTTCAAACAGTAATCCCTAGTTGTTGTTGTACTTGGCTATGTTCCCAGGTCAAAGAAGGATTACTATCATAAGTAGGTTGATTGGAATTTTTAGCTAATAGTCATGGTCTATTGGAATTTGGTCTAGGATTTATGATAATGGTAGAAACATGTCCACCTATAATATGACCTATAACTTTATTATAGTCATGTGAAACTATGTGGTAAGTTTATTGGTTGTTAGGTTCATTTTGGTCATGGTTACTCTCATTCAGTTTACATTGTTATTGATGTTTATTTTGTTATTGTAGTTGTCGATATTATTGTTGATGTTATTAGTTTGGCCTTTGTTGTTGCTATTATTTATTGTTATTTTTTTTATATAGGAAAGTATTTTGGTAGATTCCTAGGTTTTGATTGGATGTAGACACTCTATTATCTAATTGGATTTCCCCATTTCCACCATATTTTGAATAATGTGATTTAGCTTCACACAATGGCATATAAAATTCCCATGAACATGATGGTATTCATAGAACCCATGGTCTCTATACTAGTTTGGATACAATATACCCTCAATATAGTGTTTTGGAATCGGCCAACTAATCATAGTAGCCATAGTTAGCTTGCAAAACACTATTTCAATGGGTTCACCAAAGTCATTGAAGACTCAAGGATTAGGAATTTATTATTAGAGAAGGGGTTTTCATTGGTTGGGGTTATTGCATTTGAGGTACTGGTCTAGGTTGAAGCCTATGCTATGTTTTCTAGATAGGCTATTGATGAGGAATAAGTTGAATTTACAATATGGGTTGAGTGGATGTTGTTTACACCATTTAAATATTGTGTGACTGAGTTACTCCATTACCAACAACATTCTTATTGTGGTTGTATGTTTTATTTTTCATAGTTACTAGCTTGAGTTGGTGTTGATGCTTGCACTTAGACCTGGTTAGGGATTTGACTTGGGCTTATACCTTGGTTTTGGTTTTAATTTTAATTTGAGGAGGTTAATTTTATAATCCCCTTGTTAATAAGGGCCTTTTAAATATGTAATCATTTCTCAATAATCTTCATGAGCATGTCTACACACTAAAGCTCCAAATGATAAGATATCTCAATCTATAAATTTTTAGTAAATACGATGGCCAATTATTTATCTAGTAAGTTATGGGTGAAGAGACTACTAAATGTTCTCCATCTTTGTAAATAGATTACAAATCTTTCACCAAAATTTATATTTACCTAATTAAAATATACTAATGAAATATTATGTTTGAGATTATAGGATAAATATTGCACAAAATTGTTTGAGAGATCATCAAAATCAAATATTGAATTTTTGGGAAACTTAACGAACAATTTCAAAGCCTACCCAACTAGACTTCGAGGAAATAAAAGGAGTAGGTAAATGTCACTATAAAAAACTAGATGGCAAGTGAAAAATAACTCTATTATGTGTTCCTTAGGGTTTCCTTTACCATTATATTTGTTAAATTTTGGTGGACAATAAACTAGAGGAAATGGTATCTAAAGATACTCCATGTTGAAAGGGTATGAACACAAGTCATCTCATTTGCATTTTTCAAGGTCTACTTCCCTATTTGAATAGAAACAATTGTATCCTTAATTTTTTTAGTTATTGAACCAAGAAACTTGATGGTACACTTGGTTTTCATGGTGGTTAGGAGGTCAAGGGTGGATTACCTTGACCATAGTATGATGGATGAATGGTTTATTGAGGAATATTGGTTTGCTAAATGAATCAACAAAGAATACGTATCCATGGGTTAGGATGTGGCTATTGATATTTCATGTATTATTTGTATATATTATAGGTTGGATTCATTATATGGCCTTGGGTTTAAGATGGAAGGATATGGCTTTGTGAGCTATATTGTGCCTTATGAGGTTGAGTATGGACTTATTGTTGACTGGTTAAACCTAGTTGAATAAGGGAAACATATTGGTATCGAAGGCCTTATCTTTGAATCTGTGGCACTTTTTAAATAAAAGGAAATGGATTATTAATAGGTACTTGCTGGATAATAGTACCTATTGTTACATACACACCTATTGTGAACAAGCTGCTTGTTAGATTTTTTGCATTTGTCATTGACAAATAGAAATACATTATTGATTAGATAACATATACAATTATAGAGGTACATTGGTCTATGACTATTGAGGTATATTTTTCATTACCTATTGAGGTGGAACATTTGTTACCACCTTGTTGAGGTGGTATAGTGCTCTACCTTAGTTTCAGTGGTAAAGTGGGCTATGCCTATTATTGTGGAATATTAATTGTTACCTATTGAGGTGGGATAACATTCATCACTTATTATTGAGGCAAAGCATTTTCCAATGCTTGATCACATACCCCCTATTGTTATGTTCTTGAAGAATTAGATGGTTGAGGATTGGGAGTAATATGTTGTGGTTGGGAATTAGAAATTATTGCCCCTTGTTGTTGTGAACCACTCATGGTACTAACTAAAGGAACTTATTATTCCAGATTATTGTTTGGTGCATTTAAACCACTTTGACTTAGATTATAAGACACTTATGTGTTATCCATGATATTTGTCACATTGTTTTGCATAGACGCCACAGTCACATATTCAATAAGTGGGACATTTTTTAGGTTACCTACTGAAGTACTTTGGGAAAATGGGTCTATACCCAAATTAGCTTGACCTATCCAATTAATTAAAACTCTTATTTAAAGAGTTAGTTCTATGAGGGAAGCATTTGATATGGCCATGGTATTAAAATTATGTGCAATGTTTAGATAGGTCTAATATGCTTATTGTATTTTCACAATGTGGTCTTCCATGGGGCCCTTTCCTCTTGTAATCATATTTGTATCTTGATATGACATTGGCATGAGTTTTTGAGGATAACTAGTAGAGGCATGTTTAATGGTTTTGGTATAAGGCATGTTTAGAGGCACTCTAACTAGACTAGGTAGATTTTCATGGGGGAAGTCTTTTGGAAACTTGGCCCCTACCTCCATGGCTCTTAATAAAACCCCTCCTTATTTTAAACAAAGTAATGTTGTGGCATGGATATGTAATATGGATGGACTTGGACTTATTTAAAAACTAGATATTGAGTTGTTTGTTCTTAGTCTTGTGTTGAATAGGGAGGAGTGTTAACAAAGTAGTGTTCTACTTGATCCTAACTTTGTTCCACATATTGAGAATTTTAAGGGGGACATTGATCCATCTCACAAACTACATCATCACCATATGGGTCTTGAATATATTTATCATTTGTGACCACATTATCAAAACCTAGATTTTACATGGTTCCATTATGAGTGAAACAAGACATATCCCAGCCAATGACTAACATTTCATGAATAAAAAGTCCTAGATTTCTACAAACTCTTAAAATGTGGTCTAAATAGAAAATGTTCCAAAATTTTTATGGCTATGAACTTCATCTCAAATGAAAAATTGAAATAGGAATGGAGTTGTTCTCCAAAATTTAATCAATGATAAACCTGGTCTAAAAGGTCTACAAGGTCTAATGTCAAAGGTCTAGCACAAACAGTCAATTGAAATACAAATATGAATTCTAAACTTTGTAAAAAGTGTTTCAAACAATTCTAATCTAGGTCTAAAAAATAGAAAATATTGTTAGGTATTTGGGAATAAAGCATAAAGCTAGACTCAAAACAACTAGGTCTAAAATAAAAGGTAAAATGCTAGGACTCTTTGAAATACAACACAAAAGCTAGACTTGGAACAAAACTAGGTCTAAAATGGTAAAATACTAGGTCTTTTAGAAACACGACATAAAAGTTAGACTTGAAACAAAACTACGTCTAAGAACAAAAGGCAAAATTCTAGGTATTTTACAAACATGACACAAAAGATAGACTCAAGCTAGGTCTAAAATGAATGGTAAAATGTCAAGTATTTTAGAAACATGACACAAAATATAGACTCAAATTAGATCTAAAATGAATGGTAAAATTCTAGGTCTTTTGAAAACATGGCATAAAAGTTAGACTTGAAACAAAACTAGGTCTAAGAATGAAAGGCAAAATTCTAGGTATTTTAGAAATATGACACAAAAGATAGACTCAAACTAGGTCTAAAATTAATGGTAAAATGTTAGGTCTTTTGGAAACATGACACAAAAGATAGACTCAAACTAGATCTAAAATGAATGGTAAAATGCTAGGTCTTTTGGAAACATGACATAAAATCTAGACCCAAACTAGGTCTAAAATGAATGGTAAAATGCTAGGTCTTTTGAAAACATGACACAAAAGCTAGACTTGAAAACACAATAGGTCTAAGGAGTAAAAGGGAAAACAACTAACATTTTGAAACACTTAGATTCAAACTAGGCATATAGATTCAAACACAAACTTGAACATTGGTAAAAGACATTGGACTTTAGACCTATACATAAAACTAATTGGTAAAATCAATTATACGTAGGAAAAAATAAGGACAAGGAGTAAAAAATTCAAGCCCAAGTGATGATCAAGACTCAAATTTAAACTAATCACACTTAAGTTTATACTTGGAGAGAGAGTTTTGACCGTAAATCTAAGCAACATAAGAGACATGAGGCAAAAGGAAAATAAACCACTTCCCAAATCTAGGCACAAAATATCTTCAAAGTAAGTGAGGAATTAGTCTAAGTTGCACAACCCAAAAGTAAGAGATGAATGTCTAAGCCAAAATTAAGAAAGGCATAGACATAAACCAAAGAATGGTTCAATCTAAAATTCATAAGACCAATTTCAAAATTGGTTTTAAAAGACTTGGCCTTTCTCAAGAAGACAACATTATAAACCAAAATGAAAGGCAAAATGATACTAGGTATAGACCAAAAGGCACACGTGGTTTTGAACTTGAATTAACCTAAGGCAAAATGTCTTTAAAATAATGTAAGAAACATAATGGTGTTATCTCACTCAAAAGGTATGACAAATGGTTCATTTCAAAAACTCTAAGGCCATGACTTTAGAGTGAAATGGGTACTATAATAACACCCTTTTTAAATAAGTGACACACATACAAACATTTTTTAAAATGGCTAAGGCAAAGTGTTGCATCAAAGGGATGACATAACATCTCTTTAGGTTAAAACACCTAAGTGTATCTTCCTATTCCTAAAAACTAACAAGGTGGATATCATTGAATTCTATCTATATACTCTAAGAGGAAATAATTGTTTAATCTAAAAATTGAGATGCACATGAAAATCAGGTGTTTTAATCCCCCTTTTTCTCTCAAGAGTTTTTACAATGACATGAAACTTTGGGCTACTCGCCTTGCATTGATAATATTTCTATGTTAAGTGGGGTTTATTTAAAACTATAAATTTCATGCATTCTATATGGTCCCAAGTGTGGTTAACACTAAATATGAAATCACATCAATTGAGTTCAAATGAGCTAAATTACTATGTAAGGGTCTATTCCTTTGCATAGTGCTCCATATATGTACTTCTTAGTATAATCCCCTAGTTAGCTGGACCTAAATCAGATTTTTAATATGATCAGAGAGGCTATCCACTTATCCCATTGGCAATCATAGTATCTTGTGCCCTAATTTATATACCCCACCGCATATCGAGGTTGAAATGATGTTGTTAGATGAAATCCCAAGTCAACACTTTCTTAAAGAACTTATGGAGATGTGATTAAATCTCACCCACAAGCCAAGATGTAATAAAATAAATATAGTACTTTAAGGTCATTTTAGGATCACCCAAGTCATTCAGATCTTGGAGAGTGCCTTAGTGACATTCCTTTTATGCTTGTATTAAGAAAAACAAACAATGGAAAAAGTGCTTTTGGTCACCTGAGTTCCCTAAAAGTGATGGGGGGAGAGCATACACGCTAAGTCAATTTTTCAAAAACACACAACAAATAAACAAAATGATAAATAAGTAAGCTCTTATGAGGGTTTAGTCTAAGTTTTACTTGGTTTTAACAAACCCAAGTGAAATGTGATGTGAAATTTATCCCCTTATCTTTGTTTGGATTTATGAACTTCGCAAAACCAAAAATAAAGTGATTAATACAATCTTTAAACACCAAATGTAAATGTGATTTGAAGACTTAAAGTGCTAAGAAAAATTTCTTTCCTTGTCTTTTGGGTCCTTCAAAAGTGTTAGTGGGTTTTTAATTAGAAGCTAAAAGATAAATGAGCAAATGATAATTAAAATGTTGGCTCTCAAGTTTTTTGTGTTTTTCACATAGTGCAATACCCTAGGTCCACAAAGTAAAATTGTAAATTTCTTACAAAGTCACAACTATTAGCTCAAAACCACATATACCTACAACATAGACTATTAGTGCAAAACCAAAACTACACATTGTAATACATCAAATTTTGAGGGTAATAATGCAACTTTAGAGCTCAAACATGTATTTCCTTGTAAAATAGATAATTAATGTAATATCATACTTTGATAGTACAAAATTGCATATCACAAAGGCAATACCGTTGTAGTTTTCAAAACTACATTTCACAATATAAAAATACATAATTTAGTCTAAAACCACATTTGATGGGGTCAATAATGCATGTAGGAAGTACAATAATGCAACTGTAAGGCAAAACAAATTTTAACAAGGCAAAACTATAGGTTTAGATGGAAAATTGACTATTTCAAAGTAAAAATACACTTATGTAATGTAATATCACAACTACAATATTGAAACTCCATAGTATAATATTGCATTTAATAGGTTCAAAAATGCATGTTACATGTACAAAATTGTAACATCCTGTGTAACATCTATGAGCTTCAATTTTTCACTTTTTTGGTCATTAAGTCAAAATTTTAGCATAAAAAATATTAGCAATAGGTCCTAAAATGCCATGGGAAGAAATTTGTGGGGTGCAAGTCCCACTGACTGTGTCATTATGTAGCAGAGGATTATGAAAATGATCGTTAGTCTCTTATTAGTGAATAAAATTCAAACCAAACAATTTCAATACAAACTAACAATTCTTGCTTACATACTAGGGGGAGCATAAATAATAAGAACACAATTAAGACACAACTAAAATCACAAAATATAAACTCCATTTGAACTTCCTTGTAACTCCAAATCCACTTGTTGAGGTAGTTGGCTTGCTCATCTATGTGATCAACAAATCTTTATCAATTAAGATCCATTATTTGACCTCTCCTTGTTCACCTTGGTAATATTGGTTGGTTTTGGCTTGGATTTTGAAATTGGCATAGTAACACTACAATAATGAATAATTTTGGAGGTATTCTGGAATAATAACATTACACATAAACACATTTATATATATTTGAGCATAATAACTTTACTCCAAGGGAGATTAAAGATCCATGGGTGAGACCTTGGATTTATATCCTCTAAAGTTAACTCTCACCCAGGTCTAGTTAGGTTACAATTAACCATGGTTGAGTTAAAACTAACCCTAGTTGAGTTAAGGATGGGACATTTACTTAATATTTGGGATAGAGATCCCATTAATTACACATGACTACTTATTTTTGCATTTAAGGTTTTTTAAAGATATACTTTAATTCCTTGACTTTGAGGATGATGATGCCATCATGACCTCATATTTATTGAAATTTCCTTATTTAAAAATCTATTTTCACTAATTAGGCATTAAAAATCCACTTAATAATTTAATTTAGTTAATTAGTTTATTTAATCTACTTAGCATTTTGTCACTTTAGGAATTATTCAAGTGTGTCACATAATGGGTCCAAAGGCCAAACTGCTAGTTGTTAGGTCACAAGGTGACTAGAGATGAATCCATGAGAGGTTACTATTGTGTATAGGGTAATATCCTAAATAAGGATGCCTCAACATGATTTTGAACACTAATGTATGATGTATAGATGAAATTAAGATGCTCAATGATTCCTAGGCTTAGTTTACATTGTTTGGTAGAAATCAGTCTGAAGTCTAGTTGGAAGATAGTTGTGGCCAGAATGGGGTGTCTATAGATTCAATTTGAGCATGTTATTAGGATTGTATAGATGGTCATGGTGAATACTTTCAAACCCTCTTATAAATTGCATAACTCAACAGACCTATAAAACATCCAAACTAAATAAAAAAAATAGAGACATATAATAGAGCAATAGTTACTCGTCAATATCTTTGTGATTTATTTAACCCCTATAGTAGGAGTGAATTTATGAGCAACTTGTAATAATATATACAAAATTCATAAATTTTAAACTCTCAAAAATAAAATATAATTGCTAAATGAATAGTTTGAATTCATTATTCAAAATTATAGCAAATAAATCACTACCAATGGATACAATGAGAATTCAAATGCAATTAAATGTAGAACCCTCCAAATAGGGTTAAAATACTCAAACATGCATGCTATATATTCCCTACAAGTACTAATAACCACTATGTAAATTAACTAAATCTTAGTTATGCTTTACTAGTTGGGCCACATGGCAACTTCTTACTTGTCTACCCTTTCCCCATGTTTTATTGATCAAGTCCTATAAAGTGCTAGTTATTTCTCTCCTATACATTAGACACTCAAGATTTTTTATACTTGAGGCCTACCACTTCCATGTGGCTCCTTCTTTCTACTCCTTTTCTCAATAGAGGTTTCAAATAGATGTTGATTATTCTTCATGTGATGATGTAATATTTCACCACATGGAATCATCCCACTCACCCATTACTCTGACACACTACTCTCCTTATATGGACCACCCTGAGGCTATGGAATGGTGATATAAAATTACATGGTTCCATCCCATGCACCCATTAGTTTGGAGGCTTAGACATTTTTCTAGACTGCACATAAATCTCTGAGAGAGTGAGGTAGTGAGATTTCACCATATGGCATCATCCTACTAACCCACTAGCCCAAAGGTCTTTGAAATTACATGGATGGTTATAGTTCATCAGATCACCAATATTATGAAATGTGGAAGCATCTTTCATTCCTATTTCCGTGTTGACATCATTGCCTCACCAAGAAACTTCTTAAAATTTGACTAAGTCTTTAAAAGACTTTTGAATAGGCATAAGACTATTAAGTTATTGACACATGGCCTTGACATCTTGTAAAAAATTGGATAAGTGATTAAATAATTTAAAATCACTTGGGAAAATTGTGAGATTGACATGTGGCACCAAGAAAACTCTGAGGATTCATCAGGTTAATGGTAGTGGACACTAGGTTTTTATTAGATCATTTAACATATACATGTGATTAAAGTTGTGAATG
>JARHVA010000887.1:3325000-3347500 GCA_037957365.1 Torreya grandis | reverse complement strand
TTTTAGGATTTATATATGATAAAATATGTTCTTAAATATATTTATAAAATTATTTTATGGGAGTCTTGAATATCTTCAAACCCCAACTTACCTTCACAAGGCCTCCAACTAACCTTGTTATGCTAGGTAATAAGACAATACATCATGGGCTTGGATTGAGGCTTAGAAGTCTATTTCAATTACCATGACAAGCCTTGAAAATTATGTGTATGGACATTAATATTCTTCAAATTTCTTCATAGGCTTGTTTAATCTTTCATACCTACAAATAGGCTTGCATTTGCCCTTCTTGAAGTCACATTGGTCATTTTTTTGATTGAATCCCATTTGGCCACTTGTAACCTATTTTATGACACTATAATATTATTTAATGGCCTAAAAATTATTTTACCATATATATTTTTCCTCCAAGACTCTCTAAAATTTACTAGAACTTGTCCAATTCAAAAACCTGCACACAAGCTCAAAAAGGAGATTTGCATGGCCTTTTCTATACAAAATCAGCCCACACATGCCAAATTTATGCTCAGTAAAACTCATAAGAGATTAAAAAATGTAATACAAATTTTTTAGGTTATATTTCAATCCATATTTAGTCATTAACTATCTTATTTCTTCCATTGTATCACATTCAGGGTTTAAGAAGGGTTTTGTGATCACCTAGCTTCATAAGGATGATTCATAAAATTTAAGGACCTAACCTGAGAAAAAATTCCAAGATTATTGATTATAAAACCCCATCCTCATTACATTATATGCTTAGGATCCCATATATCTCCTCATGTGAGTTCAAACGTACTCGAAACTGACTTTCATAGACATACAAGCATGAGTGTGCATTCAAAGAAGGTCCTTTGGTAATAAATTACATCAAATCATTTGGTTTGGATTTTAAATCATATTTTTGGGTATATGTCACATATTATAAGGTATAAAAATGGTTACATCCATGAATTGATCCTTTAATCCACTAGAATCTACCTTAATCACTAAACAAGAGTTTGTAACCAATCACATTAAAATGACCCTAACATGCCTTTTCCAACATTATCATTTTTTCTCAATGGATCTAAACCCCATAGAGTTTTCCTTAATATTATCACTCATCCATTAAGACCCCTCAATTAAACAAATTCTTCAATACATACAAGTTTCTTCAAACTTCACACACATACCTGTGTGGGGTCATTTAGGCCTTTTATACCTAATTAGCCCTTTTGATCTAGTCACTTCCTTTAGTCAATTTGACACTCAATGGAAACATTTTTATCCTTCAAAATTCAATTGAAAATATCTCTTTCACTCTCTTGTACACTTGATGTTTTCAGGAAGTGATAAACACACTTTTCATCAGTTCATCTATAGCCTTCTTGTAGGTATTTATAGGCTCCTAACTGCAATTTTAAAGGTATATCTCTTCCCATGATACTCTAGATGTCTTTAATGATGTTAAAATGTGTCTCTTGTCCCTTTACATACCTTTTAAACTTTTCTTCTCATCAAACATGTCCCCTTTTTATCCATTTTCTTGTGACATGCCTAAAGGTGATGTTTTAGGTCTGTCAACTTGTCAATGTTTGGGAATACCCATTTTGATGGTTTTCACATTCTTAAAACCTATGAAAATATTTCACCATAAATAATTTTATCTCTCACAACTCAAATGACCTCTGAAACTCACATTCAAAAAACAAAATGCACACTCATATAGGTAAGCATGCATGTAGTCATTTAAGTCTTTTGGTTGTAGGTTTGCCAAGTTGATTATCATAGGATAAACAAGAATTATTGATGTGTTTTGGCCTCTTAAACATCTCACTCATATTTTATTTTTATCTCTATCCATATTCTCAAACCCTTAGACAACCATGATCAATATACTCCTTTGTCTTACTACCTATTATAGGCCTGTAGGTAGACATTTGGTAAAAAACCTTCTCTTCTTTCTTGTTTGGTCCTCTTTGATTTCAATTAACCAATGATGAAAATATCTGTAAATATGGATAATTTTTTTAAGTTTATTTTCTGGACTTCATTGGGTCTAGATCACCTAAAGCACCTACTTTGAACTTTCACAGTCTTCTTCTAGGCTTACACAGTCCAACCTAACATACATAGTCAAACTGAATGCAAAAGAGTTAAGAGTCTGTGTATTCATGACTATTTTGGATTATTATATATTTCATGTTAGGCCTTGATAAGGTTATATTGAATTCATTAATACATCATAGATTTTAGATTGCTATAAAAACATAATTGTGTTTGCTTACATTGCCTGATGTTACTTTGAAACTCCTTCTCTCATTATTGGCCTGAGAGATTGGGATTCAATGCTTTTAGATACTTTTTGAAAGGAAATAACACATCATATGTTTTCAATTAAGTCATATTTACTTCTCATATACTCATTTTAGTGCTAATGCTAACCTACATGTCTGCAGACATGTAGGTTCACAACACTTCCTTAGTCCTGGCCTGAATAAAGACTCTTAAATTTTTATCTCTAAGGATGGTCATCTGGATCCTCCTTAAGATTGGTATTAAAGGATATCTTAATACTTCACTTTCCATTCAAGGATCATAGATCATGAAAACATATCCCCATTTGATCAAGATTTTTCCATTATGGTTGCAAGTGCAATTTATTTAGCTTATCCATGCATAGTTTCCTATCTCTCTTGATTTTTTGTTGAGGTAAGCATACCCTCATTTATTAAAAAAGGGTACCCTTGTGTTAAATTTTGTAAATTTTTACCTTAAATTTGAAAAATAACTTCATTAGAGTACCGTTAACATGTTGGCACATCAATTTTATTTGAATTCATCCACACCTAGTTCTCATTTGGATTAATTAGTATATTTCCAAATGATCATGGTTTTACCCATTATAATGTTCCCAATGATTGTTGCCTATGTTAATTTATTGTAGGTTCTATGTAATCTCATTTGGAAATGAACATGCTTAGGGTTTTGTTCTTTAATGTTAAATTGATCTTTTAGTAGCCTTTGGTCTGTCAAAGATTATTTGAATCTATTTTAAGTCATGTTAAAAATTTAGTCTAATGTTTTAACCTATATCCCCTTTTGAATTAAATTCAAATTTGCATGAGAAAAATTTATGCAAAAATAATTATTTGTGCCATGGACTTGGTTTAATTTTTATCCTAAGGCTTAGTCATGTTTTTAAACATGACCAAACCTTTTGTTTAAAAATCTTATGCTTGGTCCCTTCATATCCTATGACCCCTTGGTCTATTTTAATATTAACATGGTCTAGATAATCACATGGTCCCTTTCATTATGTTATAAAATTAGCTTAATATTTAATCCTAAGGTTTTAATTCATGTTTATTAACATGAATAAAAACCTTAGTCTTAATACTTTATCCTAAGTTCCATGTGTTTCCTAAACCTGACCTAAACAATTTTATTAACCACAAGATCAATTGTACACATTTGTTCAGGGAAGATTGATCTAACAATATGAGTTAAGTCAAAACTTCAATAGAACCCCAAAACAAGCAAGAGGGTGACAATTTTTAGCATCATGGGAACCCCACCAAATATCTAATGGTACATAACAAAAGATTATCTGATAGAGCATGATTGATCAATTGAAGATGATCTGATATTACAAGACCAAAATTAACAATTCAAATACCTTAAGGCAAGTGAGAAGGTGAAAAGTGTCACAATTAAATAAAATAACATTGATCATCCAATGGTACCCCTAAGATCATTATTTCATGGAGCATGTTGATATGGAAAAGAAGATCTAATGGTGTGTGATGAAGGTTGAAAAGTCAAAATCCCTAAGAAAAAATACAAATATGATATGTGGCATAACCATGGGCCAAAAATTAAAGATCAAGTATCTTTCAAAGATCTATGGTACATGGATAAGCATACACATTCTGATCAATAGTCTATGGATTAGGGAACATGATCCAATTTATCAAGATCATTACAGCACATTCATCTGGATAGAGATGATCTGATGGTGTGAGATTGACATTGACATTTGAATAAAGATCAAGATGAATGCAAAAGTGACAAGTGTCACAACCATAGGAAATATAATAAGAATACAATGACATTTGAGTTCTTAGATCAAGATCAATGAACCGTAATGATCTAAGAAAATATATCCAATGGTGTAAGACAAGGTATATATTTCAAAGGGCTTGTAACCAATAAAATACTGACATGTGTCCAAAAGTTAAAAATGGTTATATTTTAAATATTAATAATCAAGATTCCAAAGTGATGCCACATCAGAGCCACATAAAAATAATATTATAAGTTGAAGATTTTGTAGACTCAAGAAATGTAAAGGTATAAATATGCAATCTAAATGAGATCTAAGTCATGAAACTCACATAAGTTTAGTAGCTACCACCATTAAAGTAATATATAAACCTATAATAAAGCTCTAACAAGTACATAAACCCTAATTTGACCCTATGATCATTATAATCAAGCCTAGGAAGATTAGATTGTCATTTGTGCAAGGATAATTCGATTCAGAGTTGAACTATAGACCACTAGCAAACACTTAAGGAAATTCATAGCCATGGCAACCTAAAAATGGTGTTTTGAGGGAATATGTGGAGATTTATTTGACTTTAGATGCATAAGGGATGGTTTTTTATGACACAAAATTTTATTCCACAACTCTAAACATAGGGAACAATAATTGGTCAAGCTTATTTTGGACTATTGAGAACTAACAACCCATCACAATAGAAGAGGAGAAGAATGTGTCTACAAGGACGCACTACTATGGCATAGTTTCCATTCAAATGATAGGTTTCCATTATGTTGTAGTAAAATCTGAGGTACTGCATTGTATAGACATCCTCTCCCCTATTTTTAAAGATGTAAAAATAGACAAAGACATGATTATTCAAGAGGGTAATTTCAAGAAAATTGCTTACATCTCTCCTATAACATTTGAAAACTATTAAAATCTGCCTAAACCCCAAGTAGACCAAACCATAATCAACAACTGGGCCAAGATAATGATTTGAATAGCATCCTTTCCCTATGGCTATACTCTAGGGGTCAAGTGTTTGTAGACTTCAATAAAAACATCCCTCTTGGTCAATTCAGACCTTGGACAAGAATAATCATGACTATGATGAATAGGTTATGTGTAAATTCAACCACTACATATGTGGAAAAATTTTGTATTCCCTTAGTCTACTTTATGATTGAGAAATAACTCACCCCTCTTCTTTGTGAAGTTATCAGCACTCGTTTAAGTAGATAGATTTTTGCAGTCAAGAAGAAAACTAGGAACCAATTCTACACGATGTCATATCTTTTGGATGCCCTCCTTGACACAAAAACTATCCCCAAACTTAGGGAATGGGCACCTAATGGGACTCAAATAATCTCCCAATACTATTCAAAGTTACATATATTCAAATATAGGGACCACAACCAATTCATATGTGATTGTGTTTATCTAGCCCTAATAGAGGCCATAAATTGGAGGGCAATATCAAGAGTCAACCCCTTGATCAAAATTTCAATTGAGACCATGGGAGACATCTAGTTATATCTTTATTTTATAATCATTAGGATTGAGGGATCCCAATACACTCCACTTAGATTACAAGTCCATGTTCCAATCAAACTAGTAGAGCAAGAGGTGGCTTATCAAATATGCAATGGGATAAATGGTTTATGAAAAAACAAAAGGAATAGGATTATTCACACCCTCCCTATAACCATTGGAAGGACTATTTTTTCACAATGGGATGATATTAAGGCTACTTTCAAGCATAAGACCTCTTTCAATCTCCAAATTGATGATCTAAGATAGTGGGATCTAGAGGGACGGGCTAAAAAATATTTTAAATATATAATAAATAATTTCCCTTATGATCACCAGCTTGGTCCTTTTGACCCCATATACACAAAATCATATTCATTCTCTGAGATCACCATTAAATTGAAAAGGCACAACTTCAATCATGAATCTGAGATGTAGAGGGAGCAAAAGGGAGCAGATGATAAATGGTAGTTAGGCCCAAGGCAATACTATTTGCTAAGTGGTACACCTTATAGACTTCCACCACCCCACCTATAAATAGAGTCTAGACCTAAGGCAAAAATTAAGCAAATGCTAAAGGATAAAAGGCATGATGAAATTGTATCCTCTCCAACCTAATGAGAGGAACCAGGGTCACCAGTGGAAGAAGTTCACATATTGGCATTGGACCCTAATCAAACCATTGAATATGCCCTCAAAATGATATCATTAGCCTATGAGTTTAAGGATAAATAAATGGATAAGTCAAGGAAGAGAAGGGTAAGTAAGTGTTAGATCTAATTCCTATAGACACCCCTAAAAAAAAATCTATATTGGTCATTGTCCTAGTTAAAAACAAGAATACCAAGGTGACCTTCACTCAGTCTTTGAGTGAAATCAATATCTTCATTAAAAAAACAATGATTTAGGGTCCAACCATTCTTGAATGGTTCATCTATGGTAAATTTTAGAAAATACCTATTGCAGAACACTCTTGGGAAATGATGAATTAAACCAATATTCTAGTTCATGAAAAGGTTAATCCATTGATATTTGCCTTGTAAAAGGAAGATGAAAGGAGGATAGATGCTATAGGAGAATAAAGTGGAGCACAAATGGAAACTCTAGATCCTAAGGTAAAAATAGTCTTTAGTGGGTGTCAAATTTGACCCAACAATGGCCAATTTATAAAGGGTAACTGAGAAGAAATCCATGGTTGGTGGAGAGAAGTTCACTTTCTAAAAAGTGAAACCTTTTATAGGATTGACTCTAGTTAAAGGATAAAATCTTGGTGAGGACCCATCTTTGAAGAAAATTTTCTTGCAATGGCTTAGGCTCAGTCATATCAATTGCAAATAATGATCAAGGAAATTGTACATCAGAACAAGAGCTTGAAAGAACAAGCCAGCTTTTTAATCCAATAAGATAGATTCAGGAAATTTGAGGACACCATGGCTTATTAATTCAATTATTTAAAGTCAATCAAGACTAGGAAAGAGGTAGTGAATAAACAAAGCACCATGGATATAGGACAAGTTTCCCAATGGTAGGCTTAGAGTTACCAAGTGAAGGATTTGATCAAAGTCTTGAATAAAAATCAAATCCATAAATTTAGGATAATCATCCTAGCTGACCTAAATATGTCTATGGATATATTAATTGATAAGATCAAAGCCCTAAGCAGTTGGTCCAAGTAGATGGAAGACATTTATAAGGACCTGAAACAACAAGAGGGTAAGATATTACGCATTTTTTATATCTTAATCAACTATCCCACCACCGTTAGTCCACTAGGCCTTATCTTTGATGAGGATTTCAAGCACAAAACTACTCAATTCATACAAGAAGTAAGGAATAAAGGACAAGGGAAAATAGGGGCTAACAAAAAGAAGATCATGGGCCTAATTTTATCATTAGAGGAAAAGATAAGAGATGCAACGAGCATCAAAAAATCCATGAAAAGGGTTGAGAGGGATATCAAGGGCCTAGAATATCAAGAAAAGGAATTGTTCATGAGGCCTATCATTGATCTTGAGGTGATCAATGAACAAAATTATAGAATGGGGATCTTTCAGGGAAGGTAGAAGACTGCATCAGAACAAGGGCCCCAAAGTCAATCTAGTTGACTTAGGATATTCTATTATATGGAAACATTATATGCTTTTTGAAAATAGAATATTATTTTTTGCAAATGCATGTACAAATTTTAAAGTACATTTCCTATAGGTTAGTCATTTTAGAATGTCTAAAAGGTTCTCAAAGAATTGTAAAAGGATAGTTGTCCTTAATATTTGACATGACTAACCAACATACCTCATGAATCATCTATATAAGGAGGTATTGTCCATTGTAAAAGGGAGAGAGTTTTTGAAGCCAAAAAAATATGTTTTGTATCTTTTAAGAAAATTAATACAAAGCAAGGAGTTCTAAAAAGTTTGTCCATATTTTCTTGTGTGAATTGTTATCATGGATTCTCTCATTTATCTAGTCTTTTATCCAAAATTAAATGGTTATTGTGAATTATGGATGTGTATATTTAAGAGAATATTTAATAATTTGAGATAATTCTAGATTAGTTGAAATTTCTAAGGTTTTCTTCTTTTTTATTCATTCTTATTGCATATGTGTTAATGTTATTTGCCTATAGGGTTGAATATTTAAAGTGAACTTAGTGCTTATTTTCACTATTTCATACCATCCTTAGAATGTTTGCCTAATGTGTTATAGGATATGAGATTATGCTACTTCATGTCGTACATTGGTTAAATGAATGTTCAAATGAAATTGGAACTTTGTCATAATGTTTGAAGCAAAGATCAATAACATATCTCTTTCCTACCCTACCCTTATTTTTGCTCTTTTTTACCAATTAACCTTAAATTAGCTTCACAAGGAATACTCATCTTAGTTTAGCTTTAGACTTAAGTTCTAAGAATAATTCACTTTAAATAGAATATATCAACTTCAAGATCAAATATCATCTATTAGGCCACGGTGGCTCACAACCACCAACTAATATAAATTTGTGAAATAGTCTACTTGTTCTACCTCTATTCCACTAAAGATAACATGATTATCTCAACATGTAACCTTTGCATTAGATTATCTAAATTTAGAAATGAATAGTGTTTCTTAAACACTAAGAACCACCTATGATACACTATTAGGCATCAATAGGGATACACATTCTGATGGCGCTATAAGGAATGCCTAGTTAAATCTTTGAAAATTTACAACATCTTCACTAATTTTGGTATATTTTGTTTAAAGACTGATGTATTCTTTGCATATTTGTGTTTATTTTAGCATATTTGTGTAGAGATCATTGAACTTAATAGTTTTAAACCAATATTTATGCTTTTTTAGACAAAGATCTATATTCTTTGAATATATATAAGTAATTATAGTAAAGATAGCTTAAGATATATAAATCCAAGGTGTTTGAGTTTAGTAATAACATTTGTGTTCAAAGATTTATTGTATCATTAAAAATTTGTGTTCATCTAAGCTTGAAATGTGTAAACATCACTCATACCTATGTATTTAGACATATCTTTCATCTAAATTATTTAAAGATTGATGTCCTTTATTGTTCTTTATGAATATTTCTACAAAATTTGTTTAATGTGCAAGTCTGATCATCACTCTTTGTAAAGATAAGACTTACACATTGTATTTCAAATAGGGTTTAAAGCTTTCAAGTTATAATTTCCAAGGATAAGGACTAGGTCACCTTTTGATACAAGTTTTCCTCTTCTATCATTATAATTTCATAGGAAATCTAGGTGAGACAAAGGTAAGCATAGACTCTCAAGGTCTCTACCAACTTCACCAGTTCAAGGTGATCCTATGTTTAATCCCTATCAATGTATGGCTTGGCTATGTGGTTCTTCAATTAATGTGCCAAGTGTGGTACATGACCTTTCTAATAATACTAAAAAGTATTTGCCTAATTTTATTCCTAATAGTGTTTTAACTGCTAAAGAACACATTGAATTTTTCAAAGCTGCTTTAATATTTTTGAATGTATCTATGAGGATGTGGCATGCAAATTGTTACCATTTAATTTCAAAGATGTTTCATACGAATGTTTCCTAAACCTTCTTAAAAAACACATAGCTAGATAGAATGATTTTAATAATTACTTCATAGATCCATTTTTCAAAATCATTAGTCCATGTGTTCTCTACCAACATTTTACCACAATCAAAAGAGACTCAAATGAGTCCATTAGAGCCTTTAAAGCTAGATTCCAAAAAATGTTTAGCAGAACCATAACTCCATATAGACCTGATGAGGCTTTAGCCTTAGATATTTACAAGGATGCCTTGGATCCTGTGACTTTTGTATTTCTCAAAACATCTACTCAAGTCATTAATACACTAGCCCTAGCTTATGTTGAAGCTGTGATCATTAATGATCAGATGCAACCCCAAGGCTAAATGGAATACAAGATTATTAACATTAATCCAAATTTTATTATCCTAAATATCATTCCCAATGCCAATAAAAATATGCCTTCCTTAAATGAGCTTCCATTTTTGAATGAATTACCTCTAAGTCATGCACATCTTCACCAAAACCTAGTATTCTTGAACAAAACTGCCAAGGGTTCTAATCCTCAAGACCAGAGAAATTTAAAGCATGTATCTAGTAACAATACTCAAGTTCATAATATTAGGGCACTCAAGAATGAGAATTATTCTATTTTAAATATGGTTAAAAAACTAAGCACTAATTTCCTTCAGCTACAAATCAAGTTGGCAATACTAGAGAAATATCTAACAAGAACATTTCTTTCCAAATGCTCAAGAGGCATTCAAATAGAGTTTAAAATAACAAAAGCAACCATAATAATGATTCCTCTACTAATAATAATGTTCTTGACATAAATCTCAGTTATGTTGATTTACTATATTATTGTAGAGTTCATTGTACTTCAAAGCATGGTGAATTAGATTGTCTATAATTTTTCAATGCTTTTGAATCTTTTCAAGAAGAGTTAGAGACTTTTGAAGTTTTACCTAATAAAGACAATGGTATAGCTACCTCTAGTTATTCAAGGTCATTTAAATCTTCTGATTCAACTCTCATGGTGGAAACATTTGACTTCCCATTTCAAGAAGAGAATGAGCTTGAGGATATCCCTAAGGAGATTCATGATTTTCAACAATATCTAAAGAAGACCTATCCTTTAAGGAAAAAGGAGCAGAAATAACCTTTGACTACATTAACTCCACCAAATAATTTTGACACTCCTCCTGATACTGCATCAAATAACAATCTAGAGTCTTCTAAGGTAAGTGCCTCTAAAACTAATGTTGATACATCTAATTCTTCTAATAGGGATATATATAATATAGTAGAGGACATGAAAAAGATTAAATCTAACTTTGCTTTGCATGAGTTAACTCAGATTTCTAAGTAAAGAGATTTGTCATTGCAGTCTTTATCTAAGAATCCTAGTAAATCAAAAAACACTACACATGCTAACATTGTAATACACAAAAGTAAGGTAAATGTTCCACCTTTCCTACTTACAGCTAGGATCTTTGGTAAGAACTTGCATAATTATTTTTTAGACTCTCGTGTATTTTCAAATATTATGCCTAAGGGTATTTTTGAACAACTTGGTTTAATTCATATTAAATTTTATAGGGTTGTGACTCAATTAGATAAATCAAGAGTCAAAGTGATTGGTGAGTTGTTAAATTTTCACATGCAAATTACTTCTCAACCAAGGATCCAATAGTTCATTAACATCCAAGTGGTAGACATCCCTGATGCCTATGGAGTGATTCTAAGTAGAGACTAGAGTAGTTGATTAAATGGTTTCATGTCAACTAACTGTTCATAGATGTGGTTACCCTAAAAATTAGTTCCCAATTAGATCAAGATATAAAGAGAGCCCAAGATGAAGCATATGATTACTGAGTATAATATAAATAATGAAAAGGTCAACATGGTTAACTCATATTTGGGTGTTTACACACTTGACACCCCAAAGGTATGTAACTAAAAAACATATCATGCTATGCCTAGATTATGGAATTTATATTTTGATGGTGCTATATGTAAATTAGGTTGTGGAGTAGGGGTGGTGTTAATCAATCCCATTGGTAAGGAATACAATGTCTCTTACAAACTCCGATTCCCTTGCACTAATAATATTGTAGAGTATGAATCACATATTCTTGGGTTATAGTTTGCAATCAACCATGAGGTCAAAGAACTATTAATTTTTGGTGATTTATAGCTAGTATTTAATTAGGTTAAAATTAAATACCAATACAAGTTGTCATATCGGAAGGAGTATAAATTTAGAGTATATTACTTAATTGAATGTTTTGATGCTTTTAAAATTGTGTCAATTCTTATATAAGAAAATAAGGTTACTGATGAACTTACTTTAATTGTAACCAACCTTATTCCCACCAAAATTCCAAGTTACAAAGCCTTATCATTGAACTAGTTCCATGTCCCTCAGCGCCAGACAATGTTAACCACCTACAAGTATTCAATGATGATCAATAGATCATAGACTTCATGACTGGCTCAGGAGTATTTGAGATTCACATCATTGATGAGGTTAATGAAAATACCCTTAATGATGACAAAGTTAAAGGTAATCCTAATGATAAAGTCATTCAGTTGAGTGACAATAAGATCCCCAAAGGAATGATAGCCTTAGAGATACTATTTGATTTAGACAGACTAGTTGATATTGTCAAGATTCCTAAAATATATGGGAAGGACTATAATGTAGTTGACCTAGGTTCCGAAGGTCAACCCTAGATGGTAAATATTGGTATATTCTACATAAGCATTGAAACCAAGAGAGCCAAAGATTTCCTAACTAAGTATAAGGATGTAATAGCATGGTCTTATGATCACTTGAAGATATTTTATCCCAAAGTCATAACCCACACCATACCTCTAAAAGAATCCTATAAACCATAGAGGAAAAAATTAAGGCCATTTAACCCTATATTAGAACCAATGATATACAAGGAGGTCAAAAAGTTACTAGATTCTAAGATAGTTTTTCCCATTAGGAACTCTACTTGGGTAACTAAATTAGAACCAGTTAGGAATAAAAATGGTAAAATCAGACTGTGCATCAACTTTAGGTATCTGAATAGATCATTTGAAAAGGATAATTATCTCCTACCTTCTCTTGACCAAGTAATACAAATTATTTTTTGTTCTGCTATGATGTCTTTTCTTGATGGATTTTCAAGGTATAATAAGGTATTAGAGATCAAGGAAGACATGGTGAAGACTATATTTACTACTAAGTAGGGAATTTTTACTGACAAGAGATTGCCCTTTAGATTAATAAATGTAAGTGAAACATTTCAAAGAAAAATGGGTCATGCATTCCAAAGCATCATAGGTAAGTGCATTATTATATACATGGATGACCACATCATTCACTTACAATAGGTATTTCAGAGATGCAAAAGGTAAGTAATCTCCCTCAATCCCAAGAAAAACATATTTTGTGTAACCAAGGGAAAAATATTAGGACATGTCATAATTAAGGAGGGGATTTCTATAGACCCAGATAAAGTAAATACAATATCAAAGATATAACCCCCTTACAATAATAAGGAATTGAATTATTTATATGGTAAATCAACTTTGTGAGAAAATTCATTTCTAGTGTTATAGAGATTATGAAGCCATTGAATAACATGTTGAATAAAGATGTCAAGATCACATGGAATGAGGAGAGAAAGAAATATTTTGAAATCATCAAATAAGTAATTGGGGATGCCCTATACTAATAAGTCTATATTTCATTAAATATGTCTATCTTTATTTTTTTGCCTTTGATCATACAATAGCTATTGTTCTAACCCAGAAGGTAGATAAGTGTATTCAACCCATTGTTTCATGATTAATAACCTTAAAAATGTTGAGTTGAACTATTTTTTTATTACAAACAAGAATTTTATTTAGTCAAGGTAGTAAATAAATTTAGGCATTATATACTTAGAAATAAGTTACATGCAATTCTGCTAGACCCTACCACTAAGCTAATGTCAAGCCAATGTGAACTTGGAGAAAGGAGAGGTAAGTGGATGTCTATCCTTCAGGAATCTGATTTAGAGATGAATAATACCAAGTTGGTAAGATGCCAAGATTTAATTCAATTAATTACTAATACTAATCCCAAACTGAGTATTATGTAAGAGATCAACAAAGATTTTAATCCAATGATTAGTATGATCCTATTGTTCATTTACTAATCAATGGCTATTTTCCTGTAGGATAAAGTAAATAAAAAAAGAGATCTTTAAGGCTTAAGGCAACCCATTTCCTGATCAAAGATGGATTGTTATATAGGAATAAATTTGAAGGCATTTACTTGAGGTGTGTGTCCAAGGAAGAAACAACTGAGATCTTGAGCACATTTCATGAAAAATTGTGAAGTTGACATCCATCTGGAAGGACTACAGGCCACAATATCCTTAGAGCTAGTTATTACTAGCATACTATCTTGAAGGATTCTCACAAGCATGTGAGGGAGTGTCATTCATGTCAAATATTCAACACTAAAGATCCCAAGGTCCTCATGCCATTGAAACCAATCATAATTGATAAATAATTTGGATAAAGGGGATTAGACTCTATGGGTGTCATCAACCATAATTCATTAGATGGTCACAAGTATGTTCTAACTTCTATTGACTACTGCCTGAAATGGACTAAAGTAGTATCAACCAGGTAGTGTACAACTAAAGAAGTGATCAAATTTCTAGATGAAAATATATGAACAAGGTTTGGCATGCCAATATCTCTAGTTTGTGATTATAGATCTATAGTTGTGTCCATTAATATGATTGAGTGGGCATATGACAACAACATTGTTCTCAAGTTCTTGTCAAATCATTACACCCAAGGGAATAGAGTATCTGAATCAATAAACAAGAACTTGATGAAAGCCATAAATAAGTTTGGAGCTTATAAACCAAGAACATAAAAAAATCTACTCAAGTATGCCCTTTTGGAAAATAAGACTAGATTCAAGAAAGATCTTAAGGCATCACCATTATTGCTAGTATATGGTCAAAAACCTATATTTCCCATCACACTCAAGCTACCAACACACAAGTTCATCCAATAGTATGTGGAGGAGGATCAATAATTTGCAAACTCAAGGTTTTTGAGCATCATATAGATGGAAGATGCAAGAGAAGAAGCTTTTTCTAATTTCAGTAAAAAGTAGACCATAGTTAAGAGGTGGTTTGATAAGTGTTTAAAGATAAAGTTATTTATATAAGGAGACTTAGTTCTTGTTTGGGATAAAGCCTCATAACCAAAAATAAAGCATGGTAATTTCATTCCCTTATGGATTGATCCATATTAGATTACTGAGATCCTAGGGGATAACACCTTCAAATTAAAAGATTTGTAAGGGGTATAATTCACATTGCCTACCAATGGGCAATAACTTAATCATTACTTATCTACTGTCCCACCTGAAGTCTTCATGGAAGGAACTATAAGACTGGTTAGAGTTAGTGTAGGTAGTTTTAGCTTAAGTTCTTTCCTTCTTATCCCTTGTTTGTACATAGTGTGTGTATATATTTATTTGCTTGCTCCCTTTACTTTTTGTTTGGTTTGTTTTTTTTCTCTAGTTTGCTCCTTGATTTAAATAAGTATTTTCAAGATATTCATTGACTTAGAATACATTTAGATAATAAAAAATAACTCCATAGCTCAAGAATGTAGTTATGTCTCATCATGGGTTGGTCATGGATTATTGAAATGTGGGCCTAATGTTATGGTTTGGAGATACTTGTAAGGACTAATTAGTAAGATAATTGTTTCTTGAGATTTTTAGTCTTGTTTTGATCTAATATTGATTATAATAAGGAGTTCACATGTAGGATTAAAGATGGAATTATTTAGATACAATCATGCTTGCACATAAAAAACATTAATTTCTTATTACAAAGTTTATAGCCAAGAATGATTGTCTAAAGATCAAACATTTGAGCAAATCCTAAAACCTAGATAATCTAGTTCCCAACCTTTTCTAGAAAGTCAAAATACCTTAAAAAATACAAAGGTAAGAGATTAATTGCAAAATTCAAAAGTTTTCTAAGCAAAGGTGATTTTGGTAATCTCTACCAAGGCTATAGATGCCTAGATGATAGTGGATCAAGGCCTTGAGCAGAGACAAAAGTATCTATGTTGGGGCTATGGATGCTTGGCTAGTAGTAGAGAAATGCCTAATCCATCCATAAGATAAAGAATGATTCTTATTTAACATCTAAATATATTGTAAGTCAATGTTAATGGTTAAGGTTATGAATCTGAAATATGTTCTCTAAATCCTATGGTAATTATTAAGTGGAATCAAAGCACACACATAGCATGGCTATGTTTCAATGTTTGATCCTAATTCAGCATATGCAAGACTTTTTTCAACCATGAAGTTATCTTAATAATGGTGCATGATGAAGTGAAATAAGTATCCTAGTTATTAGTCTAAACCAGAGTCTAAATTCTAACATATTGCTATGTTTCCCCAAGAAGTCACCATTTGTTGAGGTCAACATACCCCAATTTTTGAAAAATGGGGACCCTTGTGTTAAATTGTGTAAATTTGTACCTTAAAATTAAAAAATCACTTGATCAAAGTACCAATAGTATGTTGGCATATCCTCTTTATTTGAAGATCATCCACACCTAGTTCTCATTTGGATTAATTGACATGTTCTAAGTGATCATGGTTTTACCCATTCTAATGTTGCTAATGATCTATCAAAGATTAATTGAATCTATTTTAAGTCATGTTAAAACCTTAGTCTAATATTTTAACCCAGATACCCTTTTGAATTAAATTCAAATTTATGTGGGAACAATTTCAATGAGAATAATTATTTGTGCCATGGGCTTAGTTTAATTTGTATCCTAAGGCTTAATCATGTTTTTCAACATGACCAAACCTTAGTCTAAAATCTTATGCTTGGTCCCTTCATGTCCCATGACCCCTTGGTCTATTTTAGTATTAGCATTGTCTAACTAATCACATGTTCCCTTTCATTATGCTCTAAACTTAGATTAAGATTTAATCCTAAGGTTTTAATTTGTGTTTATTAACATGAATAAAAACTTTAGTCTTAAGATATTATCCTAAGTTCCATGTGTTTCTCAAACTTGACTTAAACATTTTTATTAATCATAGGAACAATGGTATGCATTTGTTTAGACAAGATTGATCTAATGATGTGAGTTAATTTAAGGCTTTAATGGATCCCCAAAACAAGAGAGAGGGTGACAAGTGTAACCATCATAGGAACCCTAGAAAATATCTAATGGTACATTAAAAAAGATGATCCGATGGATCACGATTGATCAACCGAAGATGATCTAATGGTGTGATATCGATGTTGACAATTCAAAGACCCATAAGCAAGTGAGAAGATGACAAGTGTCATAAATTTAGTAAAGGAACATTGAGCAACCAATGGCATTCTACCCTTCAGATCAAGATTTGATAAAGCACACTGATTTGGCCAAGGAGGATCTAACATCCCATGATGAAGGTTAAAAATTCAAAGGCCCTAAGAAAAAATATGGAGATGACATGTGACATAACCACAAGCCATAAATTAAACCTCAATCATCTTTCAAATATTGATGGTATGCAGGTGAGTGTACACATTCTGATCAACAATCTGCATAGTAGGAGCCATGATCCAATTGATCAGGATCAATAGAGCACATTCATCCAGATAGAGGTGATATGATGGTGCAAGATTGATAATGACATTTTACTGAAGATTAAAATGAATGTAGAAGTGATAAGTGTCATAATCATGGGGAATATAAAAATCAATTAAAGTTCTTAGATTGAGATCAATGAACCACACTAATCCAATAAAATAGATCCAACGATATGAGACAAGGCAGAGCTTTCAAAAGGCCCAAAATAAATAAAATACTAACACGTGTCCAAAAGCCACAAATGGTCATATTCTAAATATTAATGAGCAGAATGCAATGGTGGTGCCACATCAAAGCCATATTAGTATAATATGCCAAGCTAAATATTTTGTAAACCTGAGAAATGCAAAGGTATAAATATGCAATCCAATTGAGATCTAAGTCATGAAACTTTCATAAGTTTAAATAGTTGCCACAATTAAAGCACTATAAAAACCTTCAGTAAAGCCCTAGTAAGTATGAAAGCCCTAATTTACCCTATGCTCATTATAATTAATCCAATGATTATTGGATTATCATTTGTGAAAGGATAATTCGATTCAAAGTTGAACTACAAACCACTAGCAAACACTTAAGGACGTTCATAGCCATGGTGGCCTAAAAAGGTGTTTCAAGGGAAGATGTGGAGCATTATTTGAATTCAAATTTAGAAGGGAGGATTTTCAAGGGCACACAATTTGAAGCCATAGGTCTAAACATCGGGGACAATAATTGGTCAAGATTATTTTCAATAATTGGTAACCAACAACACATCATAAGAGAAGAGAAGAATATGTCTATACGGAAGCACTACTATGACATAGTTTGCATTTAAATGATAGTTATTAATTATGATAAAATAAAAACCAATGTACTACATTGTATAGACATCCTCTCCCCTATTTTTAAAGATGGTAAAATAGATAAGGCATGATTATTCATGAGGGTAGTTTTATTACAATTACTTACATCTCTCTTATAGCATTTGGAAAATATTACAAGCTACCTAATCCTGAATTAGACCAAACCAAAATTAATAATTTGGCCAAAGATAATGATTTTAAGAGTATCCTTTCCCTATGGATATACTCTAGGGATTATGTGTGTTCAAACTTTAATAACAACATTCCTATTGGTCAATTTAGACCTAGGAAAAGAATGATCATGAATATGATGAATAGGTTATGTGAAAGTTCAACCACTACATATGTGGATAAAATTTGGGTGCCCTTAGTCTAATTTATGATTGAGAAACATATCACCTCTCCTCTTATTGAAGTTATCATCACTTTTTTAAGTAGATAGATTTTTGTAGTCAAGAAGAAAACTAGGACCCAATTCTACATGATGTCATATATTTTAGATGCCCTCCTTTCCAAAACAAATATCCCCAACATTAGGAAATGGCCACATGATGGGAAACAAATAGTCTCCAACTACTATTCAAAGTCACACATATACAAATATAGCAATCCCATCTAACTCATATGTCATTATGTTTATCCAACCCTAACAGAGGCCATAACTAGGATCCCAATATCAAGAGTCATCTCCTTGATAAAAAAGTCAATTGAGGCCATGGGAGACATCTAGTTATATCTTGATTGTATAATCATTAAAAATGAGGGAGCCCAATGTAATCTAATTATATTACCAGTCCATGTGCTAATCAAATTAGTAAAGCAGGAGGTGGTTTACCAAATATGCAATGGGGTAGATGTTTTGTTCAAAACTAAAAGGAAGGGGTTGCTTCACACCCTCCCATAAGCATTGGAAGGACTATGTTTTCATAATGGGACAATATTGAGGCTAATTTCAAGCACATGAGCTCCTTAAATCTCCAAATTGATGAGCTAAGATAGTAAGATCCATAAGGGAGGGTTAAAGAACATTTGAAAGCTAAAGGAATCAATGTCCCTTAGGAATACTAGCTTGGTCCTTTTGACCCCATATACACAAAAGCCTCTTCATTCTCTAAGGTCACCATTAGATTGAAAAGGAAAAACATCAATCCTAAACCTAGGATGCAAAGGGAGCAAAAGGGAACATATGATAAATTGTAGTTGAGCCTAATGTAACACCATTTTCTGAGTGGTACACCTTTTAAACCTCCACCACCCCAACTAAAGATAGATTCTAGACCTGAGGCACAAATTGAACAAAGTCCAAATGAGAGAAGTCCTAATCAAATTGCATCCTCTTTAACACAAGTAGAAGAACTAGGGTCACTAGTGGAAGAAGTTCACATATTGGCATTGGACCCTGATGAGACCATTGAATATGACCTCAAAATGTTATCATTAGCCTATGAGTTTGAGGATGAATAAATGGAGGAGACAAAGAAGAGAAGGGGAAGGAAGTGTTGGATCTAGTTCCTATAAACACCCCCAAAAGAAAATTTGAATTGGCCATTGCCCTAATTAAAACCAAGAAGCCCAAGGTGACCTTCATTTTTATTTTGAATGAAATCAATCTCTTTAGTGAAGAAAACTTGATTCAAGGTCCAACCATTCCTGAATGGTTAATCTATGGAAAATTTCAAAAAATACCTACTGTACAACACCCTTGGGTAATGATGAAGGTAGTCAATATCCCATTTCATGAAGGGGTCAAGCCATTGATATTTGCCTTGCAAAAGGAAGATGAAAAAAGGATGGTTGATCCAAGAGAATCAAGTGGAGCACAAATGGAAAATTGATCTCCAAAGGTAACATAATCTTCAGTGGGTGTCAAATTTGACCCAACAATAGCCAGTTTATAGAGGATAATTGAGAAGAAGACCATGGTTGGTGGAGAGGAGTTCACTTTCCAAAAAGTGGAACCTTTAGTGGGATTGTCTCTAGTTAGAGGATAAAAGCCTGGTGAGGACCCAATATTTGAAGAAAATGTTCTTGAAATGGCTCAGGTTTAGTCAGAATAATTATAAATAATGATGAAGGGCATCTTGTAGTAAAATAAGAACCTAAAAGATCAAGCCATATTATGAATCCAAGAAGATAGATTCAAGCAATTTGAGGATATCATGGTTAATTTATTCAATTATTTAAAGTCATTAAAGACTGGGTATGAGGCAGTGAATAAAAAAAGCACCATGGCTACATGCTAAGTTGGCCAATGGTAGGATTCTAGCTATGAAGTGAAGGATTTGATCAAATTTTTTACTAAAAAACAAATCCCTGAATTTAGGATAGTCAACCTAGCCCACCTAAATATGGCTATGGCTATATTAATTGATGTGATCAAGGCCCTGAGCAGCTGGTCCAAGCATATGGAATACATTTCTATGGAACTCAAATAGCAAGAGGGTAAGATATTACATATTTTTTATAGCTTAATCAAATATCCCACCACCCTTAGTCCACTAGGACTTATCATTGATGAGGATGTCAAGCACATAACTACTCAATTCATGCAAGAAGTACGGAATCAAGGACAAGGGAAAATAGGGGATGATAGTAAGAAGATTATGGGCCTACTTTTATCATAAGAGGAAAAGATAGGAGATGTCAGGAGCATCAAAAAAGCTTCGGAAAGGGATGAGAGGGATCTCATGGGCCTAGAAGATCAAGAAAAAAAATTGTTCATGAGACTTATCATTGATCTCCAGGTGAATAATGAACAACATTATAGAATGGGTATCTTATAGGGAAGGTGGAAGACTGCACTAACATAAGGGTCCCAAAGTCAATCCAATTGACCTAGGATATTATACTATATAGAAACATTGTATATTTTTCAAAAATAGAATATTCTTTTTTGTAAAGGCATGTACAACTTGTAAAGAACATTACCTATAGGTTAGTCAATATAGAATGCCTAAAAGGTTATCAAATAATTGTAAAAGGATAACTATCCTTAATATTTGGCATAACTAACTGAGATGCCTAATGAATGGTCTATACAAGGAGGTATTGTCCATTGTAAAAGGGAGAGAGTTTTTTAGGCAAAAAAAACTATTTTTTAACTTTTGAGCAAATTAATAAAAATCAAGGAGTACCAAAAATATTGTCTATATTTGCTTGTGTGAATTGATATAATGGCTTCTCTCTCATTTTTATAGTCTTTTCTTCAGATTTGAATGGTTCTTGTCAATTCTAGATGTGCATATTTAAGTGAAGAGTTGGTAATTTGTGTAAATGCTAGATTAGTTGAAAGTTCTAAGGTTTTCTTCATTCTTCATACATATGTGATAATTTTGTTTGTCTACAACGGTGAATCTTTAAAGTATACCTATTCTTTATTTTCACTATTTCATACCATCCTTAGAATGTTTACCTAATGTGTGTTAGGATTTAATCTTATGCTATTTCATGTCATACATTGGTTAAATGCATGTTCAAATGAAATTGGAACTTTGTCATAATGTTTGAAACAAAGATCAAAAACATATTTCTTTCGTGCCCTACCCTTGTTTTTTATCCTTTTTACCAATTCACCTTAAATTAGCTTCATTGTGAATATGCATCTTAGTTTAGCTTTAGACTTAGGTTCTGAGCATAATTCACTGTAAATAACACATATCATCTTCAATATCAAAGATTAGATATTAGGCCACGATGGCTCCCAACCACAAAATAATATAATTTTGTTAAATAGTCTACTTTTTCTACCTCTATTCCACCAAATATAACATGATTATCACAACGTACAACTTATGCATTGGATTCTCTAAATTTAGAAATGAGTAGTGTTTTCTAAACACTAGGAACCACATGTGATACACTATTAGGCATAAACAAGTTCATGCCTCAAATGGTTCATAAAAATGTCTGAACAGATATTCATAGGATTTTATCAACTGCTAATCATATCATCTCATCTATTGAATTCACTCAAAACTCCTCATAACTCATACAACCTAATTGTCATGTCCAAACTAGCAAATCAAGATTATTAGACACTACACCAATCATGTACATGAATAAACATGAAATAACATGTTATTACAAGGTTTAAGGAGTGTTTAACATACCATTCCAAATAATTATCATTCATTCATCTAGATTCAAGACTCTGTAGTTGAAGAAAACCAAACTTACTGGGATTTTGAGTCCTTTTCGAAACCTTAACTTCTTAAAAATTGTTCATAAAGTTAAGGATCCTATCCAAACCAAAAATTATAAAAATTAAAATGGAATTAGGTTCCCCTCATATGTCCAAGATATTGGGTCCCAAATTTCTCTCCCCTCAGAGTTTCAACTGAAAACTGATTAACTGTTTTGAGCTGTCAAGAAACC
>JARHVA010000887.1:3145000-3320000 GCA_037957365.1 Torreya grandis | reverse complement strand
AATGGCACTCTATTATAGGAATATGTTCCCCATTTAGTAGTAAACTTTATCTTAATTTTGATCTTATTTTGCCAAGACTTGGTTGTCACCTAATTAGCCATCCAAAAGAGAGAAGCATTAAAAACCTACAACCACTTGAATAATTTGCTACATAGAAAGTAAGGGATAATTATTATTAAATGACACCCAATTCAAGTCTCTAAAATCCACTCATAATCTGATCTCTCCACTTTTCTTTCTCATAGGAAGTAAGTTGGCAACCTATGAAGAGTGCTTGACAGGGAAAATGATTCTTGATTCTATCAACATGGGTAGCTCTTTTCTCATTAGCATCTAAACTTTAGGATTAATGGGCCTTTGTAATTTCCTTATGAGCTTAGAATTTGGATCAAATTCTATAGTGTGTTAGGCTAATTTGGGATGAAACCCATTAGTATCACTATATTCCCAAGCAAAGACATTAGAAAATTCTCTACATAACTCAACAAATGCAACTCTCTCAACTAAAGTACATACCTTTCCAAGTTTAGTAAGCTTGTATTTGAAGATACCCACCTTCTCATAATGTTAGTATTTTCCATTTTGTATGCATTCTTACTATATCCCTTCTCATTCAATCACTTTCATTAAACATGTTCTCAAGAGTAACCAACCCTTTGGGAAGCTTATTAGACCTCAATTATACAATTTGGTCTCCATATCGGTGTTGCAATTTAGCCTAGTTTTTACAAAAAAAATCATATTATTGTTTAAAGAAATATGTTATTTGTTTGTCACACTCAAACACTTGCCAATTGACATCACTATCTAGTATTGATGTCCTTACCACCACCACGATATGTGGTTGAATTTTTGAGTTCTTGACATCATTAATGATGTCAAATTGAGATATAGATAAATATAACCTATCCACATGTTGATATTACTCCCTTAGAACTAATTAGATGTGGAAGGCCTCAAAGTCCTCAATAAGGTCCCATATTCTATGCTTGTTGATATTGAATAATGGATATTTGATATCACTCTTACCTTTTACTTGATGGACAACTAGTTCACAATATCCAAAAGATTGTACTTTCTTCACTCCTTTATTTCTTGCCCATTTAATCCCATGTATAAAAGCCTCATACTCAGATGCATTACACATACAACTAAACTAAAATCTAATTACAAAATAGTACCTTTCATTTGATGGAAAAACTAGCATAATACCTACCCTTACTCCATTCTTGATTCTTGAACCATCAAAGAACAATTTCCATGATCCACCACTATTATCAATTGGCCTAGAGAGAGAGGGTATGGCTATACCTTATTCATGAAAATAATTAACACCAATACTAGCTTCTTCAACACCTCTATATGGATCATACTCATGATTTTCTTCCCCCCACTCATCAAGGAAAAGATCTGATATGTTATCAAGAGGAACAACCGGTTATTGATCATTAAGATGATCATCCTAATTAATTATGGTGTAATTTACATTTTAAATATTTGGCTTGTATGGATCAATATGAAAATTAGACATAGGTTTATATCTGATTGTAACTCGGTACCATATCTAGTTTAAAAGTCATGTATTGCCAATCAAATGATAAGTAACCTCCAATCTTGGTGATGAAATATATTAACAAGAAAATATCAAAGTGTATACACATAATATTTTCAAACTAATTATTGAAGATTTCTCTCTTGCAGGAACCCATCAAGTCTCAATCTCTCTAAGTGCACACCTTAAAGGGTGCACTGGGAAAAGGGTGGGCATACTATTGGTGCTTCAAAATATTGTTATCCCTTTACTACCACTTGTTATCAATCCAACCATCTCTTAAAAACATCCCCCTAAGCTTTACCTCCTCTTTTACACCCTCCTCTAGTCATGTTCTACCTTCATTTTCCATTCTCTAGCCTAAAACCCTTTCCAAAGGTTTATAATATAATGTCAACCTCATCAACCCTATACTCTAATTGACAAAACTCATTTAGGGTCTACGTCAGCCCTTATACGACTTACAATAAGACCTAATCTACTTTTATCAATAATGATAGATAGTCAATTGGGATGACCCTTTCGACTAAAATTTTAGAAAGGTTTAGGGTTAGATTCAGCTATATAAACACACTCATTTCATCATTTCTTTGGAAGAGAAGAGAAGAAGAAGAGATATATATTGTGCATCTACTTATCCACCATTTTACTTGAGGAACATAGTTTAGGGTTTTATTCTTTGTTTGGAGATATGTATCTTGTCTTATGGATAAGTCTTTTGGATGTATAAATAGGTTGTTTAGCTTAGAGATGATTTATCATTATCATCCTAACATACCCCAATAACCTCTTAAAAAACACCTTGGCCAAGGGAGAGACTGAGGTTCAGTGGCTTCATCCTCATAGGTAAGTATTCCTACTGTATTCCTCATTTATAAGTGTAGATAGATATGCATTTGTACTTTTCTCTTATGCATTAGGATTATGTGTATATTGATATGAGTATATGTCTTCCATTAATGTTTAATTTTAATCTTTATCACCCCCACTTTTTACCTTAATTTTTTGTGAGTTCTAGATTAGACTTTACTTTGATTTTGTCATTCATTTACATTTGTGAACATGAAAACATAGGATCTAGTCAGGCTTATTACATAGTTTTGCTTGACTGGAGGCTTTAAAACCATACTTAGTTATTTTATTATGGTAAGGTATCCCTTGGATAGGTCTAGTAGATCCATCGTGGTCATAACCCTGAATATATAATATATCAATACTTGAAAGTGTAAGTAGGATTTATCTTTTATGAGCTAGGATTGATTAATAAATCCATTGCATTTTCATTTACATACATTCTAGTGAACCTAATGTGAATTTAACCCTTAAAAGTTTATTTCAAACCATCATTTTTATCATTATATTATATTTTTATATATTTTCAATATTGTATCTAATTAGTCGATATAGTTTTAAATTTTTATGTGCAAGTTTGACACACAATCACTTCAAAATGATTTTGTTCCTTTTGTATAGGTCTTCATCAATTACAGGTTACTAGATCAAGCAGTTTGGAATAATATTATTATTTAATTATAAATTAGTATACGCAATCAAATAGGTTGACTCTATCTAGTATTTTTTTCTTTCAACAATAAGTCAACAAACATTATCAAATAGGTCAAATCTATTCATTATTTCATCTTCAAAACTCAGGGTTTTACAGAACTTGGTCAAACTAATCAACCCAATTGGTAGAATTTGAAAGCATCAATTAAGCACTACAGTATAAAAATTTGTAATATAAATCATATTCAAGCCCACCAAGGTTATTTTCTTTTCTCTCTTTATCATTTCATTTCTACCTTCAATTTTATTTTTCACAAGTTGGTAGTATTAAACCCTACATCTAATTAGGTTGACCTCATCAACCTAGTTTTGTAGTATGTCTTCTTTTTGAGGGACATAGTTGACCTATTCAAATTTATTCTTAAATAATTTACTTCTATATAATAATAATGACCTAGTTGACTCTATTCTTTACTATTTACATATAGTGTCACCTCAACTGACTCTGTACTATTATCAATCAAGGAATTAACATTTATTTTCTATTAATTAATTCACATTTCTTTGTCAATTGATTACATGCTTAGATTATATCACATAGTATAAAAAGGTGGTTTTTAAAATTACGTTTTAAGTTAAATTATTTTACTCTTTTGTACACACTACCAAACCAATTAACATTGAAAAAGTATTAAACATTTGTCTTTCTAAGGCCTATCTACTTGGATTTCATCACTAAAGGGGAATTTGACTTGGTTTTTTGGCCAAGTACAAATATGTGTTTAGTGTTATAGATTATAAAATCACTTGACACCATTATCATTATGGGATTGTGAAGTGAGGGGGTAGTCCCCAATACCAAGCTAGTACCATTACAAATATAGATCTCTTCATTGAGTTATGTTCCTGTTGTTGTGTTGAGGCATCAATGTTGTCATTGATGTCAAATTAAATTGAGTGACATTGATGTCCTAGAGAGATATTTTGAATATACATGGTAAGTGATCATGATGGCTTAAGAATGATCTAGTAAGTCCTTGAGTACTACATAAGGTATTGGCACAATATTGTGATGTGACAAGCTTATGAGCAGTGTTGTTTTGTATTCATATGGGAGATCATAAGAAATAGAATTTTGAGTGTGTTGAATTTATTATTGTGATAATTTCATTTGTGATCAATTTCATAAGAATCAAGTCTTTGTGTATAAAGTATTTTGTGAAGCCTAGTCTTGTCCTGGTGAAGGCATGATTAGTAAAGCTTGGTGAAGTTAGTGACCTGAGGCTTGTGAGAAGATGTGTGGTATTAGTTTATCATGGTATTAGGTTTTTCAGTATTAGAATGAGTGTTAGAGTGAATCTAAAATGGTAGAAAGGTCTCAAACTAGTATGGTGCCTAGTAGGTTTATTTGATAGACTAGTTCTTAAGCATAGATGTGGTTTGTAGAGGCATGATGGTGGTGATATGGATGTGCATGAGCTTGAAGATATGAAATTTAGTGTTAGATAATGTGATAAATGTGTGGATTCATTTACATGACTCTTTGAGTGAGCCAAATGGGTAAGATCTTCATTTGTGGTCTTCTCATGGACCTTGTTTTAAAACCCTAGGTGACATGATAAGGCGTCATGATCAGGTTTTGAGGCTTATGAGATCATGTGAGCATGTTTTAAGGTCTAACATGTTGTTTCAATTATTTTTGTGAATTTTTAAGGTCTTTATTTTAATAAGAAAGCATAAAAAGTGAATTTGAAGTCTTTTGAGTGGTAGAATAAAGTGTTTCAGACGTAAGAAGGATTTTTGGATGCTTCTTGGCATGTTTGACTATTGCATGTGAAGCTAAGCTCTTAAGGAGAGATGTAAAATGGTATTAAAAATTATCTCCAAGCATTAGGAGTTGGTTTTAGGGGTAGAGTTTTATGAACAAATGTTAAGAATAGAAACTAGTCTAAAACCCTCATAGTGACCCGATATGGTTCAAGTGGCATTGGTTTGTTAGGTGAGAGAGTGCACCCCATAAAATGGTGCTTATTTCTCAAAAATTTGGTATATCAAATAGAGTTAACCAATTCAAAGAATGAAAATCATTGGAGGAAAAAGTAAAATAATTTTAATTAATTTTCATGGTGTTTTATGAGTACTTTATAGACTTAAAATATGCTAAACTATTCATGGAAGTTGACCTATCACTAAAAATTCCAATAGTGCAGAGGGTGAGAAAAACCACATAGAAGTGAGATTGAGAATAGGGATATGTTGTCATGGATTAGGGATGGATCCAAATGTATGGGGTTGTTTTCAAATACTAGTAACAAATGTGAAATTATTTATATGTTCTGGAGGTCAATGAAAATGTTGAAAATATTTTTCAAAACATGACATGTCTAGTGAAGATGAGATAGTGAAGATGTAAAGTTGAGAGATCAATTTGCAAAACCAATATTATTACTAGAACATGATATTTTTCTTTGTGAGATTTACCTAATGATCTCATAAGATCATTAACATAAATTAGGAGTCCATAAATTTTTCTCACAATTAATGAAAGTGATAATCACCATGACTGGTCCTCAAGGCAGAATGACAGTTCTGGGTATGTAACATGAAGTGAAGAGTTTGAGATTCTATGATAGGAGTAAATGTATCTAGTGAACATTTTGATGTTTTTTGGGATATATATATATATATATATATATATATATATATATATATATATATATAAATAACTTATTCATGATCTATATAAGTTTGATAATTAGTATAAGAAGTTGAAAACAACATTCATCAAGACTATGTTTCCAGGGTCTTTGGTAGTTTTTTGTGTTAGTGAGATTGATTTTCTTGTGTCATTATGCCAAATTTAGAAGTTTTTAAAGTATATTATGGTGTTATATAGATATAATTTTATCATTTTTATTCTTAATTATTCATTTTAAGTTCCATCTCAAGTGTTGGAGGCCTAAGTATCCATGACTAGTTTCTAAGCTGTTTTGACAGACTTGACTAAGTTGAATGAAGATTTGTTCGTGAACCATCATATCCTAATCAGAGATATAAAAATCATAGGGTGATGGTATACATATTTCATATGATATTATACATGCATATTTATTTTTTGAAAGTGCATGTATAGTTTTTAGTGGTCAATTGATCATGACTATGTTTTGAACCTTGTTGGTAGTTCTGAGTGGTCATGTTATAATAGTGAGTTAGAGGCTTTATGCTCTGATTTGACATTTTTAATGGACATGGTGATGAACCTAAGGTATTTTATGTTCTAAATATGTTTTTTTTTTTTTATTTAGTTCCAAAATTGGTTGTATGATTCATTTGTTTAACATAGACTTTTTGGGTGTATGAAGGCCTAGTTGTAAGTAGTATTAATGATGTGGTCCAAGTAGTGAATTGGACTAAAAGGTGGTATGGACATAAATAGATGTTATTATGCATCTATTATATGTGTCTATTAATTTTTTCATCTATATGTAGATGCCTAATAATTTTCAAAAGGGTTAAGTGTAATGTGTTATTTGAGAAGGCCTAATTGCATGAGGTCTCCTTTAGGCCTAATGGTGGTTTTGGTTCTTATGAGTTGTGGCTGACATTTTCAGTGGATGTTTCATATGTGTAACATGATCTTATTGATATTTTTGGATTAATATATATTTCTAAATTGATTTGGCCTACCAAAAGAGTATGTGAGCTAGTGACTTGTATTTATACAAGGTATAATGGGCCTAATTTTGTATAAAGTAGATAAGAGATATAATGAGTGAATAAGAGGGTAGATTGTGAAGTAACAGGATGATTTGAAGACCATAATAAGAGAGGATATATAATATTATGAATATATAACAAATTTTATGTATGTGGATGTCAAGGTCAGTTGACCGAATAAGCTTAGTAAGAGGCATATTAAACGAGTAAGCCTAAGAGATAGGTTTGAGAGAGTTAGAGTAAATAATGAGTTGAATGAGTTGATTATATTTTGAGAGAATATCAAATATGCATCATATATGTGTTATTTATGTATGAAACTGAGTGAAATCAAATAGAGAAGATAGAGAGATGAAAAAGAGGTCATCATCTATTGGTTGAGCAACAAGGTGTCTTGAGGTGATCAAGTTGGTCTTGGTTGAGTTGGCACTTTGTCAAGGAGTGAGAGATACCTTGAAATTTTGTGGTTGCATAATTTTTATTTTATTTTTTGATTTTTTATTGATTCAATTAGTTGGTTGGTGCCTCCTTGCAACTTAATGCTTACTAAAGGGCTAATTGAGTTGGTGTTTGACTAGTGAGGGATTGGTGCTACTTGTGGGGTTGGTGCCTCACTAAATATTTATTCATTACTTATAGGACTATATTTCATGATATTTTTATTTGTTTTTATCCCCCATGATGTTTTACCACATATATATTGTGCTCATACGTTGTATGCTTATGTGGATGCTTGTTTATGCATTGGTTGATATATATGTTTGAATTAATGCTTCGTGAATTATAGGTGAAATTGAATTATTATTTTATGGGAACTAATTCAACACCCCATAGTGGATGTGATTCCAATAATTAGTATCAAATCAGGTCCTTTGAATAATATTTAAAACTTTAAGCTGATCTTAAAAGCACAAGATGAAAGAGAGTCAAGAATTGAGATCTATGGTCATGGTTCTTGAGAAGTAGTTATGTAACTTGAAGACTAAGATGGATAATAGATTCAAAGAATATGAGATGAATTTTTAGGATATTAAGGATTAGTTAGGTATTTCAAATTAAATACTAATATTAAGAGAATAAGAGTGCAAGCAATTCAATACAGATGTGGAGCAACTTATAGTTAAGTTTGGTCATAGAAAAAGTATTGTAGAAAGGTCTCAAGGGATGAGCATTCATGGAACTATAGAAGGAGAAGGAATTAGTAAAAGTTATATAATATTCATCATCAAACAAGAGTCAAAGAAAATATTAAGGATGTTAAGGAAGATAAGTTAAATGTTCCAGTCAAGCCCAAATGGATTCTAAAGAGAGATTATCAATCGCATGTTTGTAAAGTGGTTGAGAAGAGTGGATTAGAGATATGGGAATCTCCTAAATTTATGTTATTATAGTATATTATGGAAGAGGGTGACTCTATTAGGCTTCATGGAGACACTTATAATCTAGTGGAAGCTTGGTGGTTGCTTGGTCTGAGGGGGAGCTTTTTAGATTATTCATAAGCTCCAACAATTGGTTTGTATGCTAAGAATATTTGTAGTAGTCATGAATAAATTTAACTTATGGATTGGTATATAAGACCAATATGTCCATGAATATAGTTGTTTGTGAGATTGATAAATGTTGAGGGTTGGAATTGGTTTCAAGGGCTTTTCAAAGGTGGTTTACTATGCAAGAATGTGAGTTTCATATATGCTTTGTATAGCCAATGAGTGTAAGGTGACTACAGACTTGGTTGTTTTGAGTCATTACCATGTGAATTTGAATGATATTGGTGAATGTTAATGTGACATTAGGATAATTTAATGCATGAAGATAGTGTATGAGGTCCTTGACAAATTATGTGAATTACAAAACTGATCAAAGTATTCCTACTTAGAGGTCTGATATAGCATAGTAGTCTTGAGAGAGTTTGATGAATGTTGCATGTAGAGGTGCTTAATAGTATTTATCATGAAGAATGGAATATCCTATGTGGATAAGTATGAATCCAAGGTTATGTATTACATATTAACATATGTATTGTTGACATAAATATATCATAGAGGTCTGAGGGAAATGACTATGGTCTGAGTATGTAGTATTGAGCATTCTATGTGCACGAAGATGACTTTAAGGTTCTTCAGTGCATGTCAAGGTGAGGTTTCCCAATGAGTATTATGAGTATGATCATTTGGTTTCAATAATTTCAAACACATTATGAATAATGGTATGTACTGAGTTCATCTAAAAATGGTATGCATGGTGTTAGGGGTAGCATGTGTCTAAAATGCTTCTTAGTTTCTTTTTTCTTGTATGATGAGTTTCTGGTTGTTGAAGATGGTTGTCATTTATTAGAAGATTTTTTTTCAAGTTGGGAGTTATATATATCAAGCAAGGAGAGTGATGTTCATGTGTTTGAGGAATGCATAAGCTTAAGGGAAGCATGGTTGAGTACTTGTTTGAGTTGAGATCCTGTTTGGTTGATCAGAGTAAGAATGATCTTATTTGGAAAGAAAGCATGTTTATGGTCCAAGTATTAGATGGTATTATTTTCAAAGATGACCCTTTTTCATTAATGTTATAGGTGGAGAAAGACCAGATTGGGAGAAAGACTAGTTTGGGGAATTCCATACTAGGGAGATGAGAATGATCTACTTTGTAAAAGTGTTTTACCATCATTGAAAAAGGGGAATATTGTTGAGGCATGTTCTTTTTCTTGTGTGTAGGAATTAATGTTGTCATTGATGTCAAAATAAATTGAGTTTCATTAATTTCCCAAAGGTGCTCTTGTGAATATACATGGTAAGTGATCATGATGGCTTAAGCATGATCTAGTAAGTCCTTGAGTTTTTCATAAGGTCTTGGCACAATGTTGTCATGTGACAAGCTTATGAGTAGTGTTGTTTTGTATTGATAGGATACATAATCAAAAATTTAATGTTGAGTGTGTTGAATTTATTATTGTGATAAGGTCATTGGTAATCAAGTTCATAATAAGCAAGTCTTTGTAGATAAGGTGTTTTGTGAAGCCTAATCTTGTCCTAATGAAGACATGATTAGTGAAACTTGGTGAAGTAAGTGAGCTAAGGATTTTGAGAATATGTGTGGTATTATTTGACCATGGTATGAGTTTTTTTGTCATGAGAATGAGTGTTAGAGTGCATCTATAGTGGTAGGAAGGTCTCAAACTGGTATGGTGCCTAATAAGTCTATTTGATAGACTAGTTCTTAAGCATGGATATGGATTATAGAGGCATGATGGTGGTAATATGGATGTGTACGAGATTTAATTTTTTTAATTTAGTGTTATAACATGTGATAAAGGTGTTGAATAAGTCACATGACTCTCAGAGTGAGCCAAAGGGGTAAGATTTTCATTCATGGTCTTTTCATGGACCTTGTCTTAAGACCTTAGGTGACATGATGAGGCATCATGATCAAGTTTTGAGGCTTTTGAGATCATGTGAGCATGGTTTGAGGTCTAACATGTTTTTTCAAGTATTTTGGTGAATTTTTAAGGTCTTGAGTTGAATAAGAAAGCATAAAAATGAATTTGAGGTCTCTTGAGTGTTAGAATAAAGTGTTGCAAAATTGAGAAGGATTTTATGATGCTTGTTGGCATGTGTGACTATTGCATTGGAAGATGTTATCTTAGGGAGAGATGTAAAAGGGTCATAGTAATTATTTTAAATAATTAGGAGTTAGTTTTAGGGGTAGAGTTTTATGAACAAACATTAAGAATGGAAATTGATCTAAAACCCTCATAGTGACCCGATATGGAAGATCTTGATATAAATGGATTAGAATGGATTACATGACCTAGTTTGATGTTTTTATCATGTAATTTATTCTTTTATTCACCTCTAGGTGGAATTTTTTTGTCAGCTGAGTGAGTGGATCCCACAGAATAGTGCTTATTTCTCAAAAATTTGGTATAGCAAACAAAGTTGACTAAGTAAAAGAATGAAAATAATTGGAGGACAAAGTTTTAGAATTATAATTAATGTTTATGGTGGTTTATAAGTATTTTTCATACTTAGAATATTTTAAACTGATCATGGAAGTTGAGCTATCACTAAAAATCCCAATAGTGCAGTTAGTGAGAAAAATTAGGCAGAAGTGAAAATGAGAATAGGGATATGTTTTCATAGATTAGGGATGGATCCAAATGTATTGGGTTATTTTTAAATACTAGTAACACATTTCCATATTGTATATATTTTTTGGAGTTCAATTAAAATGTTGAAAATATTGTTCAAAAGATGACTTGTCTAGTGAAGATGAGACAATGAAAATGTAAAGTTTAGAGATTGGTCAGCAAGACTAATATTGTCACTAGACCATGATATCTTTCTCTTTGAGAGTTACCTAATGATTTCATAAGATCATTAACATGAATTAGGATTCCATAAAAGTTTTGACATTGGCACTAAAATTCATAATCACCATGATTGGTCCTCAAGGCAGAATGATAGTTCTAGGTATGCAAGATGGATTGAAGAGTTTGAGACTTTATGATAGGATTCAATGCATCTAGTGCACATTTTTATTTGTGTGTGTGTGTGTGTGTGTGTGTGTGTGTGTGTGTGTGTGTGTGTGTGTGTGTGTGTGTGTGTGTGTGTGTGTGTGTGTGTGTGTGTGTGTGTGTGACCTATCCTTTATGTATATAAGGTTGAGATTTAGTATAATAAGTTGAAAATAACATTCATCAAGACTATGTTTTCAAGGTATTTGGTAGTTTTTTGTGTGTTAGTGAGATTAATGTTCCTATGTAATTATGACCAACTTCAGAGTGTTTCAAGTATATTATGGTGTTCTAAATATATAATTGTATCATGTTTATGCTTCATTATTCATGGGAAGTTCCATCTCAAGTGTTGGACGCTCAAATATACGTGACTGGTTTTTAAGGTGTTTTGACAAACTTGAGTAAGCTGAATGAAGACTTGTTCCTGAACCATTATATACTAATTAGAGATATAAAAATCATAGGGTGATGGAAAAAATATTCTAAATGATCTTATACATTCATTTGGAGTGTTGTAAAGTGTCTGTACAGATGTTGGTGGTCAAATGATCATGACTGGGTTTTGAAGCTTGTTGGCAATTCTGAGTGGTCATGTTACAAGAGTGAGTTAGAGGCTTTAAGATCTATGTTGACATGTATAATGTATATGGTGATTAATATGAGGCAATGTAGCTTATAAATATTTGATTTTTTATTATGTTTTTTTTAGCAAAATTGGTTGTATGATTTTTTTGTTTAAGATAAACTTTTTGGGTGTATGAAGGCCTAGTTGTGAGTAGTACTAATGATGTGGTCCAAGTAGTGAATTGGACTAAAAAGTGGGTTGGAGTTAAATGGATGTTATCAAGGGTATATTTTAGGTGTGCGTAAAGTGTTTTATCCATACGTGGAGTCTCAATAAGTTTCAAAAGGGCTAATTGTAATGTGTTGCTTGAGAAGGCCTAATTGCATTAGGTCTCCTTTAGGCCTAATGGTGGTTTTGGTCCTTATGAGTGGTGATAAACATTTGTATTGGATTTTTAATGTTTGTAACATGATATTATTTATATATTTGTATTAACATATTTCTAAATTTCTTTGGCCAACCAAAAGAGTATGTGAGCTACTGACTTGTATTTATACAAGGTATAATATGCCTAATTTTGTGTGAAGCAAATAAGAGATCTAATGAAAAAATAAGAGGGAATATTGTGAAGAATTATGAGGAATTTAAGACCATTAAAAGATATTATAGATACTATGATGAATATATAATATATATTTTACATGTGGATGTTAAGGTCAGTTGACCTAATAAGCCTAGTAAGAGGCATATTGAGTGAGTCAGTCTAAGAGATAGATTTGAGATAGTTAGAGTGATTAAAGAGCTGAATGAGCTGATTATATTTTGAGATACTATCATTTATGCATCATAGATGTGATATTTATTTAAGACATTGATTTTAATTTAGATAGAGAAGATAGAAATTTGAAAAACATGTCACATCTGTTGGTTGAGCAACAAGGTGTCTTGAGGTGATCAAGTTGGTCTAAGTTGAGTTGGTGCTTTGTCAAGGAGGAAGATATACCTTTAAAATTGATGGTTTTATAAATTTTATTGAATTTTATAAGTTGGTGATAAGTCACTTAGGGGTTTGGTGCATCCTTTCAAGTTGGTGTTTGCTAAAAGACTAGTTGAGTTGGTGCTTGACTAGTGAGGGGTTGGTGCTCCTTGTGGGGTTGGTGCCTCACTAAATATTGGTTAAATTTATTATAATAATATATTCCAATCTATGTTTTAGTGGGTTTTATCCCCCATGAGATTTTCCCACATATCTCTTATGTTCATATGTTATATGCTTATGGGGATGTTTATTTATACATTGGTTGATGTATATGTTTGAATGAATGCTTCATGAATGATAAGTGAAATCAAATGATTAATTTAAGGTAACTGATTCACCCCCTCAACCCATCTCATTGGTTATGTTTATAATTATCTTTCATCCCAAATGTCCTAAAAGTAACCTTAGATTACTTTCTAGCTCCCTATTTTAGCCAGCTTTCCCATCACATTATAATTACATCTTTCTATATTCTAATAACACTTAGGGTGACCAATTAGTTATAATTTTATTTTTAATTGATTGATTACTCTTTGATCATTAAGTGTTATATTTCAAAACTTACATTGGCCATCATAGGTGAAATTTTTTTGTTGTGTGCCCCAATTGGATCAGTCACATTGATCCAATTGTTTATGTGTTTGCTTTCATTCTTGATTTAAGTTGTCTTGAAAAAATTTCCTCTATTTCATAACATTGTCATCTTGTTTGATATAGTCTCTTGAAAAATATTTTTCATCTTCTTGCATTCCATACACAGTTGACCTATATGAATGTGTATTCTTATCTCTCTGTTCAATCCTTGTTCAATAGTACATAGGCAACCCATATGATGGTGTATTCTTTTTAGCCTACATCTTAGAAATAATATATCGATCTAGTTGATCATTTACCTATTAGCTGAATCTATTCCTTATTTAGCTAATTTTATTCCTAATTTTTCTTCTTATTTCCTAATCTTAGAATTAATATTTAGCCATCACGAAATACCCTATAAGAATCTTCTTAGATAACCTAACTCCATTTAGACACTATATGGGGTGATCCTTTATTCCTATCTTTTCTTCCTATTTTTAGCCTTTTGGGCATCTTGTGATGCCCATCCCTACATCTAATTACCCTTTGGGGAATATTATAATTCCCACTGTTATTCTATATTGCATCATAAAAAATAGATCCAACTCCAAGAAACCTTTTGAGACATATAAACTTGTCTCTCACATGCTCATCTTTGATTAAGATGTTAGCTTAGATCTCCCCCTTCTAATCATGATTTCTATATGGTATCTTGCTAATAAATTTTTTATGATATCTATATGGGTCTCACTCTCTTGAATAGTATTTCTTTCCACAAACCTTAGTTCCCTCTTTATGGTACTTTGTTTTTCCCTTTTCCCATGAGTTGTATTATAAAACTATAGATCAGACCCAATTTTCCTCATGATTTCCTTTTTATTTTCACTTATTTAATTTTCAATAAATTATACCACCCCTTGGATTTTTCTTAAGTGACTTGCACTGTAAGACTATGGATAGGATTTGGCCTTCCTCACATATACCATATTTATAATTTACTTTTCATATGCCTTGTGTACCCTCTTGGATTTCTCTTTTATGAGTTGCATTGTAAGATCATGGATAAGACTAGGCCTTCCTCATAAAATCACAATCTTTAATTAATTTGGTGTTCCTTTTTTAGAATGTGTTTGTAATGGTTATAATTTTATGATCCTTTGTTCTCAAATTTATATTTTGCTTCTTTTTGTAGAGAAAATTTTCAAAACAATAAGGTGTGAGCATGTTTTCCTAAACATGCCTCATTCTTATGATAAGAAATCACACTTCAATGTCATTATATCCCTTCTTCACCATTTGTCACTTTTTTTTTTAATTTGAAGTAGTTCAAATTGTTTCATGTTTCATTCCTCTTGATTTCCTTTCTTTTCACTCCTTAATAAACCAAGGTCAAAGTCAAGATAGCACTTTTATTGCACCTAGATTAATGAGACTCTTAGACACCATGCTCTCTAAGTTCTCTTTCTTAACAACTAAGTCCAAAGTCTTCAAATTATAGTCATATTTATCACCTATGTTTAGTTTTCCATATCCATATGGAGGAGAAGTAGAAAATTTTATAAAAAAAAGATAAAAGCTAAATCATTTGAAACAAAAGGTAACTATACAAAAGATAACATACAATGTCAAAATTCAAAATCACACAAAAAGATGTGATTACAAGCACACATCCTATTTGGAATTGAAGCTCAAATTTCATAGTTTTCCTCATAATGGAGTTGAGTTCCATTGGGGTATGGTAGGCCAGTAGATTAGAATCAGAGAATTCAACAAACTCTATGGTGCTACCTAATTTCTCATGCAAGTACCTAATTTTCAAAGTAGACTAATGGCTCTAAAAGGGGTCCTAAAGAAGGGCAAACATGTTATGGGAAGATAGTTCCATCCCAATTTTCATGCATATATACTTCATGGGATAATCTACATACTTCATCTATTGATCTAAGATTTATGTGGCTAGGATAAGTTATTCAGAGTCCTTAATGTCTAAAATCTTCTTGTTTTGACAAACCTAATTTGAGTGTCTTAAATTCAATAAACGGTTTCTCTAACTTTGTTTTTCCTTCATTCTCCCCTCCACCCAATTCATTTCCCCCTTGATAAGCAAGAGTGATTCTAAATTTGTTTTCCCATTTCTTCTATCTTTCTTCTTCTTCATCTTAAAATTAATTTTAGCACTACTTTTTTTTTAGATTTATCTATTTTTAGGATAAATCTATATGTTTGAGTGACTATGAATTATTTTATTTACACCATGGCTTTCCATTTATAGAAGTGTTTTGCTTTATTTTACCATTTTTCACTATTGTACTTCCTTTCTTTTAGACACCTGAGTCTGTTTCTACTTTCATGTTTTTTTCCCATTACTGAGTGAGGTTGGCTTGTTACTTCTCACTCACCAATGTTGTTTTCTATTTTATGCACTTTTTCCATTTATGATTGAATAAGGATTATTACTTCTCACTCATAAATGTTGTTTTACCATTTTTTTATCCATATTTCTTTAAGTAAGGGTTGTTACTACTTTCACATTGATGTTTGATTACCACTTTTGACATGTATCCTTAGTTTCACTTGGTGAGTTTGCCTTTCTTACTTAAGGTTTACTTGTTTGAATTTTTTAGTCTTTAGTAGCCTTGGATTTTTGGTTACCAAATTTACTCCAAAATTTGACTTGGTCATTTGGTCTTAACATAGCATTTGTCACCCCAGCTTGCCAAATTTCCAAGTATGCCTCATCCACATATCATCCATTATCTTGGCTTTCCTACGTTTGTTTGTTTTTTCTCTTTGGTTTTGCATCCTTGGGTTTGTCTAAAGCAGTCTCTACACCCTCCATGGTCAAAATTACAAACATAATAAATAATCATCCAACAATAAATTTATGTCAAGGTATGCATACATTTAGTTTTTCTATTATTTCCCTTTCAGTCATTTACTTTCAATTATTTTATGCTTTAAAATACTATAATTTTATAGCTTTAATATTGTGTGTTGTTATGTTATTTCTCTAAGTACCATCCCCTATTGCAACTGAGTGACATGTGATGAGCTTCGATTATGACATATGTATACACATAATATTTTTAAGCTTTATCAATTATTGATGCTTTCTCTCTTGCAAGAACTCATGTAGTCTCAAACTCTCTGAATGCATGCCTAAAGGGGTGCACCAAGAAAGTGGTGGGCATACCATTATTTCTTCATAATATTTTTTTCCCTTTATTACCACTTATTTTCAATCCAAAAATCTCCTTAAAATATTCCCCTAAGCTTGATCTCCTCTTTTACACCTTCCTCTATTCATTTTTTGCCTTCATTATTCCTTCCCTAACCTAAAACCCTTTCCAATGGTTTACAATATAATTTTATCCCCATTAACCCTATACTTTAATTAACAAAACTCATTTAGGGTCTAGGTTGGCCCCTAGATGACCTAGTCCAAGACATAAAATTCTTTTGTCAAAATTGATATAGAGATGATTGGGCTGACCATGTCAGCTATACTTTTATAAATGTCTAGGGTTAGATTTATCTATATAAATACATTCATTTTGTCATTTCTTAGGAAGATAAGAAAAGAAGAAGATATATATTTTGCATCTTCTTATCCACCATTCTACTTGAGGAGCATAGCTAAGGGTTTCACACTTTCTTTATATATATGGATCTTGTCTTATAGATAATTATTTTAGATTCATAGATAGGTTGTGTGGCCTAAAGTTGATTGATCCATGTCATCCTTACATACCAAAACAACCTCTTTTGAATCACCTTGGACATGGGAGACATTGAGGCTCAATGGGTCTATCTTCAAAGGTAAGTATTCCTAACTTTATTCCTCCTTTGTAAGATTAGGTAGATATGTATTTTTAATTCTCTCTCATGTATTAGGATTCCATATACATTGATGTGAGTATATGTGTTCTATGCATGTTTACTATTTTATGTTTATTACCCTAACTTTGTGCCACAATCTTTGGTGAGCATTAGATTAGACATTATTTTCTTTTATCATTCATTTACATTTATAAACATGAAAACATAGGACCTCGTTAGGGTTATTCCATAGTTTTTATTTACTAGAGGCTTTGGAACCCTCCCAAGTGATTTTATTATGTTAAGAAATCCCTTGGATAGGTCTAGAGGATCCATCTTGGTCATGACCCTAAATATCTATTGTATCAACTATTAGAAGTGTAAGTAGGATCTATCTTCTCTGAGATAGGATTAATTTATAGATCAATTGCATTTCCCTTTGCATACACATAGTATGTTTCCAAATCCACTACAACCAGATCTTTAGAAATAGATAAATTAGGACAAGAATGAAGAGTAAGGTTCAAACCGTTGATCACACACATGGTCTTAGTAGTTAAACCATCAAATTATAATACACCTTTAAAATTAGGCTCATAATTTAGGCCTAAATTATTAGCTATTTGTTTGGGCATCACTGAGTTACTTACCCCACTATCTAACATATAATTGTGTACTAAGAAATCTCCAATAATAACTGAAACATAAAAAGGAGGTCCCTTACCATCTTTGCTTGGCTGCCCACTAGTAGGTGTAAGATTTTGTATGAAAACTAAACTCTCTCTCCTAGTTGATGTCTTTTAAAGGTTGGGATTTTAAATTTACTCTTTAAGTATCTCTATTTGGCTAGGAAGAGCCAATGTATCCCACATAGCAATTTTGCATTCACCTTCTTCATTTGGTCTATAATATTGATGCAAGAGTTGTTAACTCTTGACTATCCTCTAGGAGCTACCACACTATTTTGAGGCTGCACAGTTTGGTGATTGAAAGTAATCTTCACATTCTAATTTTTTTGAGCCTCTTGGGATTTATGAGTTGTATTAACATCTTTTATCCCTTGAGACATATATGGCATAGTGGCTACACTTTGACCCATCTCTTGAGAATCATCAATTACCCTCCTTTTAGACATAGTATTGGTTGTTATAGAAGTATCACTAGGCTTACTTATGATTCCCAATTGACTAATTACACACCAATATCCCTCTTGCCAATTGACCAATGCAACATTGTATTGAACTTGTTCTCTATTTGTCATAACCTTATTTTGAAATTCAGCTTATGTCATAAAAGGAATGATTCTATTTTGTGCCATACAATCTTGATTAAAAACTTCACCTTGATTAGAGGGTTGATTAGGAGGATAATCCCATTGAGAAGACCAATCATATTATTGAACCAAGTTTTTTTTATTAGGTACCAAGGCTCTATAATTAGAGGCAGCATTGGGATTGTAGCTACTATACAGTCTCACATTGGTAGTTTGCCCTTGCCATTGAGAATTGCCTTGGAAAGGTGGCCTATTAGGCTAATATGACTTATTGGATTGGTATGGATCTTGATAAGGTATAAAGGACTAATTTATCTACATCTTTATCAATGTCATACCATTTTCAAGGGTCTTGATTAATTCTCTCTCTTCATCACTTACATTGCTTGGTTGACTAGGAGTAGCCAACCTATCACTAGTGAATGTAGGAATTGGAGCAAGAGTGGGAGTAGGGGTGTGTATATCAGGAAATAATGGCATGGTAGGCCATGGGGATATATTTTTAGCCTATATGATATTATTTTCAAATTTTATGTCAAGGTCATGAGCTTTCGATAATATCTCTCCTCCCATGGATTGTATCATAACATTTATGTCACATTTCAATGCCTTGAATTAGTAGAGGAATGCATAATTTGGACTAGGTCTCACAAGAATTGAGATTCTATCTCATGAGTTTTAGATCCTGTAATTTAAATCTTGCATGAATTCTTATGTGGCTCTCTTGATAGTAGTCAATTATTTATCTAGTGGTAAATTATCACTCTTATCTTCAAACCTCTTACTCAACCTCTCTCCAAATTCATCCCATGAGTTGATTGAATGAGTATCAAAAATTCTATAGTAATTCAATGATATTCCCTTAAAGTTTATTTAAAACAACCTAATGGATACATTCTCTTGTTTGACATTATGGATATTGCAAAAAATAAATATATCTCTTATATGTTCAATAGGTATAATAGTGTTCTCTCCAATAAAGTATGGGACACTATTGAGGGATGTCATATAGATTTCATCATATTATGCAAGTTTTAGAGGAGAACCACATTTTAAGGGCACAAAGGGCATATTGCTAGCCATATTGCTAGCCTTGGGAGAGCTTGAAGTATATTGGAAATAAAGCTTTCTTCTAGGTGTCTTGTTATAAGTAAGAGTATGGAGAAATCTCTTTCTCTCAACTAAAAATAAAGGTAATTCAACAAATTCAAGAGGAATACCTTTTGATCTTGACCTTGTTATCACCTTTGGCATGGAAAATACCTTGATAATCTACAACCAAGATCTAAAAACTTGATAGAGTTATTGGATGTTGCATAAAGGAGTTTTTAAAATTGTAAATTTCCTAAGACCAAATTAATATTGGAAAACCTTGTTTAAGTTTGAGTCCCAACAGGTGTGCCATAAATTTTATCTATTTAATTCTCACACTTAGGAAGGTTTTTCAAGCCTTACTAACTATATGATAGAATTAGAACAATCCTAGGTTGTGAGTAACCTATTAAGTGTATTGAACCACTAGGTTAGGCTAGCTCCCTTGATGATTCACCCAAAACTCATAATAAACTTATCACACTTTCAAAGAAAAGGAATATAAATGAACTAAAACTAATAATCAAACATGGAGGTGATGCACCAAAGTAGAGTTCTCAACTTGCTATTGTTTACACTAGAAAAAGACAAGTTATAATTTGATTTCACAATTTTGAAACAATCCGTACCGCACTAGTGTTTCTATATGAAGGCTTTGGTTGTTTTAATAGCTAAGGTGTTTAGTCAAGAAGCCTAAGTGTAGACATTAATGATGTTTTAAAACTTAAACTTAGCAAACCATGTACTACGCATTATATATCCTATGGAAAAGAAACCAACTTACATAGAGGCATGGAAAAAGAAGGACAAATGCATGAAAGTAATCTCACTATCACAAAACATTCATCAACAAATCACTCAAGATCATTGTATGCAAGATGGAAATGATATAAATTAGCTTGAATTAATTTTAAATTCAAGTACAAGTCTTAACATTGGTATGGCTTTAACATAAATAGTTTGAGAATACATGTAATACATCTTAAGGCTTCATTTATAGATGAATTCAAAGAAGAGAGAAGAATAAGAAAAAAAGAGAAACTTGTGATATGTTCATCATGATCAAATCATTTTTAAAATATAGAAAGACTGACATAAAAGTTGTAAAGAATGTGTTGTCATCTTTCTTCTTAGAATTGTAGGACACATGTTGGAGCAACTCTTCATAAGGGTGGCATAGGAGGCCTTCTTGAGCATAACTCCTTCTAATGGAGTTACCTAATTGATTAATGGAATAGTTAAAATATCTTCAAATGACACTTGGCATCCTAGAAGATTCTCTATGACAACCTTGATCTCTTGCAATTACTTCTTTTATTGGAAATTTGAACATGAATTTCAAACTTCTTCATATTCCACTCCTCTTGCTCTTAGGACTTGGCAAATTAATATTTGTTGATAATTGGTGGACCCATAGGATATTCGATGGAAATTGATGCTTCTAGATCCAACTTCTCATGAACTACCTTTGCCAAAATTCTTGTTTGTTTGGATATTTCTCATAATCTCCTAGAATCCATTGAGTTAAATGTCAATGGTAGTTTTTGAACTCAAACCCTTGATTATGAAGGATTACCTTTCAGATGCTGAAAATGTTTTAAAATTGGTAATTTGGTTGCTTCTTGACCTAGTTCTAAGCATAAAGTGGATTCTTCATGGTGGAATGATGCCAAGGAGGCTCATTTCTCAGTTCATCCCTTTTCTCCTCCTTTTACTATTATCAAAATCTAAGGTAAAACAAAGGGGACAGATGTTAATTTGAGTGTGCCTCATCTTGAGAATTCATCCTTGGTTTTAGAGATTATTGATTTAGCTAAAAAGAGTTTTGCAAAATTTGAAAGTAAAAAGAAGACCTGAAGAAGCTCATTGGCAAATAGTTGTATTTTTATAGTTACAGATTCAGGTATTCTAGGTAATCAAGAAGATTGTATAGTTGTAAGAAATAAGAAAAAATGTCATCTCAATCCTAGCTCCCCTTCCAAAACACTTCGCTCTTACAAAATAGTGAAAAAGGGTGAAATTTAGTTAGTATCAATTCTCTACTATTTGTTAATTTGGTTATTCGATGTAAATTTGAATTATTTTTATAAAAAATACTTTTAAGTAATTTGGTTTGTTTGGATTTGGTTGGTCATATGCTTTGATGGTGTTTACTATGAGACCACACTTATCTAATTCTTGAGATTTTTTATTTGTAAAGGTGCCCTGTTAAACCCCAATATCAATTAAAAAAATAATATTATATCAATAAAAAAATAGGTATTAAAAAACATCCATCTTATATGAAGTCAAAAAACATAAGTTGAATGTTGTCAATCACATGAGATTTATAATAGATACTTATTACTGGATCTAGAAAACCTCTTTCACCTTACAAACAACTTTTATAAAATAAAAACATACATATATATAAATTATTATAATCATTATGACAGAAATTATTTATATTTAAAATCTTTTAATTATGATGCAGGAGCATCTATAACTATCCTGGGAAGACATGTTTATGATTAAATCCAAATATAAAATTATTGCCTCTCAAATATTATCTAAGGAGAAATAAATGTAAAAAGTAAAAGTAAGAAGGTAAATGTGGAGCTGTTGAGGAAATGGGGAAAATGGTTGAAAGATTTTCAACCGTAAGATAATATTGGTGATAAAACTTCTCATATTAGAATATGCTGGTAAAGCTAAAACTGTTTTTTGTTTTTGGAGCCCAAGTTGGCATAGAGGTTAAAAAAAGATTCATTCAAAACAAAAATATATATATTTCTGATATGGACAGGGATAGAGGGTAGTAGTTAGAGAAAAGAAAAGAAGGCCTTAAAGGCCGTATAAACTGTATAGAGGTTCTGTAGGTATGAGTCTGTAATAGGTCTGCGTTATTCTTCGTTGATTACGAGTCCTTTGTAATTGTACAATGTTTGACTATGTCTTCATGTTTGAGTGGAGTCCAGAAGTGTCGTAATATCTTTGCAAGATGACCGTATATGAGGAGAGCTGCAGAAGTTTTGTATATAACAAATCCGTGCAGGCAGATTACAAATCTTGTAACACGCTTCATGCAGCTGGTTTATTTTGCGGGAGATTCAGAGCAACATTTATCTTTGCTTATTGATTGCCGTGCAACCTTTGGAAATATGGACCTGTTAAAGCGCCATCATACCTGTAGCTGCAAACACAGGTTATTGGAGGTCGTGGGGACTCAGCAGTGAGCCGTAAGGGTTTATTAAGTGCAGACCTGCTTATACAATCGCTACCAATGGCCGTTACAGACTTTATTACATGCTGGGCACGATTCCTGTAGCAGACCAGCAACCTGTTCACAGTGTCTAATTGTATAACGGTCTGGGAAAAGCAATAAGCAAGTCGTGGTGGACATATTCTGAGCCGTGGCAAAGCTTTTTGTCGATGCTGGTGTCATATGTTTAGCCAGCTGGACGTGGCTTCTTCTCAACTGCTTGTAACTGATAATAACTTCAAAGATGCGGATTTACGGACACAACTCAGTGAAACAGTAAACTCATTGCTAGAGCTTCATGTAGTTCCTATTTTCAATGAAAACGATGCAATCAGCACAACGAAAGCTCCATACGAGGATTCTTCTGGGATAATGATAGTTTGGCTGCTCTCTTAGCTCTCGAGTTGAAGGCTGATCTGTTGATTCTTCTGAGCGATGTTGATGGGCTTTACAGTGGACCTCCAAGTGATCCTCGTTCAAAGCTTATTAATACGTATATAAGAGGAAAACATAATGAGGAAATTACCTTTGGTGAAAAATCCAGGGTAGGAAGAGGTGGCATGACAGCAAAGGTGAAAGCTGCTGATTAAGGAAGCAGAGGAGTTTACAGAGGAGGACAAAAAAAAAATAAAAGACAGAATTGACTCGAGGAACAATCTTGAATACAGGAAAAGAGATCGCCTATTTTGGAAGGCCTTTGGCCTATTGCGAATGGGGGTACCTTTGTAAGTATACAGACCATTGAATCTTCGCTATTGTGTAAAGCCTATAGGCCATAGGTGAATGAGATAGGTTGCAGGGCATATATAGGCACCTATAGACTTGAACCATGAACATTGTTATTCTATATTTGAAAGGCCTTTTTTTTAATGTGGTTGTATAAAATGAAAGGATAGCCTGAATGGCAAAACAAAACCCAAATAGTATTTTTAGTCTGATGACAGCCATCAATTTGGTATCAGAGCTGTAACTGTTTAAGGGTTTCATCAATTTGGTATCAGAGCAGTCTAGGGACAGTGCATCAAATTACCACTTAGAAAAGATATAAATAAAATATCTACACATTGTATATAATTGAATGGTTGTAACTCACATAAAACACATAATTTTTTACAAAATTTGGATAGAGCACACTAATTTTGTTCACATTTTTATTTTGATCATTAAACATGGTTGATTTGTTAAAAGGCTCTTTTAATGCCTTTTTATGTTGGATCGACATTAGCCTAAATGTTTAGAGCATGACAATAAGCCTTAGTATGATAAATAGGGACTTTGAAATTAGTGGTTTATGCATGAGTAGTGTTGAAGTTGGTTTCTTGATGAGTATTTTTCTTCCTCACCCGACACCTTTAGTATTCCATAATATGTCTTCATTAATCATATTTTCACTTGGGTCACAAACGAGTTTATCAAGAGTTTGAGCACTGTGTTGTTGGAAATATGCCCTAGTCTTTAAATAAAAAAGACATACATTTTGCTTTAATGAGGGGAGTTTGACAATACTTTCACTCAAAATAGGGTGAATGTCCCCATGCTCGGTTATATTTCTGCCTACGACCTCAATTCTTATATCAAGATTACTATTGTCTACATAAGCGAAACACATATTTTTGTGACCCAAGTCAAATAGGGTTTATTGGGATTTGGGTTGTTTTGATTAGCATCAAAGCGAGACATGGAAGGATCATGTGTTTATTGTTATGGGTTACTAATACCTTGAATGATTGTTTCATAATTATGGGACCCTTGATTGTTGATAGAGGAAGGGTTAAATTGATCAGAGCCATTGATTCCCTTGAAAGTTTATGGATATGGATATTTATCATTGTAAAATATTTATATTTATCAATAGGATATCAATATTTTCTCGTCTTTTGTTGTCACCATTTATCAACAATTTACAATGGGCATCGTGAGTTTTAAGAAAGAATAAATAAATAGTTGTAAGAAATTTTATAGGTAAAGTTAATTTACATAGTTGTAAAGAATTTCTACGTGTAATATATAAATCTTTCACAAATAAAGTCTCTTTTTTTGTTTTTTATTTGGATATTCTTCATAATATATATAATCTAGTGTAATATTTATTAGTTAAAAGTACATTTAGCACCTCCTTTCATTCAATTTTAAGGCTAAATTATATCAAATTTTTTGTGCATATTTTTTAATTAAAATATATGCTCTTGTACTTTATTAGGTATTTCATAAAATAAGTCATAGAATTCACCACATTTAATAGATGAAATTTAAAATTTATTAAAATGTCAAATCTCTCATAAAAAATTATTTAGATTCATGATTAAGTTTATATAATTCAGTTTTTGTGATAAATAGTTGATTATTATACAAAATAATAATAAATATGATTTGTTTTTATTTTTGACATGATTTTTTTCAGTCAGCATTATTGTTATATTTATAAAAGAGTTGCTTGGTTTGCAATATCAACTAATTCATTCTCATACCCTGATGATAGTTCATGGAGTGTGAACCGAAACATCAGTCTAAAAACTCTAACACAATTTTATCCAAAAATTATTTAATCTTACCAATGAACTATGGAAATACTATTTTATTAAATAATTTTTTTCAATCACCAGTTAAAATGTGAGAATCCTATTGCAAAATATGGCAGAGATGATTTTCCATTTTGATAATCTCTCATCTATTTTCAATCCATTTTCAAGAGTGAAATATGTAAAAAAAATATGCAAACTTGTGTACCTTAATATGCTATCTTGTACTTTATTTGGTACTTGATATACTTATTCATCGAATTTAGCTCATTTAATATTTGAAATTAAAAATTAGATAAAACTTGAACTCTCCCTTCAAAATTAACGATTCAAGATTAAGTTTCTACAACTAAGCTTTAACAATCAACATTTGACTTTTCATAACACAATAATAATATATAGAATTTATGCATCTATGACATAAGTTTTCTCATTTCTAGTTTTCCATTTGTGTTTAGGGTAAATAACCGATTTGTACTTAGAAATATAGATGATTTGGAAACGGGTTGTTTTGGAGATGAACATTTTTTCATGAAACCTTTGTTATTGTTAAAGAAGGACACAAAATGGAATGCGTGAGTACTCTAGAATACAATTGGTCTCTTTTAAATTGTCATATAAGTTTAGGTTTTTTTGTTTCCATCTCCATAGGTGTATGTCTACGTTTTCCCTTTAATTTATTAGTTTTGTTAATTATGTATGGGTTTTAACCTTTAATGTGATTTTAATATAGGTTTTTTATTAACACAATGTATGTTTTAGCATTTAAAAGTTAGGTGTAGGCTTTTATTTATTTTTCTAATATTAATTATAAAATTATTAAAATTTTATAAATATAAGTTTTTAAATTAGATTTTATTTTAAATTTTAATTGTAATTTTAAATTATTAAGTGTAATCCTTCTTCTTCATAGATGTGTTCAAGTAAGAAGGTCAACATAATTCTTCAATTTTAATAGGGTGTTGAAAACTCCAACTTCAAAATTTATTAATTAAAGATGACAGAGATTTGGATGAGGGATGATGATTAAGCATTGCTTCTGAAAGGTTATAAGTAGAAATTGATTGAGTTCCATGACAACCTACAAAAATTAGACAAGTTGCTAGTGTCATACATGGAACAATGAAACAATTTTAAACAAGGAATTGATGAGCTAAAGGAAGGGATAGGGAAACTAAAAATAGCAGGGAGTAAGCCGGAGAAAACCCCAAAAGGCAAAGAAATTATCACCATTATCTTGAGGAGCTACATCACCAAGAAAGAAAAATTGATGGCTGAAAAGATTAAAGGGTCAACAAAACAAGGAAAAAACATGGCAGAAAACCAAAGAACTAAAACTAGAGGGATGATAAGTACTACTACAAAGAAGAACACTAGATGCAGAAGGAAGGAGGGTCACTTCGAGAAAATTTAATAGGTTGCTTTGTTTGTAGGTTTTTTCTAGGTCCTTTTTTGTTAATACTCTGCCGACTTTTTGCATCCAATAAATATAATAAACCTTATTTCATAGTGTATTATCTGTATCGTTTTCTTATTAAACAATAATTTTCAAGTCCTTGTAAACCGAAATTTAACCTATCAAATAAAAACTAATAAATTAAATATTTTAACTATTTTTTAAAAGTTTTGTTTTAAGTATTTATATTAATATTTGATAAATGTTTATAAATATTTATATAATAATCTTCTATAAACAAGATTGTTTTTTAATATTATAGATCCAGCTAATCTATCTTTAAAAGAATAATGATTGAAGCCAATATTTAAAAAAAAAAAAAAAAAAAAACCTAATACCCTTAAATAATTTAATGATACGCTATCAGACAAAGAGAGGTATTACTAAAGTTACTTTTCTTGATTCCCAACAAAAAGAATGCATTGAGTTATTGATGAACTCAAAATTTCATCAGTACCAGATCCAAACTTTTGAAAATATCCTATATAAACCTACCATGATGTTGACTACTAAAAGCATACAGGAAAATTCTCAAAATAAAAGGGCTACTAGAATAAATACTATTCATTTCAGTATTTCTGCTATTACCTAGACTTAGATTAAAGAGTGGAAAGTCCTTATTTATCAGTCAAATCCTAACGATAACAATGGGTAAAATCCAAATAATGCCATGAAGCAAGTGCAAGGCATATCAACAAAGTTCCTTGATTGAAGGACAAAAATGATGATAGTGCTTTCAACTGGACAAGTGTGGTCAAAGGAAAATTGGATTGGATATGATTTTTATAAATATTTTAGTGGTATGTGCCAGATAAAATATGTCGACTATACATATTATATACTTTGTTGTTTAAAGCATGTTTTTAATCATAGTCAAGGGGTTGTTTATATAAATAGTACCAATAATGGGATTATGTATAAAATAAGATAGCCTGTCTTCTTTTCTATTTTGGTTATTCTTTTAGTGGGGGGAATTCAGGTTTTCTTATCAAGATGGATTAATTTAAGATCTTTAAAGTTATTTTTTCTAACTTTCAATTTTTTTTAACATAAATAAATTGTTATAATAATATATCCATCTAATTATTATATATAAGTTTAGACAGGGACAAATGACATATACATTTAACATAGAGATCAAAAGTCAATTTAAAAAAAAATAAAGTTAAGAATATTATATTAATAAAAAAAAAGAGTATTACAAAACATCTGGTCTATATGAAGTCAAAAGATATAAGTGAGATATTGTTAATAACATGATATTTATAATAGATTGTCAAAGATTAATTTTAATTTTGGGTATATTAAATATATCTAATTTGTGCTTTTTTTTGTTATGTGAATTTATAGCTCATATATTTTAGATTTATGAAGTATCATATCTCTTTTATCTTTTTTAAAGGGAATCTTGGAGTTACATGTTACATAGAAATCCTTCCACTCCTGTCACACATTTTCTCCTCACTTCATGGAGATTAAGAACACTAGGCACATAGTAAAAATGTTTTTTAGGCTACGATGGAGTTTTCTAATAACTCCTTTTAGCTCACTAGTTTTATTTAAAAAAGTCATTTCCTCTCTCATTCTACAATTTAAGATATCTTTCTTCTTTCTTGAATGACATTCTTTTTTCAAATTCTCTCATCTCTTAACCTCTATTTATGAAGATGTAATTTCAAATAATGTTTTTGTAAGTCTTACTTCTTAATACATATGGGGTTTTCTTTTGTTGATTTACTCTTTTAATGTTTTATACTCTTTTAATGTGGATTACTTTTGACATGATATTTCATGTTCTTACATTCATTTAATTTTTTCAAATTTATTTTAAAATATATTATTTTTTAGTTATAACATAATATTATAACACATTATATTTTAACATTGAATTTGAAGAATGTACAAGTTCATAAATTAAAAAAAAAAGAGTAATAAATATTATTTTTTCTATTTTTTAAAGATATCTTAACAATTTTTAGTTGTTTTCTTGATTATATTATATTGTTTTTGGATCACTAAATGCATAAATAATCTATTAGTCCATTTTTTAATGTTGTTTTGCTCTCATAAGTGAAGTGTTTCATTTTTTTAGCTTTGGCTTTGGTGCCTTTATCTCTTATTCTGCTTGAAATTACAAGGTTTTGTTTGGAATTTTAAAGAATGATGTCTTAACCATTATCAACTCAATGTTTTGATTTCTATTTTTTCCATTTTGATTAATGTTATTATCCTTATAATCTATGTTGGGATCTTAAGCATGGCATTCTGATCTACCCTATTACTGAGCATTTATGTTTTATGGCGTACCTTTCCCCAACACCCCGACGTTGGTGTGCCTTTGCTCAGCTAGCACTCTCCCCCTTATTGTCTTTTATCTCTATTGATAGGCATTTTTCTAAGGTGTTTTAACCATTCAACAATCATTTCTGACTTAGTTTTGGTTTGTTTATGCCTACCACATAGTATTTTTGGCTTGGTGTACCTCTTTTTGCCTTGCTATCATTGTGTTTCCTTTTGCCACATATCATGCATTTTTTCATATATCTTCCTTATCCTAGATTATATTCATATCTTTTAAAACTCTATATATATAGTATCCTCTTTTCTTCATTTAAGCGTTCTAACGAAAAACACTTTAACAAAAAAACTTCCTTAACTTTAAAACAAAAACAAAAGTCTTTTAAATGTTTTTATATAACCAATTGGAATTTTGATTAATTTGAGTTTTTAACATTTTTTAATTCAACGTTTCATTATTAATTTTTTTATTTTTAGATTTTAGATTTTTTAAGTATTTTTTTATTATTGTTGTTAATTTATGGTTTTTAAATTAGTATTGGTTTTAGATTTTGAAAATATGAAGTAATAAATTATTTTCAAATATAATAAAATTTATACTTGTAAGTGTCAAATTGAATATTAGAAAATAATTATTAATATATTGTAAACTTAATTAAATGAAACATTGGTGAACATGTATATTTTGATTGATTTTATAATGAAAATATTACTTATTTTAAAAACGATCAAGTTTTCAAGGTTGCACAAAATGCGATTCATCTTCTCTAAAAAAATATATTATTTTGCAACAAAAAATTTCTAACTTCAATTTGGGAAATATGCAATCAATGTATTATATTAACAATGAGCTTGATAAAAGTAAAAAAGGTATTGTTGAGCCCTTTTCATTTGAAACTAACTTAAATTTTATAAGACTTAGTTTTAATGCCTCTAATATTAATATGGAGATATGTTGTCCTCCTCACCAAATGATATTGCATCATGATATTTTTGTTTATAAAACTTCTTGTGCTCATACTTTGATCTAAAATGATAAATATTATAAGCATTATGATAAACATGGACACCATATTATTAAATATTTGAGATTACATCTATGTAAATCTTTTAGTGAAATAAATAATGACCTTTTACACTATCAAAAAAAACCTTTTACACTGTCAAAATAAATAATGACCTTTTACTATGCTATTTTTTGTCTCATTAAATACATAGACAATGTGTTGACCTATTTTATAATATTGTTTTACTCTCATAAGTGAGGCATTTCATTCTTTTAACTTTAGTTTTGATACCTTTATTTGTTTTTATAGTTCGCATGAATTTATTTGGGATTTTAAAAAATGACGTCCTAACCATTATCAACTCTATACTTTGATTTTTCCGTTTCTAAATTTGATTAATGTAATTATCCTTCTAACGGTTAAGATCTTAGGAATGGTGTTCTGATCTATCATGTTGTCGAGCATTTATATTTTATGGCATACCTTGCCCCAACATCCCATTAGGTTGGCGTATCTTTTCCCAACTATGTGCTCCACCCTTGTATTTTCTTTTTCTCTTTTGGCAGCCAATTTTAATTATTCAACAAGCATTTTTGACTTAGCTATAGTTTATTTTTGCCTACCACATAAAATTTTTAGACTGACATAGCTCATCTTGCCTTGCTAACAATCGTGTTTCATTTTGCTCACATATGGCAACTTTTTTTAATTTTGATAATCATTCACTAAGTATAACATTTATTTCTATTGCGTTATATCTACAGTTTCCCTTTTTGCATTATTTGTTTTCTATCATCCCTACCAAGTGGGATTTGGACATATTTCATGTTTTTGACATTTGGCATTTAACTCTTTTATTTTAGACCTTGGCATGTGTACGTGCAAATTTTTCCTTGCATTATGTTGAAACTTGTCTTATTATAATTTTCAAGAGTATTAAAAGTGTGTTATCGCAGCACTTTTCCTCATCATTTTCATATAAAAAAGGAACTCTATATACAGTTTCTTCTATTCTTCATTTAAGAATCCTGAAGAAAGACACCTTAACAAAAATATTTATTAACTTCAAACCAAAAACAGAACTCTTTGAAATGTTCTATATAATCAATTTGCATTTTGATTATTTGGAATTTAAACATCTTTTAATTCAGCTCATTCATATTGCGTTTTTTAGTTTTGGATTTTATATTTTTTAATTAATTTCTTATCATTATTATTAAACAAATTTCTAACTTTTAAAAATGTTAAAAATATATATATTTAAAGAAAAAAATCTTGAGTATCAAATTGAAAATTAGAAAATGACTATTAATTTATTACAAATTTTATTTAATAAAAAAATGGAGAATATGTATATGTTGATTAACACTCATAATTAAAATATTACTTCTTTGAAAAATAATCAAACCTCCAAGATTTTTTTAAAATATGTTTATTCTTCTCCTATAAAATGTATTTATTTACAATTAAAAAAAATCTAACTTTAATTTGAGAATTATACAATAAATAAGTTATATTGACAATGTACTTGGTAAAAGTAAAAATGACATTGTTCAACCCATTCTATTTATATCTAACTAATTTTTTTAAGTCTTAGTTTTAATGATTTTAGTGCTAATTTGAATTTATATTTTCCTTCTCATATTATTTTAATTTATAATGTTTCTTTTGTTCATACTTTAGTTTAAAATGGTAAATATTATGAGCATTGTGATAAATATAAACATGATATTAATAAATTTTAAAAATTAATTCAAATAAATATTGTGGTAAAATAAAACAGACTTTTTTATTAGAAAACATTTAAATCCCCTCATTATAATGTTAAAAAAAATTGGATGCCTAAAATTATGATATCTTTTCAAGAAAATAGTGTGCCTCCTTTTGATACTTTTTTGTCTCACTTTTGAAGTTTCAAATTTATTATTTCTTTTTTACTTTGTGCTTATTTTTTCTTTTAATTTTTCAAGGAAATATGTTTTTGTTGGAGTTAATTTTTTTTTGACCATGTAGGATTTCAACACTTTGTTATAAAAGTTGCATTTTGTTCTTATTAGATCTAGTTTTTTTACAATACATTTATGTATATCACATTTTTATGGCATCTTTTATGTTTACTCAACTTGAAGATTGGTGTAAGTTTTTATTTTATAGGTATAGTGGATCATTTTTACCATATCTTTTTTTGTTGGTCTTTGTTCTAATATGGATTAACCTTCCTGTCTGAAGATAATTCATGAATATTTTTGATAATCATACCTTCACTTTTGAAAATTTATTCACAACATCTATTCTCTTCTTTATTTTTCAAATCATTATAATATTGTAATTTCTCTTGAAGGAAGTTCTTATTGAGGGGGAGCATTATATACTGCCAACTCTCTTACATATTTAATGTTTTCTCTTCTAACCTCAAAATACAGCTTAAGGGGTAGTGTTGGAGATCAATATTTATTTTTGGTATGTTAAATGTATTTAAATAATTATTTTTCTTATTATGTAAAGTTATAATTTACATATTATGGATTTATGAGGTGTCACACCTCTTTTATCCCTTTTGAAGGGAATTTTGGAGTTCAATTTCACATGTAACTCCTTCTATACTTGTCAAACATTTCCCCTCACCTTATGGGAATTAATTACACTAGACACACACTAATAATTTTGTGCAAAAATATTATCAAGTATTTTGTAACTCCTTTTGTCTCACTTGCACTATTTAAATAGTCTCTTCTCTCTCATTTTACAACTTGAAATCTATTTTTTCTCTCTTGAAAGTAGTTCTTAATTATCATTATCTCATATCTTCTCTTCTATTTATGAAGATTGTAATCTCAAATAATATTTTTGTAAACTTTCTTTCTTAATGCACTTGATGTTTTCTTTCATTGATTCAATTTCCCCAGATATCACTTTGTGTCTCACATTCTCTTAATGTAACTTACTTTTGAAGTGATATCTCATATTTTTTGCATTCATTACTTGATTCAATGTTATTTTTCAAGATCTTGCCATTCATTTCTAATGTGAATGCTTATAATTAGATCTATAAAACCCTTTCTACCCTTAAAAAACATGTATAAAAAATAAAGTGAATAATCTAAAAACCTAAAACATTGAGTATGATCATCATGGTTGAAACTATTTACATATAAAACCTTTTGAATAACACTTAAAGTATACATAAATAAAATGCTTACAAACTATATATAATTGAATGGCTATAAATCACACAAAACATAAAATTATATATAAAATTTGAACCAAATAAAATTTCCATTTAAAACACTATTCTTGTTATATACTTATTTTAGTCATTCAACATTATTGTTTTATTTCTAGACTCCTTTAGTTCCTTTCTATGTTGGATTCAGATTAGCCCGAGTGTTTATATCTTGACAACAAACCTTAGGATGATAAATAGGGACAGGGAAATTAGTGGCATGTGCTTGAGTTGTGTTGGAGTTGGTTTTTTAAATGAGTGTTTCTCTTAATACAAAACATTTTAGTATTCCCTTATATGTATTCATTAATTAGCTTTTCAGATGGAGCAGAAAGAAGTTTCTAAATATTTGGAGTGTAGTGTTGTTGAAAATCTATCTTATTTTTCAAAAAATTAAATATATAGTTTTTTTTTGGGGTATTGATTGAGATGAGTTTGACAATACTTTTATTCAAAAGAGGGTGAAGGTTCCCATGCCCCACTAGTTTTATGCCTAAGATGTCAAGTTTTCTATCAAAATTACCTACAACCTTTGTAAGGGTGAGAAATATTTATGTTCCTCAAGTCAAATAGCTTTTAGTACGATTGGTTTTGTTTTGATTAACATCACAGTGAGATATGAAAGGCCTATTTTATTTATTTTTGTTATTAGTACCTTGAACGCTTGCTTCTTAACTATGAGACCCTGATTGTCGATAAAGGAGGAAGGGTTAAATTGATTAGAACCACCAATTCCTTATAAATTAAATGGCTATTTGGCATGGTAAAATTCTTTAATTCCTTCAAGAAGCAAGCGGTGAGAAAGCAAAAACTAGTTGTTTGGGATAGACATATAAGCATTTGAAACTTGTTAAAAAATGGAATGTATACTCTTTGGCTAAGTGGAGTACAAAGGTGGATGATTTTCCCTAGTTGGGATTATATAAACATTTTCATGGTGTAAATAGAGGCAAATGGGGCACATTTGAGATTCATTTGGGAAAATATGTAGGGTTTGAAGGGATTTTATCTAATTTATAAAAATAAAAATATTCCCCATCATTGGCTTCTCTTCCTTTATTCTTATAAATAGTTGTTATTGCCTTCATTGTTGATTGATTCTTATTCCAAACTTCAATTGTGGATTGTTATCCTTTTTGTATACACTTTTAAACATTAAATCTCACTCAAGCAATAATTATGTTTGTAACATCTCGGAGTAGGAAGGGGGCTCACGTCTGTGTGGCCCCCTCAAACCCTCCTTCGTGTGTGAATGCGCGGCATTGTAAAGTTTAACTTTTTATTGCGTGGATCTATATTTTTACCTCAGATTTCCATTTTGTGGCTGTCGTGCTGACCATTACCCTGTTCTAAGCGGGTTGGTGATTTCTTCAGTGATATTTTGAATGCCATGGCAGTGATTCCTCTGAGAAGAGGGGGTGATCTCACAGACATGTGGGTGGATGGAAATGGCGGTGGCGGCGAAGGATCCAGGGGTGTTGGTGGTGGTGTTTTATGTTATGGGCAGTGCATTTTTTTTGGAAGCCATGGTGCTGGTGCACGGCACAGAAATGCTGAGATCTTTTTTTGTGTGAAATTTTATTTTGCTTCGATTTGCCGTATTGCGGATGGAACCTGGGTTGAATCTCTAGCCCGAGTTGGACTGCCATCCTGATTTGGTTAGCGAAGAAAATAGTGATCGAATGGGGGAAACTTAGTTTCTTCTGTGGTTTGTGAAAGTGCCACGATGCCCTGGTCAGGGAAAAATGGAGAAACCCTAAGCCGTGGAGGAGCCTTGCTCATTAAAAATGATGGGTATGGCAGATCTGCCTACGTTGTAGTGGCATTTAGGGAGGAAGGTGTGCCATGCAAAGGAAATTTTTGAAGGTTGCCATTTGTGAGTAATTCCCTTGACATTGTGTTATTGGGGTTGCTAGTTTGAACCTAAGAGCCCGCTCTGTTCTTTTTGGAGTTGGGCATTGGTGTCTCTGTTTATGAGGTTTCAGGTCCTTGTAAGCCTGGTTTTCAGGTTGTTTTGCCTGGTTTTATTTAGGTTTCAAGTCCTTGTAAAACCTGGGATGCTTTTACGAGTTTATATTGTTGGTTTCAGGTACCTGTAAAACCTGGTTTAGTTACTATTTTTCAATGGGTTTGTCTTTTCTAGCGGTTTGTAATGTTTCATCTTTCTTGATCTGTAAAAGGGTTTTGGGGCCCCTTCAAAACCTTCTTTTACCTTAATCTAAAACAATTATGTTTGTAATGTAAAGAGTAGTTTTGTTTATATTTTTTCAATAAATTTGGAGATTCTCATAAGACACATCGCTGTGTAGTCATGTTTGAAAACCCTAGTGATATTTTTTTGATGTGATTTGACATCATCTTTGCCTAATTCACAAATATGGTTAACTGAGTGAGATCTATTTTCAACTACCATTACTCTTAAAGGATTGTCTTCATTATTCCTATTTGACGTCACAAAATTAAGATATTTAAATATGTTAAGATTGATTTGCGTGTGTTTTTATCCCTGCTAATATTTGTGATCAATGAAAATCAAAAATATCATAAATACTTCTTCAATATCACCATACATGGATATCCATTAAGCTTGATAGTTTCATGTTGAGGATGACTTTCACTCCATACTTAAAAACATGCTAAAATACTTTGCGTACTTGACTATCTATACTGAAAGAAACCTCTTAATGAAAATCCATTTTAATGGGTGTGTGAAATATGTAAACATTAATTTCTAGTATAGAACAAAAATCATTCATTATACTACGATGAGCTTTATGTGGCAATGTGTTCACAAAAATATTTTCTTTTACAAAAAGGAAAAAGTAGCATGTTTCCGAGTGTGAATGAGCTTTTTGGTGGCATTGAGGGCATGAGAAAATTAAAGGTATGGGAGGTTAAAGTGCAAATGAGCATAGTTAGAGGGGTTGATGGTTATGAATACAATAATCTTGTTTAGACAAGTGTCATAGGTTAAGAAATCTATTTTTGTTGGGTATTTTAATAATTTTAAAACATGATTCTTAATATATTTTTTAATATTAAAAGGTCAAAAGGTTAAAATAATTAAGTTATTCTAATATCATACTAAAATTATTGATTGTCAATACCCTTGAATAAACCTCTTAATGACAATTTATAAGAATGATCGTGCCAAGTAGTTAAAAGTTAATCTCTATTGTCTTAAAAAAAGAATTCATTGTGCTATAAGGAGGCTTATGTGGTAGCATGTTCACAAAAATATTTTCTTTTCCAACAAAGAAAAACTAGAATGTTTACAAATGGGAATGCGTTGGTAGGTTGCATTTAAGAAAGTAAAAATATAATTGTGGGATGTTGAAGGCCAAATGAACATAGTTAGAGGGGTCGATGGTCATGAATACAATAATATTGTCTAGGCATAAATGTCACACGTTAAGCAATCCATTTATGCTGGGGATTTTAATAATTTTTAAAAATGATATCTAATATATAGCCTAATATTAAGGGCTCAGCGGGTTAAAATAATATAGTTTCTATGGGTGTGGATGTGGCTTGGGGTTTCAAATGTAAGGGCTCAAATCTTATCCAAGAACCATCTCATTTACTAATATAGTTAGAGGGGTCGATGGTTATGAATATAATAATTTTGTCTACTCACAGATGTCACATCTTAGGAAATCCCTTCATATTATGGCCTTTAGTAATATTTAAAAAGATCCTAAATGTATTATTAATATTAACGAGTTAAAGGGTTAAAATAAAATTATCATCTAATATATATTGGGGTGTATATGTGGCTTGGAGATTCATATATAAGACCTCAAACCTTATACAAGAACTGTCTCACTTTTTTCTAGTGCAATAAAAATAATGAATTAAGAATTTTCTCTATAGGATATCAATTTTTTCTCTTGTCTTTATGTTATCATCATTATTCAAAAAGTACAATGGGCACCATAAGTTAAAGGAAATAATAAATAAATATTTTTAATAAAATTGATGGGAAGCATAATTTACATGATTGGCAAAAAAAAATTCTTGCAGGTGATATACACATCTTTTACATATAAAGTCAATGTTGTTTTAATTTTTTATTTGAGCATTCTTAGTAAGATATATGATCTATAAAAAAATTGATTAGTTAAAGGTACATACAACATCTCCTCTCATCCAATTTCAAGGGTAAATTATACTAAAACTCTACTCATACTAAAACTCTACTCAAGGGTAAATATATTATCTTTTATTTTTGTGGGTACATGATACATTAAGTCATAGAATTCACCATATTTAATAGATGAAATTCAAAATTTGTTAAAATGTTAATTCTTCTATAGAAATTAATTAAAATTCATGATTAATTTTGTATAATTTAATTTTTGTGATCAACATTTATTTATAACATAAAATAACAAGAGTGTATAGCGCCAAACCCCTATGGGAGCAGTGAGTCAGCTTTGCTAGTTAGAATACTAAAATGATAACAAAGCCGAGAAGAATCAACCATTTACAACAGGATTTTGAAACACTGGTAGTAGGTGATCATAACCATAATGGTTAGGTAGTCTTTAGAGGAGCTATGGGTTGAATCATACCCATGCCATTATTACCCTACTCAGTAGTCATGCATGTCGAGTCGACTGTCAATCCTATTGATGAAATGGGCAGTGGAAAGCTAACTCCACCAACAAACAAATATTTCTTTCAAAGACTATTCATTTGAGCTAAATATACCAACCTTAATGATTGGGTCAGGATTGAGGCCATTAAAAAGGTATTTGTATTTAAGGGAAAGATATGTATTATCTGTGCAAGAATAGGACAAGAAGAGAGCCCATGTGGAGGTTCAGTGTGAGGATTATTGTGGCTTTTTTTATTATTACTTTCTGTCAAATTTTGAAAAAAAAAAATCATTTAACTGCAGGTTCCGTTTGGGCTCTGCCCAGATTTGTCCTGGCCAACACAGATTCCCCCAGGCTCCTCTCCAAAAAAACCAAAACATACTTTAAAAAAATATAATTTTAATCTAAATAATATAAAAATATTAAACAAAACCAAAAATCAAATTAAAAAATTAAAAAATAGGGAGAGGAAAAAGGACTAAAGCAAAGACCAGCACACGACTTGGTAGGATGGATCTACATATTCAATAAAAATTAAAATTGATTCTGCCCTTCTGAGATCTGGTTGGATGAATATGCACATTCAAAAAAATTATGAGAATATGAGTTCTAATCCGTTATGAAACAGAAAATTAAAATTATTATATTAAGTTATATAATAAAATATATTTGTAAAATATATATAAGAGGTTGAAATGATTCCTGAAATAAATTTCTGAAGAACATTTGGATTTCACTTCAAACTGACTGAAATAATCCTCCATTTTACAGCCAGACAGAGATAATCAAATGCCCACTACTCCCTTCCCTTTCAAGGAGTGCGTATGGTAAAATCAATGATGATTCACATTCAATGATAACTCTAACCTAACATTTCCTTTTCTGGTATATTGACACTCATTCAAAATGAATTTTTATCGTATGCTTTCCTAAATTTTAAACAAGTAATAGAAAACGCTTTAGGAATCAATAATGGATTTTGACAGAGTTCTACGCAGTAAATATTTTTTTGTTTTGGCACTCTTTTATGTACAGGATTTGATTCATTCAGTTTCAAGTTGTTCTCCCAATTATGAGTACATGTACATGTAATTAAACCCTAAATTAAAATAATAATAACCACTTAAGTAAAAAGATTTCAAACCTAATCTATGGCAGCCAAGAGCAAATCATAGAGGGAGGGAGCTGCGTCTGATGCCCAACTGGACCCATACCTGTACTGGGGACTAACTAGTGTAGGGTATTGTAGGGGATTAGGACAAATCAGTATCTTAAGAGGATTCCATGCAATCCTTAAAAATAGATTTTCAAGAGACTTCAACTGAATAAGATATTGTCTACATTGCTCTTCCTACCAGAAAATGTAGTGTGTGTGTGTGAAGGAACAAAACATCATTTGCATGAACTAACCTTCAATTTTGCACTGTTTAGCCATGGTTCCCCCAAGAATCATACAATATCTTGCACACAGTCCATGTTTAGATATGTCAAAATAGTGTGTTGTACTCTAAGAGAAAATGTCTCAAGTCATGGGTGATTTTGATGGAAGAGAAATATGCTGGTTGTAGTGAGTTCAGGGGATAAAATATTAGAGCTTCCAAAGCACAACCCATAGTTCAAATCTCCAGAAGAAATATAAAATGTTGAAATTGAGTGAAAATACCACATCCAACTCGATCGGTGTAGTGTACCCAAATAGAATAAATCTAGATGTAAGTCCCAAATGAATTTAATGAAAGAGAAATATGCTACTTGTGTCATCTAAACCGAAAGGATATTTTCCAAAACAAAAGATTTCAAAATTAAAAAATGAAGGTTGCGCACCAAAAAGGATAGATGATCCTATAAAACAATAATTAAACCCTAATCTAAACCATAGATTTATTTCAAATAACAATCTACCCTAAGCTATTATGAAGATCAGTCGTAAAAAGAATATGTGGCCCTTAGCAAAAGATAAAGTTAATGATAAACTAAACACTCAGTAAGAAAAAATAAGCTCTATGGATTTACAATTTTTTTAAAAATCCAAACCATAAACCACAGAAAGATTGGCCATCAGAACAAAAAAAAATTAAACCCTAAATTACAAATAAAAATTGCCCTTAGCAAAATTAAAAATCAATAAGTAAAACCTAACCCTAACCTACAAGCAAGAACGTCCATTTAAAAAACACTCTCTATCCTGAACAAGAAACACTAAGCCCTCTTTATTTAAAATCCAAAATCATCTATAGACCCTTAATCACAAAGATAATAGAAGAAAAACAATGCAAAATTTAGGTGTTATAAAATATTTCAAATGAACTGGTATTCTGCAATTCTAGGGAAAGCAAATATAGGAAACAAATTTATAATTGAAGAAAGGCAAATAACTTACCAGATTCAAAAGTAAATTTGCTCATTGTTCTCTTCTCCTCCAGGACATACAAATGAAAAAGAAAATAGATTGTGTAAAAATTTTAAGGAGAAAACTAGCATTTGATATAAAAGAAGAAAGTCCTCCACAACCAAACATAGATATAGAGTTAAGGTTAGTGTCACCTTCTGCAAATAGAGTGTCCAAACATGAAAATAAATGCATATTTGTCATCTGTTGAAAGTGTAGAGGGGCTTTTTGAGTCCGTTGAAATCCTTGGTTAAAATGGAATGTGGTTCTGCTTGAGTTGAAACAGCGAAGAAAAAAAGAATGGTGGGGGTGGTGCTCCTGCATTGAGTAAAAGAAAAGAATAGAACAAAACTTGATATGGAAACCACATTAATGTTGTTGGATAAAAAGGCTACGTTGGGAGGTTCAAACCTTGGACATGCTGAATGGCTACCAAAAGGAGGCATAGCTGGTGTATTTGTTTGCATGCACCGATAATCACTCCATTAAGTGGATAACACAACATTTTTTGGGGACATGTTCTAAGACTATGTCGTTACACTACCACCGCCATCACCTTGGCCTTCATTTCTGCCAACTCTTCTCCCACCACCACTATCAACTTTACATACCATAGTACATCCTATTCCCCGATCATGACCTCGATATAAGTGAAATCTGTCATAACATCCCATTTTTATCAATCATTGGGCTTCAAATAATATATTTTATTTCATCTATTAAAGAACTTGTTTCTTTTAGCAAAAGTTAGGGTATATTTTCTGGCATGCAAATCATGGAATGTGAATGGGCAAAGGAGCAAAGTTTAACCACCCATTAATGGAAAAGGAAGACAATAGTCCCTCCCTCTACAACTAATAATAAAAATTAATTTGTGTATCTTCTACCTAAGTTTTTTTCATTCACCAGCTAAGATGTGGGGAGCCTATGTGTAAAATATGGCAAAGATAATTGTCTTTTTCCATACTCTCTCATCCAAATTCAAGGGTAAAGTGTATCAAAACATTGTGAACATTTTTTTACAAGAATATATTTTCATAATCCGATATGATTAATCGTCAAATTTAGCTCATTTCATGTATGAAATTTAAAATTGGTTAGAACTTCAACTCTCTCTTAATAACCAATGATTCAAGATTAAGAATATACAACTTGCCTTTGATGGTCAACATTTTAATTTTTATAATATAATAATAATAAATATGAATTTATTTAAGCTAGAGTTTTATATAGTGGGTAAGGCCATGCAGATTCATCTCACAAAGAGACAAAACAAAATATTTTATTGTAAATAGTGTGGTTTTGAATAGTGGCAATTTATGGGAAGTGGTGGTGTAGATCGGTTTGCAAAAAGTGGTGGTGCAAAGTGGTTTGGTAGTGGAGTTTCATGGACCATACTGATGTTGTTGTTTCAACAAATTGCCCATCATAAATGAAGGATCTTGCCTCTTTATGTATGCTTTGCAAGGGATGACCGCCATAAGAATAAATAATATGCGATGTTAAGCCCCTAAAACTATCATCCTCCTCACACCCTCCAATCATATTGGCAAGATGATTATTATTAGTATTATTGTTACTACTAACCCCTCCAATAGCCATGAAAGGTGGATGATCCTCCATGTTGCAAAACTAGTATTTCTAAAGTAGTGAAGCATAAGAAGGTGCTAATTGAGGCATAAGTTTGATGCTTCTCCTATGATTTGAATAATCAACTTGTTGTAAACCAAACATATTTCTATTAGATGAACATGCAGATAATTGTTTAGATTGATGATGATGATGATGATGATGATGATGATGATGATGATAATGCTTGAGAAAATAATACACCCCAGGCGACCTTCCCTATCCATACAATGATACATATGCTATATGATTATTCATAGATGAAACTGCCATCACCATTACCGTATCTTCCTATAGTTGCTTCTTCTGCTCTTGCAATCTCAACATTTCAAGCTGCACCATGCTAAGCCCTCTCTACAACTAACTCTTTTGCATCACATCATTGATCTTCACCTTATTCATTACCTTCACACAATCCTTATTATCACCATGTAAGGGTTCGAACCTCTTAAAGCAGTCTTTTTCATCTAACAACATTGACATTGCTGTCATATCAAGTGTTGTTCTTTTCTTTTATATAACTCATCCCAAGAGCAACACTGCCACCATTCTTTTTATCTCAATTGTTTCAACTCAAGTAGAACTGCATTCCATTTCAGTCAAGGATTTCAACAGACTCAAAAATCCCCTCTACGCTTTCAAAGACTAAAAATATGCATTTATCTCCATGTCTATACATGACATATATATGATGTTTATGTATTGTGGTCATGTTTCTTTCACATCTATTTCCTATGTTTAACAATTATATCGTGAAAGCGACTTTCTTTGATTCTGTCATGAGTTTCATTATATGTTGGCTAACGCATATTTCATTTTACGTTATTGTGAATTGATGGGAAGGGTAGAGGGAGACCCAAATTGAGTTGGTTAGTATAATCTATGATTGGTTTTGGGGACTCTATTTTGGAATTAAATGGCACAGTTAAAACCCTCAAAAGGGGTGACAAATGATAACATTTACCGTCACTTTGACAATTCATGGACGGTCTCTTTCATCCTTCTAATTGGTTGTTGTGGGTTGTTTTGTTGGGATCTTCACAACCACGTTTGGTCTTTGTTTATTGATCTAATCAATCTCCCATTAGCCTTTAATTAGGATACATTGGAATTATAAACATAAATTTGATATATAAATTATTGTAAATATTTTTTTTTTAAATTGAGTATTTTTTTTAATCTTTTTATTTTAATGATGTCAATAAAATATTTTTTTTAATTATTTGCTTTATCAAGTTGAGAGGCGTAACCTACAGTGACATTCAAGGAGTGTAATGCCATAAGTGGATAACTTTTATTTTTCGTTTGAACCAACATATCAAAAAAATATATAACTGATCGACAAAAAGGCAAATTCTCGCTAACCAAACTAATTCAAAATAATTTTCATCTTTTAAGTAATCAAATTCCAAGCCTAAATATGTTCTCACAATTTGTATAAATGGGGATGATGGATTATCAAAAATGAGAGATTTTTTTTTTTGAATTTGAAGGATCCATACGAGGAAGTAAAAACATATTACATCTAATGTTATTTTATGTAATTACTAAATTTTATTATGTGTTTCAGTTGGAGCGGACAGATTCGATGTGGCACTATACATAGTGTGGTGTCCATATCTTGCAATCCCCTTTCTATTATTTTTTGATGCACATCCATACGAGCAATGTGGATAACACTTAAGAGACTATGAAACACAATTTGGACATCATTCATCTCATCCATCTTAGCTTTACATTCTCTAACCAAATTGGTAATCTCCTAGAACATATCACAAGTAATTATTGCGATTGAAAATTTAATTTCAAGGAACCTAATCCTTTGTACAACATATGTAACCCCAAATCCCTTAATCTATTAAAACAAAATAGTATTAATTATACAAAAATCCATATTAACATAAATGAAAAGAAAATAGTTATTATTTCTAGCATAACTTGCACCTTTAGGGTAACTATTAGTAATAATTTAACGTGCAACTATTTGCTATACAATGATTGTGGTTACATCTTTGTACTTAATCTTAGTTTGGAATTAAAATTTCACTAATTGTTATCAGTGTTAATTCTTATTATATAGATTTACATAAGTTAAATGCTTATTTCTTCTAGAATGTAAATACTTAATAAATGTCTCTTTATAGTGTTTTTTATTTAAAAAATGATAATGACAAAGTTAGTGTTGAGTCAGAGAAAAAAAATCAACAAATATTGTATGAACAATTCAATAGTTATGAGATCATTACCATTCATATAGTTTATATATTATATAAGATAATATTTATAAATATTTGATATATTATAACATACTAAATATAATCCCAAAAAAAAAAATACAATTCCTCCGACTTTCTTTGCACCTTCAGGGCAATTGCTAGTATATCTATGATATAGGTTTTTTTTCCATTTAAGGTTTCATTTGTGTTTAGAGTTTGCAACCGATTTGCAGCTACAAATAAAGATGATTTGTAGTTAGGTTTTCGTTGTCGATGGATGTGTGAGTCGTCTTGAATACAAGAGGAAGACACGCGATGGAATAGAGATTGTGTTTTCTAGATTTTTCATGCGAATATATGTGTTGGAAAACTGTATAGAAAGGCATTAGTCTCTCTGCGTACAGCATTGGTCTCTCTGCGTGTGTTATCGGTCTCTGCTAAACTGTCATTTTGGTTTGGGGTTCGCTGTTTCCATCTCCGTGCTAGTTTAGGTATTCTCTTTAATTTATTAGTTTTGTTAATCATGTATAGGTTTTTTTATTAAAACTGCTTGAGTTTTAGCCTTTAATGTCTAGGCGTAGGTTTGGTTTTTTTTTTTTTGGTTGGGTTATTTATTTATTTTTTATTTTAATTTTAAAATTATTAGTATTTGATAAACATATATGCATAGGTTTTTAAATTAAATTTTGTTTTAATTTTTAAGTTTAATTTTAGATTATTAATATTTGATAATTTTTTATAAATATATGTATATAAAAATAAATCAAAATTAAATATTAATAATAAAATATAAGTATTTTAATTATTTTTTATGATTTTATTTTATAAATTTTTATATTAAATTTTTATTAATAAAATTTGGTAAATGTTTATAAATATTTATATAATAATATTCTAAAAATATATACTAAAAAAATATTTTTATTTCAATCTACAGATCCAGATATTGGATCCGTTTTCAAGGAAATAAAGATTAAACCCAATACTTGAGGTCAAAAATAAATAAGCAGTTATTCATAAAGAGTTTAGTGATACATAATTAGATGAGGGGAGATGTATTTTTAATCTTTTTTCTCCTGATACTCAATAAAGGGAATGTATTGAGTTTTTGAAGAGAGTCAAAATTCTAACACTGTTGAGTCCAAACATTTGGCAAACTCCTCTATGAACATACCGTGATGTTGATTGGTGAAGGTATACAAGAAAATTCTGAAAATGAAAATGAAGTGGGTATTAAAATAAAAACTAGTGATGACGATAGCTCTACCACTACCCGGACCCATGTTACAGAATCGCAAGTCCCTATTTTTAATATAGTAGTTCGATATCCTAGCCGTAAAATCTGTGAAAATTGAGAACAATGGCATATGCATCTTTAAAAAAAAATTGAAATAAAGCACCAAAGTTAGGATGGTGCTTTCAACTGGACCAATGCGCTCAATGTAAATTTCGATTGGGTCCAATTTTTTTGTTATGATTTTAGAGTTATATAGAAGAAAATATATGTCGGCTATATATATCTTGTGGTTTACTGTTTTAATTTGATATTTAAATCATGTTCTTAATGATAGTCAACGGGTTATTTATAAAAATAGTATTAATCATGGAGTCTACATAAAAATAAAATAGACGCATTTTTTATTCTGATTTGGTTATTCTTTTAGTAGGCTGAAAGCTAATTGTCTTATGAAGATGCATTAATTTCAAAAAAAAATTGAAGTTAATTTTTTCAATTTATAATTTTGTTGTAGCATAGTTTAGTGATTATATTAATTTTTCTTTAGAATATTAATATGATATTTTAATTTTATTAAAAAAATGTGGAGAGAGATTAATGTTTATATATAATTTTGGAAATAGAATAAAATGACATATATATATAATATAGAGATTAAACATCAATTTTTAACTTAATTTTTTTATAAATTTTAAAAATATTATATTAATAAAAAAGGGGTATTATAAATCATTCAACTTATATGAAGTCAAAAACATAATAAAAACGGTTGTCAATCACACGAAATTTATAATTGATGTTTACAAGTGGATTTAGAAAACCCTTTCTGCCTTACAAAACACTTTTACAAAGTAAAATAAAAGATATAAAAACCTAAAAAAAAAAAAGTTATGATTATCATAATAGAAAATATTTACATATAAAAACTTCCAATTACCACCTACAACATGCAAAAATAAAATACCTACAATTTTTATAAAATTGAGTGGTTGTAACTTTTTAAAAAGCACAATTATTTATAAAATTTAGACAAAATTTCATATAATAATAGTCTTGTTGTTGGCATTTTTATTTCAATCATTCAACAAGGTTGATTTGTTGCAAGGTTCCTTCAGTGCCTTCTTATGTTGGATGAGTATTATCCCAAGTGTTTAGAGCATGACAAGAAACCTTAGGATGATAAACAAGGACTTAAAAATTAGTGGCTTGCGCTTGAGCAGTGTTAGAGTTGGTTTATTGATGAGTGATTATCTTAATATCCCAACACATTTCAAAATTCCATTATATGTCTTCATTAATCATGTTTTTCCTTAGGTCAGAAAGGAGTTTCTTTAAGAGTTTGAACATTGTGTTGTTTAAATTCTACCTAATTGTTCCAAATGAAAAATACAGACATTTTTCCTAAGGTGAGTTTCCATATTTTAACTAAAAATGCGGTGAATTTCCCAATCTTCTCTTAGTTTTATGGCTATGACTTTAATTCTTCTATCGACATTAAATGCGGCCTTCATAAAGGCAACAGAAATTTATGTGACCTAAGTCAAATAGGGTTTACTGGGATTAAGGTTGTTTTGATTAGCTTCAAAGGGAGATATGGAAAACCTATTTAATTAATATTATGGGTTGAAATTACCTTGAACGATTGGTTTCTAACTATAGGATCCTTGATTGCTGATAGAGGAGGAAGGGTTAAATTGATCAGAACCATTGATTCTCGTGGATATTTTTCTTGGTAAAAGTCTTATAATTATTTGAAGTAACGGATTGAGAGAAATAAAATAAATGGGTGTCTGTGATAGACATATAAGCATTTGAGACCTGTAAATAAGAAATGGAATAAATCCTTACTGATTACGCGGGGTATACTGGTGGATGATTTTTTGTAGTACTGTGCTTATAGAAACATTTTCATCTAGTGTAAAGGAAGGCCAATGGCACTTATTTGAGAGGCATGTGGGAAAATATGTAGGGCTTGAGGAGATTTTACCTAATTTATAGAGAAAAATATATTCTTCATCATTGGCTTCTCCTCATCTATTCTTATAAGCCGATGTTCTTGCCTTCGTTACTAGTTGACTTGTCCAAACCTAAAGTATAAATTGTTGGCCACATTAATTTGCTACTAATCTTTTTTTTACACACTTTGAATTACTAAATATCTTTCAAGTAACAATTACATTTGAAACATGGAGTAATTCTATTTATATATTTTAAATTAATTTGGGGATTCTTACAAGACAACGTTGTAGCCATGCTTGAAAATCCTAATGAGATTTTCCTGATGCAATTTGAGATCACTTTACCTAGGTCATAAATGTGTTCAAGTGTGTGAGATTTATTATCATTTATTGTTACTCCTAAAATATTATATTCATCATTTCTATTTAATGTCACAAATTTAGGGTATTTAAGATTTTAACATTGATTTGTATGGGTTTTATCTCTAAGAATGTTTGTGATCAATGGGATGCACAAAGATAATAAATATTCCATCTATCTCACCATGCACAAATATCCATTTAACTTGATTGCTATCTTGTTGATGAATTTTGCTTTATATTTAAAACCATGTTAAAATTATTTGGCTATCAATACCCAAATAAACCTCTTAATGACAATCCGTTTATGTGGGCGTGCTAAGTAGTTAAACATTAATATCTATTATAGAACCAAAATCATTCATTGTATTATGAGGATACTTATGTGGCAACATACTGATTAGAATATTTTATTTTGTAACAAAGAAAAATTAAGGCGTTTGCAAATGGGAATGAGCTGCTAGATGGAATTTAAGTAAGGAAAAAATCAATTACGGGATGTTAAAGGCAAACAAACATAATTAGATTGGTCGATGGTTAAAAATATAATAATCTCTACTCAAGATGGGTGTTACATGTTAAGCAATTCATTCATATTGGATCCTTCAATAATATTGAAAAAATATACCCAATATTCTGTCTAATATTAAAGGGTTGAAATAATAAAATTACTCTAATACCGTGATAAAATCTCATATTTTCAATACCCAAAGAAACCTCTTAGTGAAAATCCATTTGAATGGTAGTGCTAAGTAGGTAAACCTTAATCTCTAGTATAATAAAAAATTATTCATTGTAGTACGAGGAACTTTATGTGGTAACATATTCACAAAAATATTTTATTTTCCAACATGGAAAAAGTAGCATACAACACGTGGGAATGTTTGGCTACATGTGGTATTGAGGGAAATAAAAATAAAAGTATGGGATGCTGAAGGCCAAACGAACATAATTAGAGGTGTCGGATTTTTTTTTTTCCCTATGAATGCCATATGTTAAGCAATCCATTTATGTTGAAGATTTTAGTAATTTTCAAAAATAATACCCAATACACTATTTAATAGTAAGGGTTCAAGGGGTTAAAATAATAAAGTTCGTATAATACATATATGTGGTGTGTATGTATAGAACTGTTAGGAACGGTCGGGATATTAGACAAGATATAATATTTTTTCTAAAACACAATCCAGGATCAACCTCAGAGCATCTAAAGGGTTTATAGAGCTCTATTTTTAAATTAGTTTTAAGCAAAGAGAATGAGAAAATTCGGTCATAAAGTCATATAAAATTATAAAGTAAAAAGAGTAAACATAAGATAAATGTGTCATTAAGTGTTTAATTCTTAGCTAAGATCCATATAAAAAAGTGGTTAAAATACATTACAAAACAAGTGTTGTGACAAATTTAGGTGTCTACAAATTCTCTTCTTTAACTTATAATTTTAGTGAAACGAAAAATACTAGATGAAATGGAAAAAGAGAATGCAAACTTATGTAGATAATTGTTGTGAAGAACTGCCTTGTGTGTTAATGATCTAAAATGTTCCTTCAAAATTAAATGTATATAATTAAATGCAATTAATTTTCAATCTAAATGAAATATATAAATATATATTAAATACTATAAATATCATTCAAGGAACAACTACACATGTAGGAGTGCCATAAAGAAGTAGGAAGGTCACCGATCAAAAATTGACCCTATCATTGTCGAGAAGAAGCAGGGACTTTAGTGTCTATTCATATCTTAGCCAAGGAAATAAATAAGCATTCAAATGGTTAATGTGACAAGTATAACCATTGAGGAATGAAAAAACTTCAATGTGCTAACTATAGTAATTATTGTTTGGAGAAATTTCAGTTTTAGTTGAAAACTAGAGAATTAGGGGTGATCAAACCACAATTCAAATTGTACATGTATTAAATAAATAACACCCATTTACGGGTGTAAAGACCTCAATTTAAATTAGTAGGTCTTTTTAACCCCAAGACATGAAATGAGTTGAAATACAAAATAGATTCATAGGCTATAGTGTTGGATAATGAAAAATATCAAAGTCATACACTATGCACTTTAACTAAATAGACCATTGTAGATGGCTTTAGATTCAATCATCACTTTGTTCCCGAATATATGGTAAAAAGAGAATGGATTTCAGACATGTCCCTACCATGTTCATAGATATAAAATAATATATAATAAATTCCACAAAATTGTATTATTCTCTTTGAATTTAAAAATAATATAGTGTGCATGAATCTATACCATGCCCCCATTGATAAATGTGAAATCTAGAATTATTTGTAGATGTAGATTTGTAAGTTTTGTTTGAAACTTTTGCATGAATATGTATCATGTACTCAAAATTAAATAAATTTGTGCATTACCCCTGTGATACGAGTGCATATGTATAGCATATGGCCCTATAATTTATGCTAATGATTGAAATTTTGAACCTTTTGCATTGTTTTAAATAGTGATGTGTATTAATTTGGAATTTTTAATCTATGATTTATAATCTAAATGTATGTGCATGGCACATGCCCCTAATAATATACCACTATCTAAACCTTTGAGGGTGTATTGTGACATGATGACTAGTCGAATATTGATTTTGTAGCTTTTAACCCCATTTTTGACCCCCTTTTGAGGTGAAAGATGAGAGTAGCAAATCAATCAGATAGAAATGAATAATAATTTAAATAATTTTGATTAATTAGAATAATTAGTATATCATGTATTAGATTTGAAAGTTAATGTGATGTAAATCATTTATTCATGTCGAGTATAAATGATAGAATATGAGATTGTCATAGTTGATTGGTAAGTATGATTACCAAAGGCAATAGTGCTTGTATTTTTAAGTACATAATTGACCCATGTAATTTGTAAAATTGGATGTATTAAATAAAAAATAATATGATTCAAGAGAAGGTGGTATGTATGGTCTGATGCATTTTATAGAACACATTTTTTATGAATAGAACTCAAGATATTGCTTTTATAAATTTTGAGTGGTGAATTTGATGAACTATGCAATAAACATAATAATTGATATAAAAATTGGGTGATTTTTTTTTAATCTTATTTTCACCATTTTGTTGTGAAAGTTGAGTTCTAAATTTATGACATGCTTTTTCAATGAGTTATGTTTCCATTGAGATTTGTGTGCTTGTAGTCTTCGCTACAAACACAAACTATAGGTGATCTAGTATGTATAAGAATTTGTCAAATTTTCCAATAGTTTGTATGATTTCTGAACACTTTTTGGTGATATTTGTTTTTTTTATTTTGATTATGTTAGAATTTGGAGAGAATTATAAATTTAGAATTTGACGATTTTGACATGAAATATACCTCGTGGTGGACTAATACATGATGAGTTATATTGTTTCCATTTGTAGTGGATGACTCTAACATTGTGCACCTAGTAAAGGGTGGAAGGGATGGAGATAGAAGAGGTGGAGATGGAGGCGGAGCAAGAGCACCACCTACACCATAGCTTGACCATAGAGATGACCAAGTTGTGGTAGTTTTTGTTATAACTATATTTGAGTGTCATATTTGTATAATTATTTGTTTTTGTATTGTTTTATAGTCATTTAGAGTATGTTGTTAATGTATTCATATAATGTGGTATTGCATGTGAAGCACATTAGTCTATGATGGTAGATGCATCCATCCATACTTTGACATAGAAAATGTGATATAATCTAATAGGTTATGGCTTTATAGAGAGAGTATACTAGATTGTTGGAGAGCATGCATATTTTTTTTATTTGTGTGTGATCATAGATGTGGAATATACTATGGTTTCTAGCAAGTGTGATGACTTATAGATAAAAATTGATATACATCTTACAACTATTCATGATTATGATTTGTTTAGAGATTTGCTTGATTGATTTTTTTCTTTGTAGTCTACACATACACACTTCATGGTTTGGAACAAGATAGTTGAGAGTCAAATTGGACAATATAGGTCATAATTAATATTACCTAAAGTAGTTAGATGAGATGGAGCCTCTACTTTAAAGGTTGTGGAGTTAGCTAGTAGTAATAACTATGATAAGGGGGATGTCCCCATCATCGATTTACATTTTGTATTGTTAAAAAATATTTTTGATATGTGCGAGTGTGTGTTTGTGTGTGTGTGATCGTTTCATATATGTTAGTATTCTACATGCATATGTAATATGTATTGAGTATTTTGCATTTCTAAGTTTTATATTTTATTTATTGATCTAATAGAATATTGTGAAAGTAAGGATGTATAATGTGTTGACAATAAGCATTGAATGTTAGTATTTCATAGTTATTATTATTGTCTATGTGATATTGTAACTCAAAATTAGTTTCCAAAGTTTTCTAAAAGGAAAACATCATTGTAATTTGGTTGTTAGATATGTTGTTGATTAATTCAAAATGATTCAACTTTTGACTATTGTAGTACTTTGTTGGCTTCTAATTTCAGTTCTTCCATAGACATTTGATTCACTTTTTGATTCCATATTTGCTTTGGAAAAAATATATATGTAATTTTGACATATTAATATTGAAGCATTGATAACTAGACCTATTTTAGCATAATTTCTATCGAGAGCTTGAATGACCAATTATTATTGAATAGGATTTTTCTGGATAACTCAATCATTGTAGAATGTTAATTAGAAGAACTTTTATTTTTTTATTTTTTCAAACCTTGATAGACCATTTTTTCCTTGTTATGAATGTCGTATGATGTCTTAGTCTTTGTAGAATAACTACTAGAAGAAGTGGGAAAAGAAGACATTATTGTATCATTCTCAAATAAAATAAATCCTCTATTGGCAAGTTGTATAAGCTTTTGTCACAAAGCAGAACAATCATTATCAAGATGCCAATTAATATTATGGTAAGTGTAAAATGGTTGCCATTTTATCTTGTCAAATCTATATGGTGGATGATAATAGTTCAAAATAAGGGTAATAAATGCTTATACAATATTTTTTGTGATATATCATGTGCTCTATCTCTAAGGTGATCAAATTGAAGTCATTGCCTCTTATTATAACTAGATGTCTTTACTCCAGGAGCAATTTTATATGTTGATTCTTTTTCTTTATGTAAGACATTTATTGTTTATTCTTTGCTATGAAATGTTGGTTTATAAAAAGGCATTTGAGATGACTTATGAACCTCTTTGGTCAATTATTTTCCTTTGTAAGAATCTCTAACAAAAAAAAATATTTTTGGATAAGGTACATTGGATTTTGAATTATTACTTACTAGCTCACAAGAGTATTTGTGTGCATCCATATATAAGTTGTTCAAATAAATGTAATGATTGTGTAAAGTTATTTATTTAATGTAAATAGAAGTGCATTAATGAACATGAATTGTATTTCCAAATAAGACAATCTACATTTATCTTTCCCATTAATGTCTATCCAAATTTATTAATGACAAATAATTCAATGAAATAAATATTAATCTTACATTTATACTAAACAATAGTACATTGATTCTAAGGTATTATTGGAGTGTTATTTGTAATAAACCCACATCTTAGACCCATATGATAGCACATATTAATTTATGATCTTTAATGGTTTCACCAGGTAATTTAACATTCATTACACTATTTAATTAGTTCAAGGTATAATTTAATGGCTTCATTATTTTATCAAACATCTTAATCGATCCTCTATTTGATTTTTTTTTTCGGGTGCATGGCTAGATGATACTATCTACATCAGTCTCTTGTTTAATTTCATCTATTTTGGACCATGTTTTATTTGGCCTTAAATAATCCTGATACAATTTTGACCCTTCTATGCTCACTATAGGATTCTAATATTGAATCCTCACCTTTCATTTTAAGGTACATATATTCCCATATACCCTTTCAATCCATGTCTTGTTATTTCATTTGTTGGTCGTACTAAAAGCATATGTCCCACATGCATGGGATAACTATCTATGTTGGTGAATCTCCAAATAGGACTAGAGCATTCTTGAATATAATAGTGTAATCTCTAATGGACTCATCATTACCTTACTCGAAGCCTTGTAAATGTTCTAATGTCAATTTAGGCATTTTTTACTTATGAAATTTTGATAAGAATATGTATTCTAACTTCTTGAAGGTAGGCAAAAAACCATATGAAGACTATAGAACAAATCACAAGCTTCTATGTTAGACTTTTATGGAAATATTTTAACAATATGCATCCATCTTTAACCCCAATGACCAAAAGAACACACATATTATGTTAAATGGTTAGTAGGGTCTATATGACCATCAAATAAAGACAACATATGCATGACAAAATCGGTTGGATAAGGATATTCAAATTAATTTTTTTGTAATAAGTTGATCTCAAATGACATGATAACAATTAAAAATTAAGAGTTAACACTTACTTTCGAAGGTCTTCTATAACATTTATCATAGATATAATATGGCTAATAGGGATAGTTAGAATTTAGAAAGGTGCATTTATAGGTTGTAATTACCATCTATTTGAAATATATATATATATATATATATATATATATATATATATATATATATATATATATATATCATTTTAAAACCACATTAACTCATAATTTAGAAATATTGCATATATGATCATTAATATCACATGATGTTTATAATTAAAATATTAGATCATTCTGAATGTCTCAAAGATTTGTATGTAAATAATGACTATTCCATGAATTTTTGGAAAGAGATAAAGAAATATTATACTAATGGGTACCTAAATGTGTTATTAAAGAGAGAGAATGAATAACATTTGTTTCTTCTAGAGAGAGAATATGAAAATCATATTTATTTTTTATATCATTTGCATCATCTATAGAAATAGAAGGAGAAGCACTTTCAATTTTTATAATATCAACATCATTTATAGAGAGAAAGATAAAAATGTTCAATTTTTGTAGAATTTGCATCATCTATGGAGAGGGAAGGAGAAACACGTTCATTTTTTGTACTATTTATGAGAGAAAGAGAAGCATTTTTATATTTTTAACATTTGCATTAGTAAAGAAGAAGATTTTTCAAATTTAGTAACATTTTCATCATTTAGTAAATAAGAAGAACATTTAAGTTTTGTAGCATTTGTATTATCTAGCTAAGAAGAGTTGTTTTTAACTTTATAATATTTGCATCATCTAATAAGGAATAAGTATGTATTAAACTTTTATCACATTTGCATTATCTAATACGGAAGAAGTACATTAAACTTTTGTTACATTTGCATCATCTAGTAAGGAAGAAGTAAATTCAAAATTTGTCACATTTGCATCATCTATATCAAGAAAAACATCTATGCATGTAAGAGTAGTGTTATTAAGACTATCTTTTTTAATTATTTATAAAAAGAAGGTTAAATAAAGCCCCAACGCTTTACAAATAACAAAGCAGACTGGCCTAAAGTGCCAAATAAAAACATTAAAGTTTGCTTAACCAAAACTAGAAAATAATGACTAAACAACAACTAAAGCGCTATAAAACAAAACAATGACACACACTAATTAGACAACCCTTCCAAGTCAAGTTTCTTAGATTTGAGACATATTGTTCAAAGCATGTTCAAGTTTCTCAATCCCTGATGATTCAAGACCCTCGTCCTTCCCTTTAATGGTACCTTTGATCTTTTTCCCCCATTTGGTCAAGCTCCCACATTCAATGTATTTTTCACTAGCGACTTCAAGACATTAACCATGTTGATGTAGTTTTTTTAGCATTCTTATTGAACTAAATCAGACTCAATATTTTGCAGTTATCAAGACTTTGTTTCATACATGTTTTTTTTTAATGCTTATGCTTATTTTTTTTATAGGATTAAATGCAATGAAATGTAGTGGTAAATTGTAAAGGTAAACAAGGCGTATTATTAAATAAAGCATCTTTATATTGTAATTCATGCAAAATGGGAGTATGAAGATGTACATTAACATTTGACTTTTAATAATATAAAATAATAATAATTATGTAATTACGTATTTGCGATTTGAGTTTTTTTCCATTCAATAATTAAGTTTCAGGGATCTTATGTGCAAAATATGGTAGGGATGATTGCTCTCTAATTTGGATTTAAGGGTAAAGTATATCAAAATTTTGCGTACACTTTGATACTAGAATATGTTGTTTTATATTTTATTGGGTATTTGATATGTTTAACCATAGAATTTATCTCATTTAATATATGAAATTCAAAATTCACTAGAACTTTAATTCTCCATTAAAAATTAATGATTCAAGATTAAATTTGTATGACTCGACTTTGGTGGTCAACATTTAACTTTATATAACACTGATAATAAACATGAATTTACATATTCATGATATTGGTTTTTGTTTTTCATTTCAAGTTTTCTATTTTTGTTTAGGGTTTCAATCGATTTGTAGTTAAAAATAGAGATGATGTGCTACTAGGTTGTACTTGGAGATATATATTTTCCCATTAAATCTTTGTTATTGTTAAGGAGGTAATAAAACGGGATGTGTGAGCACTCTTGAATACAAGAATTAGATAAACTATGGAATAGACCTTGCATCTTTTTAGAGTTTGCAAGTAGATAAAAGTGTTGGGAAAAGTGTTGATCTTTGCCAAACTATCATATTGGTTTAGCGATTGTTGTTTGCATTAGTTGTTTCCATCACTAATGCAAGTCTAAATATTCCCTTTAATTTATTAGTTTTGTTAATCATATATAAATTTTAGCCTTTAATATAATTTTTACATATATTAAACGATTTAAATTTTAACCTTTAAAATTTAAGATTTTTTTTTTTTTTAAATTTTAATTTTAAAATTATTAATTTTTTATTATTATTTATATTTTAATTTTAATTTTAAAATTATTAATTTTTTTAATTATTAAATTTTGAATATTAATAATAATTACTTTTGTATGTTAATTACTCTATATAGATTTTGTTTAGAAGGGCATTTTTCCCAAAGAAAACCTAAAGCTGAACTTTGTTAGCAACATTTCAAGATACAACGGCCACATTAGGCCCTAAACTGGATAGTCTAAATTCCATGGTCAAAAACATTTTGAACTACACACTTTTTTCACCAGATAATTTTTAAACACTAAATACTTTATAAATTCTAATCCTTCATAGAGGTTACCTACACGTCCTTCCCAAATACTTTATAAATTAATTTTTTATGTGGGGCTCTCTTCCGGGGAAATTCTGGTCGTTGGAATCACAGTTAGGTGATACTCTTCTTTCAGTTTTTTATATTAATTTTAAATTAAAAATATTTGATAAATGTTTATAAAAATTTATATAATAATCTCTTAGAAATATATTATTTTAAAAAAAAAAAAAACCCTTGGCTGTATGTTTCTGCTATTAGATCCATCTTTAGGGGATTGGGTGTGTACTCTTATTTCAGTTTTTATATTAATTTTAAATTAGTAATATTTGATAAATGTTTATAGAGATTTATACAATAATATTTTAGAAATATATTTTTAATTTATTTTATTTTCAAAGTACTTTTTTATTATTAGATTCATCTCTAAGGGAATAAGTATTGAAGTTAATGCTTTAGGGAAAATAAGAAGTAAGTTATGTATCCATAAATAGTTTAGTTATACACAATCAGATTAGGAGAGAGGTATTGTTACGCATACTTCTCTTCATAACGAAGAGAGGAAATGTATTGAGTTATTAAAAAGAAACTCATAATTCCAACAACACCGAGTCCAAACTTTTGAAAAACTCTTCTACAAACCTATCATGATGCTAATTGGTGAAGATATAAAATTTATGAAAATGGAATTGGTATTAGAATAAATACTAGTCATCCCAATAATTATATTACTACCGAGACTTAGATTGCAGACTGGCAAGTAAGTATTTTTAGTTAGAAGTTTGATATCCTAATTATGGCATTTGGAAAAATTCATAACAATGGCATGAATTAGATGCAAGGGCATCTCAACAAATTTCATAGAATGAAGACTCATAATGATTATATAACACATTCAATTGGGCCAAAGTGTTCAATGGAAACCCATATTGAGTCCAATTTTTATAAAAATTATAATGTTATGTGCAAGAATATATATGTTATTTAAAGTGTGTTCTTAATAATATTCAATGGGTTATTTATATAAATGGTATCTATCATAGGGTTTATTTCTAATTATTAATATGATATTTTAACTTTATCAAAAAATAATGATGACAAGAGATCAATGTTTATGCATATGATTAGATAGGGGATAAAATGCAACATGCATCCAATACAAAGACCAAAAGTCAATTACAAACGCATTTTTTTTTAAATTTTAATAATATTATATTAGTAAAAGAACAAAACATCCAACTTAAATGAAGTCGAAAACATAGAAGTTGGATGTTGTCAATCACATGAGATTTTAATGGATGCTTACAAATGGATATAGAAAACCCTTTATTTCTACACAAAATTGCATTTCTTGAAATTTAAGAGTAACTTTTCATGTCACAACTTCTATATCACTTTGCACAAATGCCACAAGTGTTCTTTCTCTATTCTAATGAAAATTAATATTACTATTATTATTATTCTTATTATTTTGATGAATATTAATATTATTCTTATTCCCTTCCCAACATACCACACTATTGTAATACCAAATAGCTACTCTAACATTTCAAATATTTAAAAAACTTATCCAATGAAAATACTAATATTCACCTCGTCAAATTTGTTTCTAAACCTTTTAGTTTTTTCAATTTAATATTTATAAAAATTCGGGGAATAAGATCTATTTAACTATCTCAAAAGCTTACGTTTTAAATTTTGGAACTTAAAAGACACCTTGCAAATTTAAAGGATTGTTTAAACAAAATTCGGTACCATTTGAAATGGTAAACATGACATAATGCATACCGTCGAGGGCTTGTGGCATGTCATTATGCTACAAAACTAATTGGCTCACTCTCATTTCTCCTTCTTTTAAACTACTTTTCTTTTGGAGAGACTTTCATACATGAAAAATACAATGTTAAAACTATAATTTCTAAAAATTTATGAAGCTAGAATTATTCTGACAACGTTTTCCTTTTGGCAGGAAGCACTATGATATGGCTATTTTAGTAGTTTTTTATACAAAATAGCCCTATGAAAATCCATGGATGTTCTTTCGTTAGATGTGTTTGTTGTTATTAATCAATGTTATTAACCACGTATAAGGTCAATGTTATTAATCATATATAAAATCAATGTTTGGTGAAATGTTACCATAGTTTTGCTGAAGGATTTAGCAAGAGAAGAATATTAGAGGATGCACATTAATATTTTGAAAATATGTTTTAATGAACTCTGGGTATAAAATTAAAGGATGAATGTCAATGGTTTCATAAAATCTCTGAGCCCATTAAGGATAGAGAAGTAGAAGATGGAAAGTAAATGTTTGAAAAAATTCTTAAAATTTTGAAAGGATATGTGAAAAATAGTATATTCTTGACAAAATACTTAGAAAAAATAAGTCATAGTATGTCTTTGATAAAATACTTAGAAAAAATAGGTCATATTTTATAAAAAGTGGATGCATCCATTATTTAAACCTCAAATTAAAAAACTATTAAGACTTTTACTATAGCAATCAATTCTTAAAGCAAATTAAGTAAAAACTAATTGATTTATCAACCAATCACTATATATGTATCATATTTTGGATTTGAACATTGCCTTCTTTTGAAAAAAAATATACTATGTAATACAAAATATTTTTTCATCAAAAAAACATGAAGTACAAAAAATGACACCAATGAGATTGAATTGTATTGATATTGTTAAAATAATATTACTCTTGTCCTCCCACCCACCTCTGTCCTGGCTTTGGAATTCTACTACAACAACGTTTGAAAACACCAAACAAATTTATTGCAATTCTTTTTTTTAATTTTGAATCTTGGGGGAGCCATTTAGTTTGAGATGGAAAGACTTTGGTAGGTGGATAAGTCTGATAGAAAATAAACAAAAGAGAATGAGACAAAAAATAATGTAAGAAGGAGAGTGAAGAAGACTAATACATAGAGTATGCAAGTGAGAGAATCCATATTAGAAATAATAGAGGAATGTTTGTGAGACAACAGTCTTAGAAAGAGTAAAATAACAGGTGTGAGGACATTTGTGAGTAGTAGTATATTGAACAAGAACAAAAGAGAATAACATCGTACAGATCAACCAATAGTAAGCAAAGAATAAGGACAACATACAATCGATTTTGTAGTTTTGTAATCTTGAAAACAATTATAGTTGTAGCATGAAAGTGTAAGTTTGTAACAATAGTTTGTATTAGCTTTTAAATAAATATAATGTATGCATGTGCGAGTGTTTTCAGTTTAAACTCTGCCTCCCTTATTCTAGTGTGATTTAGACCTACTATTCAATGCATTTTGTGTCTTATTTGTTGGCTCTAGAGATTGTTAGGAGCCAACCTCTATAGGAGATTGAGCTCATTATTTATCCTTTGGTTTTTAGTGCTACCCAACTCAGCTTATTTTGTTAACAACTGGTATCATATCCTTAGGTCTTTAATCCTAGTTAAACATCGAAGTAAGTCGTTCTAGTTTATGGCAGCAGCCTCCAACATTTGAAGGAAAGAGCTATTATGTATGTTGTATGAAGATGATGATAATTTTTTGCTCACAAGAGCCATGGGAACTTGTAGAGGGTGGATATACAAAAGTTGCAAACATTGAAAAACTTATTGCCCTCACTCAAGCACAAATAAATGTGTTGAAAGAAAATAGATGGTTGATTCTTGTTTTGCTAAATACAATGTTAAAACTATAATTTCTAAAAATTTATGGAGCTAGAATTATTTTGACAACATTTCCCTTTTGGTTGGAAGCACTTTGATATGGATATTTTAGTAGTTTTTATACAAAATAGCCATATCAAAATCCATGCATGTTCTTTAGCTAGATGTGTTTGGTGTTATTAATCAATGTTATTAACCACACATTAAATCAATGTTTGGTGAAATGTTACCATAGTTTTCTTAGAGGATTTATCAAGAGGAGAATATTAGAGGATGCACACTAATACTTTGAAAATGTTTTTGAACGAAATTTAGGTAGAAATTAGAGGATGAATGTCAGTGATTTCACAAAATGGTTGAGCCCACTAAGGATAGAGAAGTAGAGGATGGAAAGTAATTGTTTGAAAAAAATTCCTAAAATTTTGGTAGGATGTGTGGAAAATAGTATGTGCTTGACAAAATACCTAAAAAAAATAGGTCACATTTTGTAAAAAGTGGACATATCCATTGTTTCAACCTCTTATTTCAAAAATATTAAAACTTTTACTATAACAATAAATTATTAAAAAAAATTAAGTCAAAAACTAATTGATTTATCAACCAATCACTATATATGTATCATCTTTTAGATTTGACCATTGCCTTCTTTTGAAAAAATAATATACCATGTAATACAAAATATTTTTTCATCAAACATGAAGTACAAAAAATGACACCAATGACATTGAATTGTATTGATACTGTTAAAATAATAGTATTCTTGCCATCCCACCTACTGTCTTGGCTCAGGAGTTCTACCACAATAACATTTGAAAACACCAAAAAAAAAATTATGGCACAATTTTTTTTAATTTTGAATATTGGGAGAGTTTTTTATTTTGAGAGGGAAAGACATTGGTAGGTGGATAAGTCTGACAGAATATAAACAAAAGAGAATGACACAGAAAAACAATGTAAGAAAGAGAGTGAAGAAGACTAACATGCAAATTGTGCAAGTGAGAGAAGGCATATTAGACATAATAAAGTAGAGGAATGTTTGTGAGATAACAGGCTTAGATAGAGTGAAATAGCAGGTGTAAGGAGGACATTTGTGAGTAGCATTATATTAAGCAAGAACAAAAGAGACAATAGCGTACAGAGCAGCGAATATTAAACAAAGAATAAGGATAACATACAGTCAATTTTGTAGTTTTGTAAACTTGAGAATAACTATAGTTGTAGCATGAAAGTGTAAGTTAGTAAAAACACTTTGTATTAGATTTTAAATCAATATAATATATGCATGTGTGTGTTTTCAGTTGAAACTCTACCTCCCTTGTTTTAGTGTGATTTAGACCTGCTTTTTATTACCTTTTTTGTCTTATTTGTTGGCTCTAGAGTTTGTTAGGAACCAAGATCTATAGGATCTTGAACTCATTATTTACCCTTTAGTTTTTAGTGTTTCCCAACTCACCATATTTTACAACAATTGTTATTAGAGCCTTAGGTCTTTAAGCCTTGCTAAACATGGAAGCAAGTCATTCTAGTTCATGGCAACAAACTCCAACATTTGAAGGAAATAATTATGATGATGATATATTGAGATGAAGATAATTTTTTTTTCATAGGAGTTATCGAAACTTATATAGGGTAGATATACATATGTTGTAAACATGACAACATTCAATGCCATAACTCAAGCACAAAGAAATGTGTTAAAAGAGAATAGAAAGAAAGATGTCAAGGCTTTTACCTACATTTAAATGGCACTAGATGATTAAGGGTTTCCAAAGATAGCATTAGGTGGTTTGATGCATAAAGTTGGGGGATAAAAAGTATGACATTCCCTTGTTTTTTTTTTTTTTTTTAAACAAAGGGTGTATGCCCTTTGAAAAGACATAGGCTTGTGCTTGAGCTTCAAGGGCATACGCCCTTTTCAAAACATAAAGGGAATACGCCCTTACGTTTTCTTGATTTCATTTTCTTGTTGTAGCTCAAAATCATGGCCAATTATTTACCTTTTTCTCTCTTCACATTTTTTTATAGATCCACGTGCATGCTTTATATTTGCATCCTGCATATGGGATTCAGTGTTCAGGTTGCTACCTCAAGTATGTTGAATTTTTAATTTTAATTTTTCCATTTCTATTTATATTTATTTATGCAAGTAGTGTTTTGAGTTTAAGTTTGCGTTAAATTCTCTTGCATTGCCTAAAAAACCTTGTATTTTTATTTAAATTTAGATACACAATTGAACGATGGATCCATTGCTGAATAAAATCCTAGTCAAAACCTTAAATAGTTTGATTTTTCATAAGAATAAGTTCAATTATATGAAAAATACAATTCAAAATATCAATAATTACAAATAATCATCAATGGTTTGCGTCAATCCTCAATTGATAGTGCACACATTTCACTCACCAATACGCTAGAAACTATTTTAATGAAGTGGGAAATGTAACTTCACAACTTGATGCAATGTTACATCAAATAGAGACCATAAAACCATTTTGTTCTAATAAATTTTCATATGAAGATTCAAAGAAAAAAAATAAAAAAATGAGTTGTGTGTGCTTTGTTTGTTAATCCTGAAACCAACCAACCTCCACTAACAAATTGCAAACATAATAGTATTGAATTGGTGTGTTCATGAGGAGATGAAAAATAACTTTTAGGATAGGTGGTGGATAGTGTTTGATGAGCCTCCATGCAACAATAATGAGGTTTTGTTATACTTTTTGAGAAAATTGTATTGTGAGTTTGTGTTGCAAGAAATTTTAAATTATTTTATTCTAATAAATTGTCATATGAAGATGCCAAAAAAATAACAAAATAAGTTGTGTGTTCTTTGTTTGTAAATCCTGGAACCAACCAACCTCCACTGACAAATTGTAAACATATTAGTATTGATTGGTGTGTTCATGAGGAGATGAAAAATAACTTTTAGGATAGGTGGTGGATGGTATTTGATGAGCCTCCATGCAACAATAATGAGGTTCCGTTATACTTTTTGAGAAAATTGTATTGTGAGTTTGTGTTGCAAAAAATTTCAAATTATTTTGACACGAAGGCATCCCAAGGTAGGGGATGTGGGTATTCATTTGATAGGTATGGTGCTAGGTGATACCAAAACCATCATAACTAAGCTCATAGAAATAAAGGACAATATGACATGCTTCTATACCTAAAATTTTACGTCATAATATATAGATGGACACGCTTGAAGTGGTTATGAGTCTGACATAAGTTATGATTGAGCATGTTTCACATGTACATTGAAAATTTATACTCAGCCTACAGGTGGTGCTAGTGGTAATGGTGCTAGTGGTGTTGGTGGTATCGGTATTGGTGGCAATGGTATTAGTGGTAGGGGGTTTGGTGGTGTTGGTATATGTGTTAGTGTCCCTCTTCCTACTCATGTTACAATTCCTTTGCATCATTGCACATTATGTGGGATAAATTGTATGGTAAATCCTATTTAGGTGTGGCATACACAAAGTACATTTATGAAGACTAACATGTAAGAGCATACACCACCTGTAGATGCTTTAGTAATGCATGGCACTAGTATGCCAAACACTTTGCTAGATGTACTAGCTTCACCAACTCCTCTTAGGATATGTCAACCTATTGTGCAGGAGTTATTAACTTTACCATCTGTATTTGATAGTCATGTTTAATTTTAATTAAAAAAATTTATGTTTATAATTTTTTTTTAATTTTATAGTATGTGTTTACTTAATTGACTAATTTATTTGACTAAACTTGTTAGTTGTTGCTTGCATAGATGGTTAGTGATATTTTGGGTAGCTCAAAAAGTGTTGAATCTATTATAGAGGTCACAATTGACACGAGTGTACCCTATACGCATGTTTAGAAATTTTTATATTACATATTTATTCATGTATGGTTATTGTCCCTTGAACAAAAAAAACTATGTTTTAAGATATATAAAAATAAAAACTATGTTTTAAGATATATAAAAAAAAACTATGTTTTAAGATAAATATTATAGTCATAATTTTTTATCATGTTCATTTGATTCACACATTATTAATTTATTGGTTTTATAGATGATAGGGGATGATATGAGCACCCCTCATGGATGAAAAGAAGGTTTTCTTGATGTTGCAGCTACATCTGATGATTCACTATCTCTATAGCAGGTCATGATCCAGGGACAAAGACTGGTGAAAACACAGTAAAATTATTTTTTAGCTTCAATCAATGATATATATATATATATATATATATATATATATATATATATATATATATATATATATATATATATATATATATATATATATATATATATATATATATATATAAACTTCTCATCATGGGTGTGTATGTAGTCTTGTATCTTTAGACAACCATTTAGATGGAATATAGTGAGTGTAGAATCATTTTTTAAAATTTTGTTCTTGAAAAATTTATCATTTTCGATATACAATTTTAATGCACTAATTTTTATATTTCTTATTTTGTGTAGACAAAACAATTTTCAAAGGTTGTGGATGAAACAAAGGATGACTCACATGCTAAGAAGAGAGTCTCTCCTCGTATTGAGGCATCCAAGACCCCTGACTCTATGTGTATACCAAAAAATCACAATTTATTTGGAGATAATGAGGAGTATGAGAGCTAGTTTTTGTTTTAGGAATCTATTTGTAGGCATAATCGATTTTGTATGCCGATATGGACCACATTGTATGCCTATATGGCAAATTTTGTCTATGTACATGTTATGGTCTACATTGTTTCTTGATATATGTTCTATTTTTTATGTTCAATTATCACATAGAACTTTGCATATACACATATATACTATTTCACAATAGGATTCCCTTATGCATATTTTCTATTTTGATCATTTAATGTTTACACAAATTATTGGTTAATGATCATTATTACTTCATATGGGGCTAAAAAATTCACATTATTCTCTAAGTTAGGTGACTCATCATTATGTATATTTTACATTTACATGTGATATTTACTATTTACTTGTTTTATTTACATTTAATTACATATCAATTTGCAATTGTGATGTAAGTGGACTTGTGATCAATTTCAAGGATGTAAATATTATTAGTTGTAATTGATCATAGTTGTTAGGAGGTCTAGTGATGTAGGAGCAATTTACTATTTATTTGTTTCATTTACATTTAATTACATATCAATTTGCAATTGTGATATAAGTGGACTTGTAGTCAATTTAACAGATGTAAATATTATAAGTTTTACTTCATCATAGTTGTTAGGAGGTTTAGTGATGCATGAACAATTTACTATTTATTTGTTTCATTTACATTTAATTACATATCGATTTGCAATTGTGATGTAAATGGACTTGTGGTCAATTTTAGGAATGTAAATATTATAAGTTGTACTTGATCGTAGTTATTAGGAGATCGAGTGATGCAAGAACAATTTACTATTTACTTGTTTCATTGCATTTAATTAAATATCAATTTCCAATTTTGATGTAAGTGGACTTACGATCAATTTTAGGGATGTAAATATTATAAGTTGTACTTGATCATAATTGTTAGGAGGTCTAGTGATGTAGGAGCAATTTACTATTTACTTGTTTCATTTACATTTAATTACATATTAATTTTGAATTATGATGTAAGTGGACTAAGGATCAATTTTAGGAATGTAAATATTATAAGTTGTACTCGATCATAGTTGTTAGGAGGTCTAGTGATGTAGGAGCATCATCTACCAAGGTGTATGTAGTGTGTTTTTGGTAATAAAAGCCTATCATGGCTTCAAGTTGTTTTCAATAGCTCAATTAGGGGGTCTTTATATTTTCCCTCCAAAACTAAATTCAAATTTTTAATAAGGAGTCTTTGATGTCCTTGGATAAAGTCATCATCTATTAAAGGTACATGACTATTAGAAAGACTCATTTGTGGTCTTGTGGTCTTGAATTTCATAGTAGTGTATTGTAATGCATGACTTATCACTAAATTCATTATATTTAAAGTCTTATGATGTAAATGATAAATAAATACTTGATGTAAATGGAAAATACACTTACATTAGACATTTAACTAGATTTGATCTCTTATTTGAATCTTCTCTCTATTTGGTCTGATCCTTTGCATAGATAACAGGGCCTTTACTTCTCCCTTGAACACCCTCGCTCATTATCAACTTCACTAGGTTCATAAACTTCTTTATTACATAGTCTTCTTGTCTCTTTACAATACATATCACCCTTCTATCCCTCTACACTCTCTCCTCTTATGCTCAACTCTGCACTCTCAATCTCCTTTAGCCCTACTCTTAGGCTTGCTCCACTTTGATCTAGGTTTGTAATTAGTCATTGAGAGCTGTATATTATGACTCGTTATCCCAATTGATGAACCAGATATGCAAACATATCTAGATGGGCATTTAAAGGATAGAATGATCATTTTCTGATCTCGAGCATGTCATGGGAGTGAAGGTTGCAGTTGATCGGATGCGTCCCTTAAGAGAATGTCCTCATTCCTAAGTGTGAAAACTAAGAAAACTTCCATCACACATTGAAAGAAAACCATGAGGGATAGAGATAAATCATCAACTCCCACACATACAATGATGAGTCCTCTAAAAAATCCCTATATCATTATCTCTAAATTGATCTAGGTGAGACATGGTAATGAGGTTTCTCTCGTAGCCAAATCTCTTAGAATGGGCCAAGACTTAGTTAGTGGGGCCATATATTATGACTCATTATCCCAATCGATGAACCATCTATGTAGATACATTTGAAAAGGTGTTTTAAGGCTATAATGATCATTATTTGGTCATGGTCACACCTTAAGAGTGAGGGTTTTAGTTGACCAAATGAATCCCTTAAGATAATCTCCTCATCTCTAAGTGTGCAAACTAAGTGAACTTTCATCACACATTGCAGGAGAACTGTGAGGGATACAGATGACTTATCAACTCCTAAATGTGCACAGATGACTCTTCTTAAAAATCCTAAGAGGAATATTTTTATTTGGAGCTGGGTGAGACATGGAAATGAGGTTTCTCTTACAGTTAAATCTCTTAAAATGGGCCAAAAATAGGGTAGTGGAGGCAATATATTATTACTCATTGTCCCAATCAATGAAGTGCCTATGTTCTCATGTTTAGATAGGCATTTTAAGGATAGAGTGACCATTGTCTAGTCTTTATCGCATCCCATGATTGAAGGTTGTAGTTGATCGGATGCATCCCTTAAGAGAATTTCCTCGTCCTTGACTATGTAAACTGAGCTAACTTTTATCAGACATTGCAGGAGAACCATGAGGGATAGTTACAAATCATTACATATTACACATGCATGGATGAATCTTGTAATAAATCTTAGGATGATTCTTTTTAGCTCAAGTTAAGAGAGATGTGTTAATGAGGTTTTTCTTGCAGCCAAATCTCTTAGAATGGGCCAAAATTTGGTCAATAGGGGTTGTATGTTCTGACTCATTGGCCCAATTGATGAAATTTCTATGTGGACACATCTTTATATGAATTTGAAGGTTAGAATGGTTATTTTCTAGTCTTGTTTTTACCCCAGGAGTGAAGGTTGCAGTTGATTGGGTGAATTCTTTATGAGAATCTCCTTGTCCCTTAGTGTACAAACTGAGTGGAATTATATGACACATTGTAGGATAACTATGAGGGATAGAGATAAATTTTTAGTTTCTATATGTTCAAAAATAACTCCTCTAAAAAAATATAGGAGCATTCTCTCTAACTTGATATAGGTGAGATGTGGCAATGAGGTTTCTCTCACATCCAAATCTCTTAGAATGGGCCAAAAGTTGGTCATTGGGTTTGTATATTCTAACTAATTAGTTTAATTTATTAAATTTATATGTAGACACATTAAAATATGAATTTTAAGGATATAACTACTATTATTTGATCTCGATTGGTCCCTTGAGAGTGAAGGTTGCAATTGATTGGATACATCCCTTGAGAGAATCTCCTAGTCCCTCAATATACAAAATGAGCTAACTTATGTCATGTATTTTAAGAAAACTATGAGGGTTAGAGATGAACCATCAAATCCTACATATGTACAGATGACTCCTTTAAGAAATATCTAGATAATTCTCTCTAACTTGAGCTAGGTGAGATACGACAATGAGGTTTCTTTTATAGCCAAATCTCTCAGAATGGGTTAAAAGTTGGTCAGTAGATGTTGTATATTTTAACTCATTAGCCCAATTGATAAACCATTTATGTAGACACATCAGATAGGCATTTTAATGCTATAATAACTATTATTCAGTCTCATTTGGGTCCTAGGAATGAAGGTTGTAGTTGATCATATGTATCCCTTAAGAGAATCTCCTCATCCCTAATTGTGCAAACTATGTGAACTTCTATCATGAATTATAGGAGAATAATGAGGGATAGAGAATACTATCAAATATTACATGTGCATGATGAATCCTCTAAGAAACTTTGGAAGGATTCTCTCTAACTCGAGCCAGGTGAGATGCAATAATGAGGTTTTTCTCACAGCTAAATCTCTCAAAATGGGCCAAAATTTGGTTAATGGGGGTTGTATATTTTAACTTATGACTCGTTATCCCAATAAACAAACCATTTATGTGTACATGTATGAATAGGCATTTTCAGTCTATAATGGTCATTTTTCAGTCTCGATCATTCCCTAGGAGTGAAGGTTGCAGTTGATCAGAGGCATCCCTTAAGAAAATCTCCTCATCCCTAAGTGTGTAAACTAAGTTAACCTTCGTCGCATGTTTCAAGAGAACTATGAGGAATAGAGATTATATACCACCTCCTACACATGAATGGATGACTCCTTGAATAAATCCCAAGAGGATTCTCTCTAAATCTAGACCATAATTAAGTTGTAAATGAGTCTATTTTCTTGTTTTATTGAAAGGACAAACAAAGAGAAGGTGAAACCCTGTTTGCTTAAGGTAGATAACATTAATATGAATTATTTTTTGGATTATTTTTGTTTCAAGAAGATAATATTATTTATTCATGGCACTAGCCACATGAAGGTGGAATATCATCTAGTGCCACTAACCTACATTAAAATTGTTAGCAAAAATTTTAAACAAAAATAACACATAATGATAAAATAATTGAAAATTTAAATAAATTTTATTTCAAATAAGTTAACTATATTAATTTGAAATACAATATAAATTTACCAATTCAATCTAGCATACCTTTAGTATCAACTTTGTTTGCAAGTGTTTCAAGAAGCACTTCATGGTTAGATTCACACACTTTCACAAATTTTTATTATGAGGCTTTCCATGATATTTGATCATTTAAATATTTGTAGAAATACCCAGATTTGAATAATGAAGCACCATCCAGTAGGTTTCAAAGTCCTTAAACAGCAATTATTATTTTTTTTTATGATAGCACCTATGAATCCAGGTTCATATAACCACTACGGATCTAGTGGGATAAATTAGCTCTTCTCCATCTATAACATTTTTGGTTAATTTATTTTGGCCTCTACACAATAACACAAGTAGTAGTTTGTTCCCTCATCATTGTACTCAGGTGAAATGACTAAAAGAACATGCCCTAAATTTAAATTATAATCAAATTATAAGCACATCTAGGGAAAAATAAAGATATCAATAATATCTAACCAAGTTTGTATATTTAATTCAATAAAAAAATTTACCTAGTTGCACAAGATCTTAGGTGTGGTCAAATTCAAATGATGATGCCATTTCATTATCCATCCATTATTGGAGTGAATGTCTACTCTTTACAAGTGATATGGGTCTATAATACAATTTGTCGACCCATTCTTTTTACTCACATTCATTCCAATTAAACTTCATACATGTGGAATAAAAACATGCCATATCCCTGGTATAAATATTCCATGAACTTGAATGGAGTGGAAAACACTCAATTCAGGTACTATACTACAATATTCATACATTGTCTTGTTTTGTTCCTCCATTAACAAAAATAATCTTCGCACATGAGAATGTTTATATAATCCATGATAAATATTTTCATTACACAAAGTCACAATACTTGCAGCATTGATCAAGCACCATCTTTATGCTTTCTCTGCTCTCTTTTCACATATGCACTTGCACCATCATGTTACCCTTTTCCATGCCTAGACTCAAAGAAGGTCCCAAAAATATTATCACCACTCTTATTATGCATTCTGCTTAACCAATAAAACATTCAAGAATTCTTAAATTATCCTACGCAATTGTCTAACCAAATTTAGTGTGTATCAAACATGATTTCTCTTACATTCATATTTATATAAAATATATCAAAACAACTTTAGACAAACTCTGGATAATGTGATCTATCATCACTCATATAAAAGTTGTACTCCTTCAGAATCATTTTTTTGTTTGATGTCCTATTAGGTGCATGTTTTAATATAATATGAACGAAATTTCCAACTTGAATTGAATTATCGTATTGGGATTGAACCTCATCATGTGGTTTTAGTTTGTAATTCTAAGCAACGTCCATAACTGAAATAATGGTGTCAATTGAGAGTTTTACTTACATACCTTAAATTGATTATCTAATCATTTTGATTTGTATGTCTTGCATATTGGTAGATAGTATTCTTCTTGAATTCAAACATGAAATCGTATAAAAAAAACTTTGATCGTAACCAACTCACATCTTGATGACTCTTTTCCATCTTTTAACACATGCATTAAAGATTTGTACTTCTTATAATCAACTAGTTGATTTTCAAATTTATGAGAAATTTATTCATGTATAGAACATGCCAAATTTTAAAAACCAACACAACTATTACATGTTCCATCTAAATATTATTTGGAGAAAAAATGTCCCTCGGATCTTTGACAAAAAAGACTTTAGATTAATTCTCTTAATGTCTTAGGTGGGAAAGACACCATACATTCCTGCAAAATCTCATCAATTTGTAAAGTACAATGTATATAGCATAAAATAATAAAATGTATCCTACAACAACATGTGGTGTGTGGTTGGTTGATTTTAACATAGAAAGGCTTGCACATCTCAAATGACCTTTGGCTAATTATCAATTTTCCATTAAATTTTTCAATAAAAGTTTTATAAAATTCTATTTGGGTCATGTCTAATAAATGTTTTGAATGTGACTTATGTTTTTTTAGCCTTTTCTTCTTTTAACATCTTTTACATTATATGAGACATTTTTATTGTCGTGTCAAAATTTTATAATCAAATGTCATGTTCTTTCAACTAATACCTTATTTTTTTCTAGGAGTCTACCACTAAATGCCCAACAATCCATCAGTGAAGGGTCATCAAGCTTTGTTCTTCTTTTTTCAGAATTTATTAGAGTTTTTCAATTTAAGCTCAAGGATTTACTTGTTTCACTAAGAATTCAAGCTTTAGATGTTGACTGACTCACTATAGATTCCATTATTACTCATCTTGCTACATTACTATCTTTTCTCTATCTTTTATTGCCTATTGCCTTATATTCATTAAATAAATTATTTACTATTGTAATATTTATTCCCTCCACATTGAATGTTCTTAACCCTAAATTATGCATCATATGGCACATTTTTTATATTTTCATTAATAGAACAAATAGTTGACATCATTTTGTATGGGTTTAATTCTCAAATGCATAGTCCCATACATGTTGAACATGACATTGAACTGATCTTTTTGATATTTTACCTTTCATAGGTTCTATTATTATCTCATATATTTCAACCAAATAGTTTGGTGTTCATCTTATTATCCTTGAAAGTGTGGGTGTACAAGCAATATTTTGTATTAAATTGGGTGGTGTTACCACTTCAACAACAATAGGGATAATAGAGGGTTGACTAACTACATTAGACCCTATACATGAATTGAATTCCTCTTCATTAGGAGACACATTATTTAGTGTCATTAATTGATGTTAATTATCATCATACTCAAAAACTTCGTAATGAATAGATGTTTCATTATATTGTGTTTGCCCATGTGTTTCATCACTCATTACAAATTTATTGCTTACATGCTCTAAATTTTAAATTTCATCATTAAACAAAGATTTATTGAGTTCTTTTATCTCAGTTGAAGACATATATAAAATAAATTATATAGAATTAACCATGTTATTTTCATTTGAAATATTGCTTGGTGTGGACGAAACACCTTCACCTTGTCTAGAAGCCGTTATGGATGCTTTCATATATGTTTGTCTTTTTATTTATTTACCTCTCTTCTCTTTAATTTTCTCCTTTTTTAGTTCTCCTATTGCTCTTTTGTGACAACTTCATGAACTCAATATTTACCAAAATAAGGCAATTATATATTTAAACTTGAAGATTTTGTAGTTATTCAAATAAAGTGAATGGAGAATTTACCAAATTTACATAGCTATAGCAGAAAAAACTAATTTATATTTTTCAAAGAACAAAACAAATTAGCAAATTTTGTGGCAAATCTAAAATAAATTCATGAATAACAAAGGGTGTGCATCTTTTTGAAAGCATGCACATCCTTTTTTATCCATGAAAAAATAGGGGAAAATAATTAATAGGATAAAAAGTTGCTTTGCAAAGAGCATACAATCATTATAATTTTATAAATTTTTGTTTGTTGCTTTCCCTCCAAAATTGCCTCAGTTTTAGGCTTGTGGGGTCCTAAACCTAATCCAAAACCTGTCATGAACTAGCCAATTTGATTTCTAAGAAATTTAGGGTTTTTTATCTTTGTCAAAACATTTGATCAGGTAGATTTTATTATTTAAAAAAATGTGAGTTTATAGAGGGGAAAGCATAGTTCTAAGATGTATAATTTTTTTAATGTTAGAATATTATTTAAAATTATTACTTAATTTCTACATAACATACCTTATTATGGACTGTATACATATCATCACAAACTCCCTTATAATTTTTTGAATATTAATTGAATGTTTATAAAACTTATATCTCAAAAATATACACATTGTCAACTACATTTTATTAAAAAAATGATTTTCATGAAGCTAAGATCAAAAAGTTGTGTTCGTATACTTTCAGTTTCAATTTTCTAGTTTTCTTGACTTATAAAATTATTTAAAAATTATATATATAATAAAAAATATTATCAAAAATCTTTGACATTTCACCTATCCATATATAAAGTTTCGTACAAAATTTATTTGTTTACTCAAAAAAGTGTGTTCATACACATGCAATTTCCTTATCTTTTCACAAAAATGACCAACCTACTATCATAAATTCATCTGTTTCACACAGTTTTATCATCTAGGTATTGAAAAAAATTATATATTTAGAAACTACATTCAAAATGTGATAATTCATGTTTTTATGTCATTGTCAAACTATTTTTTGAAGTGTCTCTAACATTCTCTCCAAGTTTAACTATTGTTATTTTAAGAAACAAGGTGTCACTTTATACCCCCCATTTTTGTCCCCCATTATCTTGCATCTACCTAGCTACCCACTTCAAGTAAGCTTGGGACATTTTACAAAATGCCTATCAAGGTACTAACAAGATGAAGCTTATCAAATTGTAGTTATTAAGAAGGGACTTTGAGACATTGATGATGACAGAAAATAAGTCAATCAACTACTTCTTGACAAGAAAAAAGGATAAATGGAGATACTCTTGAAGATCATAGAATCATAGAAAAGGTGTTGATGAGCCTTCCTATCATATATGAATTGACAGTGGTTGTAATTGAGGATTTTAAATATCTGAGACAAATGATAATTAATAAATTTATGGTTTCCTTGTAAACCTATAAACAAAGGATGAATAATTCATCCACCTCATCCAATGAATAAGCCTTCAAGACAAACATCAACATGAGCGGTAGGGGAAAGTAGAAAATAATAAAGGTAGAGGAAAAAATTGTATAATTGAAGAAGGTGGAAGACATAACCATTAAGAATCACATGTAAGAAGAAGAGGAAGTATCAACAACACTTTAACAAGTGGTTTTACAGAAAAAATTGATAAGTCTAATGTGCAATGCTATTATTACAAGAAGTATGGACACTATGCTAGTGAGTGTAGAAATAAAGAGTATGATTTAAATAGGCAAATCTCAAATTTTTCCAAGGTAAAAGAAGCTAAACCTAATAGGAATGATAAATTTGTAAATTTGTTCATAACATGCAATATAGCTAAGCAAAGTAGTAGAGAGAGATGGTATCTTGATAGTGGTTGTAACAAACACATGAGTGGGAACAGAGAGATGTTAAATAATATAGATGATTAAATAAAATAAAAAGTGAAGATGGGAAATAATAATAAGGTCCTTATCATGGGCAAAGGCAACATATTTATCCACAACAAGCAAGGTGATAAGAGACAAATTCAAGATCTTTACTATGTGCCCAGGTTGAAGCACAACCTTATCAAAAATGGGTAGCTTGTCCAAAAAATATATAGGGTGAGATTTGAATATGGATATTGTATCATTTTTGATCTAAGTGACTATAATAAGTATATTTTAATAGTCAAGATGACAACTAACATGATGTTTCTTTTGAAGATGCAAAGTGAGCTCGTAGTAGTCTTCAAAACCCTGGTAGCAAATGAGTCTACTCTTTAGAACTTAAAGTATGGGCATTTAAATTTTTATAGGTTGAACCTTGTTCATAAGAATCAAATGGTGAGAATAAAACCCATTATAGAACAACCAAATAAAGTATGTGAAGATTGCATATTGAGGAAGCAACATAGATGTGCATTTCCTAGGGGTAAGTCATGGAGAGCAAGAGATCTTCTTGAGATAATACATTCATGTTTATGTGGTCCTATAAAGACTCCCTCCCTATATGAGAATGCACATTTCATGGAACTCATATATCACTTTTGTATAAATATATAAAGAGTATGGAACCATCCAAGAGATGACAAGGAGCATTCTAAAGGCTAAAGGTTTATCTGATGTGTTTTGGGTTGAGTTTGTAGCAACAAAAATACATTTCCTTAATATATGACCCACTAAGATAATTAAGAATATGATCCCTTAAGAATCATGGAGCAACTAAAAACCATGTGTTGAACACCTTAAAGTGTTTCTATATGTAACATATGCACATGTACCCAAGTAAATAAGATCAAAGTGAGATGATAAAGGAGAAAAATGTATTTTCATTGGCTATAGTGAGAAATCAAAGGTTTATAGGTTGTATAATCTAGTCACCAAGAAACTAATAATCAGTCAGGATGTTCAATTCATTGAGGATCCAATGTGGTAAGAGATCTAAGTTGACATTTATTAAAATTGAAACAATAGGTTTTATATCCACCCATACACCAAATTAGAGCCTTATTTTATAAAAGGTTGATTCATCTAGTAGAATAAGCCATAAAGGATCTCAAGGAGAGGATTATGAGTCAACATTATCATCATCTAACTCAAATCAGTGCTTACCAAGAATAAGAATCTTGCAAGAAGTCTATGAGTAGCCAAGGTATGAAGAAAATGAAGATAAAACAATGAAGTACTCTTTTTTATTAGTTGATCATATCTAATTTGAGGAAATAATTAAGGACAAAAAGTGGTGTGAATTAATGGATAAACAAATGCATTTCACTGAGAAAAATTAGACATGGTAACTAGCATACCTTCCTACAGGAAAAGAGGGCATTGGATTCAAGTGGGTTTACAAAACCAAAACCACTTCCGAAGGTAAGATAGAGAGGCATGAATCAAGGCTAGTTGTGAAAGACTAAAGTTAAAGGCTTGGATGTGACTACAATGAGACATTTTCCCCCATAGTAGGGTTAGAAATGGTTAGAACAATCATTATAATAACTGACCAATAAAAATGGAACGTGTATCAAATCAATGTCAAGTCAGTATTATTGAATGGTGTGATTAAAAAAGAGGATTATGTGGGATAGCCACCTAGTTATGAGATTATCGAGCATGATAACAAGGTATATAAGCTAAATAAAGCATTATATGGGCTCAAACAAGCACCAAGGGCATGGTACAACTGAATAAACTCTAATTTAATGAGAAATGCTTCTAACAAAAGTGTTAGTAAGCCCTACATCAAGGTTAGTAGAGAAGGTATTTTTATTGTTGTTTTATATGTGGATAATTTAATATTTATTAGTAATGCAGACAAGTCTATAAAAGAGTTTAAAACAACCATGAAGGAGTTTGAAATGACTGATTTAGGTTTATTGAATTACTTTTTTAGGATATAAGGTAAGTAAATGAATGAAGGCATATTTTTATGCCAAGCCAAGGATGCAAAGGATATTTTGGATATGTTTATGATGTTAGACAATAAACCAATATCAACCCAAGTTGAAATAAGCTTGAAGTTACAAAAATAATATTACAGCAATAATGTGGACACCACGTGGTTCAAGAGTTTTGTGTAAAGTTTGATGTATTTCATTGTAACTAGACTATAAATCATGTATGTAGTCAGCCTCATTTCTATATTCATGGAGACAATTAAAGAGACACATTATTAAGCATGCAAAAGTATTTTGAGGTATTTGAATGGAATAAGAGAATATGGATTCCTATATGCAGCAATAAATGACTTTTAGTTAGTTGGCTACATGGATAGTGATTAGGTTGATAGTCTTGAAGATAGAAAGATCACATCAGTATATATGTTCCATATTAGGTCAGGATATATTTCATGGGCTTCAAAGAAATAACCCATAGTTTCACTTTCAATGGTTGAAGCTAAATCTTTGGTAGTAAATGTAACAACATATCAAGCCATATAGATTGGAAGAATCCTAGAATATTTGCATGAGGAGAAACAAGGAACATCAACCATATTTGTGACAACATATCCTTCATTGCCTTGTCAAATAATCCTATTTTTAATGGTAAAATTAAACATATTATAATCAGGTATCACCTTTTTAGAGTTAGTTGAAAATTATGTGATAGAACTTAAATTCTACAAGTCAGAGCAGAAACTCATTTATATATTCACTAAGCCTTTACCAAAAGTTATTTTTTTGCATTTAAGAAAGAGGTTAGAGGTCATAGATGTAGCATCATTGGCTCTACAAGGTTATATTTTTATTCTAGAGATCTACAGCCTAGCTTCAGAGACCCACATCCTAGCTTCGAAGTTGCACATGCTAACTTTGGAGTCCACCAATCTAGCTTTAAAGTCCACTAGTCTATATATATATATATATATATATATATATATATATATATATATATATATATATATAGCCTATCTCCAGAGTCCATCAGTCTAATGTTGGAGATGAATAAAATAAATTCAAACATGCTTAGAATGGGTTCATAACTATATAGCTAGATAGGAAGAAGTTTCTAATATGTTCTATGGGTTGAAAATAGTTCAACATAGCATATAAATAAGTTCAACAATAAGGGGGAGTTGTAAAATAATATTATTCTTGCCCTCCCACCAACCTCTATCCTAACTCTAGAGTTATACCACAATAATGTTTGAACAAAACAAATTTATTGCACATATTTTTTGAATTTTGAATCTTTGGGGAGCCATTTAGTTTGAGAGGGAAAGACTTTGTTAGGTGTAAAAATATGAAAAAAATAGACCAAAGACAGTGAGACAAAAAAAAAAGACAAATAACAAAGAGAGTGAATAAGACTTACACATAATAATAAACTATGCAAGTGAGAGAACACATATTAGAAACAACAAAATATAGGAATATTTGTGAGACAACAATATTAGAAAGAGTAGAATAGAAGGTGTAATGAGGATTTTTTTTAGAAACAATATATTGAGCAAGAACAAAAGATAAGAGCAACATACAGAGCAGTCAATAGTGATCAAAGAAGAAGGACAACATATAGTCAATTGTATAGTTTTTAAATCTTGAGAACAACTATAGTTGTAGCAAAAAAGTATAAGTCTATAAAAAAAAAATTTATTAGCTTTTAAATAATTAAAATATATGCATGTGTGTGTGTTTTTAGTTTAAACTTTTCCTCCCCTATTTTAGTGTGATTTGAACATATTATTCATTGTATTTTGTGCCTTATTTGTTGGCTTTGGAGTTTGTCAGGGGATAGCCTCTATAGGAGCTTGAGATCATTATTTCTCATTTGATTTTTAGTGCTACCCAACTCATCCTCTTTTTCCAAACAATACTTTATTTCTTTCTCTCTTAACAAAAATTTGAAATGATTGTACAACATCAAGGAAATATAACATTATGGACTTCATAAGGTATGGACATGGATATTGTTAATATTTTGAACTTGAATATGTTGTAATTGGAATTTTATTCTCATTCCAATCCCCAAGTGTTTGACTAATAATTTTCCATTCTATTATTTGAAATCATTTCTTCAATTTTCACCACCTTGATTTATCAAACAAATAATGGCATTCTACTTGTTCATTTGTTTATGTCTCTCAAAAAATTTAATGTCAATATGTGTGTTTAAACTACATCCAGATGCATTGGCTACATCTGTGAAAGAAAACATTAAATTATATATTTTGTTTACTAATAAGTTACTAACTAATTATATCATGTCACAAAAACTTCAATGTTTGTCAAGTATCATCCAAGCATTAATCATACCCTACACACAACTTTAGGGTTTAACCTACAACTTTAGGTTTTAATCACAATATGAGTAGTGGGTATGCTAACACAAATTCCTAGGGTGGTAGTTCAAATCCATATCTACAAAATTCCATAAAACCCCTCAAACTATCCTTAGAATTTGAACCCTCAATGTCTGCCCCAATTTTGTTGCACAAAAATTTATTTTTGAAATCACCATTCCATCAAAAACATATCCAAAATAGATAGCATCAAGTGTTGGCATGCCATTTAACCCTTGGTACCCATAAAATGCCATGTGAGGTCAAAACCATTGATCTTAACCTCGAGGGCTTTTTCCATGCTAAATCAAACTAAATAAAAGGTGAACATAATACCATTTATCCTTGTATTTCATATATTAATCTAAAAAAATACTTGTATATATAGATATTCTTTCAATTTTCAATGATTGTGTTGTTATAGAAAATGTTAAAATCACATATTAATAATATGTATAACAAATTATGGTCTTTAAATTGTGTTATGTTATTTATTTTCATATATACATATATAATTTTCATATACCTATTTTTCTATTGGTATTTGAGGAATTGGAGACCAACAACCCAGAACAATTTGTCTATTGATTTGTGAACTCTAAACCATAGTGATATCCCGTTATAACCTCTAGTTTAGCTAGAAAGACTTAATCCCAATTCACAATTTGAATCATGAATCAAACACAAGACTTAGAATCCCTAAGGCATTGATCCCATCCACTCAACCCAACCCAAGGGTCTCATTACACAAAATATTTTTTAAGGCTAGGGTACAATCAAAAATTTTCACATGCACTTTGTAGTTAAACATGTGGAATAATGTCTAAGTTTTTTAAGATTGAGTATCTATAGTTGGGTTCAAGTTTTCCTCCATGAGACATTTTAATTTGCACTTTTCTAGTTTCTCGCAATAGGTTTAATTTACTTTTATATCCAAGCTTCCAAGCCTAACAATAATATATATTTTAATAATACATTTCAGAACTTTCAACTCCATACTAAGTTGTTTGAGGTCTTTTTAAGTTTTTTGATGTCATTCCCAAGGAACACACCCTCAATACTTTATCTAAAATCCATTGTATATTAAACACCTACTTACTTGAATAAATGATGTTTTGAAGAGGTTACCTTCACAACCACACAAACCTTGGACAATGTTTTAAACTTTCTTTAGGGTGTCTCAAATTAAAGCAATATTTTTGTGAATTATAGAAAATATGTGAATTTAAGATTGTGTAGTAGTTCAAGACAACAATCAATATGACTTATAAAATACAATGACAAAGTCAATAAAAAAGAAACTCTCCTTTATGAGGTAAATATAATATCACCCAACCACCAAATACAAGTCCCACATGTAACTCTAAGCCACTGCTTTTGTCTAGCTATCCTAGAAAAAAATGTAGTGATAGGAAAACCTACCTAAAAAAGTTCACAACAAGCATACAATCATCCTAAAGGATGAACTTTTATACCATAACCCCATTAAGCACACCTCAAAACACAAACAACTATGTATATGTATATGTGTATGTATTCACATAAGCACACACAAACGTGCATGCACATGAACACACACTTGTCTCAATCAATAATATAACTAATCTTAAAGGATTGAAGTCAATTATGAAATTAACACTCACCTTGGATACAACAATTATCATAGGAATATTCATACTTTACCTTTAATACAAGGTGAAATCAGTTTTTAACAATTAAATAACAATACCTTAATATGATTACAATATAGGGTTCTAGTATCAACTGCCACAATTGTAATTGAGTGGACTTTTAGAAGAATTATCAATAGGCATGAGTCAATCCCCCTTGAAATATGGTTAAGGATTCACAAACGCAACACAATGAAAGGAGGAATATTCCATTAATAAGGATCATGTTCTTAATCCTTAGTCCCTTGACAACAAAACATGACATAATTCTTATGTAGAGAATTACCATTATGATTTGTAAACCAAAATTGAATAAACTAATAAATCCTCTTAGTGATGTCAGGTTATAATTATAATGAATAACAATGTGCTTTTTTAATTCATTAACATTGATTGAATTTTTCACTTTTAAGGAATTTGTTATTGGTAATATGAGTGACTAGACTCATCGGATCACTAGATTAAGATGAGGGAGTTATATCTTATTAAGTGCCTTCATCAATATGAAGAAGAAGGTTTAAAAATTTATTGTTTTTTAATTATTGACAAACATAAGGAAGGTAATATGATATAACCATATCCATGTGGCGTTAGAATTAGCACATCAGAACTACAACATAAGATATCTATAAATATTCACTTAACCAAGAGGACTTAAGTTTCTTCCTTAAGAAACTTTGTAAGTCAATAAGGCAACAATAGGTTCTAAATGACCCAATGATTCATCATAATAAGGTAATGAGAAATAGGTTATAAATGATCCAATGCCTCATCATAAGAAGGTAATGAGTGCAACATTTAAAATCATATGATTCAAGGTTAAATAATCCATTTACCTATCTAACAAGCAAAAGATAGGTAGAAATTTTACAATCCAATAATCAGATCTCAATCATCAACTCTTTAAAAAGGAACAAGTCTAAAACTTATAATTACAGCCTAGGATGTTCTGTTAATATTTGATTTTTAAAATAATAAACCTTAAATTTTTATTATTCAACTATCAACTTATAGATCTATGGGAGAAGTCACCACCTTTGAGCTTAGTTGAGAATTTCAAAGATAAAAATAATTGATTACAATCTCCTCATGGTGTAAGTATATCAATTCTATTGGCTTAACAAATTTTAATAGCAAGGTGTAGTCATACTATTATGATAAAGGTTCACTAATTATGATAAAGTTAAGAAGATTTATTATGGTTCAAGCGATAATTAGCTAAATTAGATGATAAACAATTCTCAAGGTATCATATAGCCTTCTCAATATTATCAACAAGTCTAAATGTTAAATTTGTCAACTAATTCATGATTTCATACCATTATGAAAGCCTATTCCATTATTGATCCATTTGACAAGGTTTCATGAAAATATTGCACCACCTAAGTTCTATTTCTCCTCATACATTATTTATTTCAAGGTACCAATTTTAATTTTATAATCATCAAATATTCTAAATAATATACCCTTACATCCTAGAGCAATGTAAGTCAATAAGAATCAAAAATTGTAATCTGAAGCACAAGTGATCATTGAATAGGTTTGGGAGTCAAGAAAGATAAATTAAATTTCTAAATTATGAATTTTCCTAAGTTGATTGATTCATAACTCATAAAGAGTGATAAGGAACAATATTACAAATTGTACAATCCATCGTTGATCCGTATTTTAACAAATTTCGTTCCATAATACAACATATAACATAATAAACAAAGTGTAATATTTCTATTTTATTTAACAAGTACATGGGTTAAATATAGAAAATAAATGATGAAACATGATCAATCATCCAACCATTTAAAGAGTAAATCTCTTGTCAAATATCATTTTATAATAGAAGAATGTGTCTAGATAAGGTTATAATTATGAAGGAGAAGATGATCTTCATTTCATAAAGGAGAGAAAGGAGAAGATATTTTAATTTTTCTTCTATATAATGGACTAACCCTTTTAATCAAAAGTTGAACACCATAGAATAAGTATGTTTCTTAAATATTTACCATCTTCAATTGATTCTACACATACACTTAATGAACACTAAGTTACAATAACACTATGCTTGGAGTGTTGGATCCTTGATAACAATTCTCAATTTACCATAAATACAATATGTGTATCAATCAAGATGATACTAACATAAATTAATATTAATACCTTTTTTGCTACTCAATTTGCACAAGCATATTAAAACATAACAATATAGAAAACAATAAAAGACCATATTCAATACAAATAATTTTGACATAAGTAGGACTTTCACAAATGGTGCACACACAAAAGAGGGGGAGACCAATTATGTTTTAACTTTATATCTATGTTCCTAGGGTCGGGCATTCAATCATGGTCACACATTAACACATTACTCAAACTTGACACACTTTACATATTTTCATTGTATTGATCTTAAATAATCACAACAAAATAAAATTAACACTCTCAAATACACACATGCCTTACAGGCTTATATTATTATATGAAAAATTTATGGACTCTCATATAGTTCCTCATGAACTGATACAACTCTCTATTATGCTCCTAGAGAGTTATGTTCCTTCACAGCTTGTCCTTCTCTCTCCTCCCAAAAACTCTTATTCTTTCAATCCTGTATCTCTCTTAAAATCCCAAGCTTCATGGGTGTATCTTAAATTTCCATGACCTCCACATAAGATACAATAGTCAAACAGAGTTTAATTTTCAATATCAACACCTAGCTATCTGTAACTGTCAGAAATTGTTAGGAGACATTTCAAGCTAAATGAATGTTAAAAAAACCACCATAAATTCACCATTGTTAATTCAACTAATATGAAATTTGAGCCACAACTTTTACACTGTATTTTACATCATACCTCAAAATTTTACCATCTAACTCTTAACACACATTATCACAGATAAGGAATAACCTTGATAAGTGTTGCAAACTACACACATGATGTTTCTAGGTTGAATGACAGTTACTACAACTTCCATAAATTTAACTAAGTTTATTTAAATGATCTGAAATTTGAAAGATGGCAATATGACTGAATTTAAGAAACCCACAAATTTTGTTAACTTAATTACTTCATTAGTTCTACCACAAGGTAATGAACCTTTAGGCTACACATGCATTTTATGACTAAGTGATATTTACAAAAACTATCATAATTTTATCTCCACTTATTTAGTTGTGTTGAAATTTGGAACACATCTTTTATGATAATTTTATTTCACCTATCCAAATTTGGTAACCCAATTTTTAATGCAGTTTCAAAATGGCAATGAGCTATCTATAGACTAGATAGGTTCATTTTATAGATAGACAACAGTTAAAAAAATGGAATCACTTTGTCGTCATTCATCCAAGCTAAAATATGGAACATGCATTTTAGGATACATTCTATACCACCACTCTAAATTTAGTAACCTAATTATTACCAAAACTATTATGCAAGATCAAAAACCATCTCCCAAGTGTTCTAAAAATCAGACTGTATGCCTACATGGTGACTCCAAATGATGTAAAATTTTGTACATAGGTTTTAAATGCCAGGTTCTATGATCCCACCAATTTTCATCATCAAATTATTACCAAAACATTACCACAAGTAGAGAAACCTCCTACTAAGTCTAGTAATTGGTACATTTTTGTGATAAATCCAAATGGTCTAAAACTTGGTATCGATATTTTAAGTGTCATATTCTATGACCTCAAAAAAATTTGTCATCCAATTCATAATGTTGTTAAATAATCATTTCCAAATTTTTTTGTAACTTTACAATCCTTGTACACTGATAGAAACAATCAAAAGTTATTTGTGCTTTCTACAACAAAGAAATACTTTTGAAACATTATTCAAAGAGGTAAACAAGATCACACAAACAAGGCCACAACCCAAAAATCAAAGAAAATACCACACTCTATTTTTGGTTGATGCAAGAATGCACAAAATTTGTGATGATACTACATCAAACACCCGATGTTTATAAAATGTGAGCTTTAACTAACATATATGGAATAACTGGCAAAACCACTCTTTTAACCATGAAGTATAGTGGCCATGGTGTTCCCTTCCAACACACCAAGTACTTCAATTTTTTTTATTTTTTTCCCTTCTCCAGTTGCTTCTTTTTGGTTTCAATTACTTTATTCTATTCTTACCTATTTTATTATTTTTATATTTTTTCTCACTCCATTTGTAGGGTTAAACCCATTATAGTCTCATTCTTTTCTTGTATTAAACCCACCAGAGTCTGTGCTCCTCTTCCAAAGGCTTATATTTTTCACCCTACATATTCTTGTGGATTGAAACCCATATTAATTTGACCTAATCCACCAATATGCTCTTTCATGCAACTTACTCTCTTATGTGGGATGGAACCCAATTTAGACTGATCACTTCCTTCTAAATCCTTCCTAGCTTTGGCTACTCAATATCTAGCCTATTGTTGAATCACTCTAATCTATTTTCACCTCTTCCTCTTCTCTTATGGCTGCCATCTCCTCTTTCATTCCAAATATCATTACCATAGATTTCAATATACATTTGGGCATCCAAATGATAACCCATATGCTCTAGTACCACCTCAATGATAATCTTCACTTCATCTCTCGTTGTCTAAATTTTTATGCCAAGAAACCTTTTCATCTCTACTGAAACATCCTTTTATTTTTTGTATGTTTTGATTGATATATAAATAAATTATTCCTCCTCACATTTGGTGAGTTCAAGAAAATCACTCTCTTCACCTTGGAAGGCCTCTTTGAATACCCCCATCTTCTTCACCTATATACTTGGAACATAATGTTATTTAATATGTGCTTAGGTTGATATCAAATTTAGCTACACCCTTTAATTCATCATCTACACACTATAATATTTCTTATCATCAATCTTTTGCTTCTTAAAGCCTTCATTATCATTCTACCTACTCTTTAGGAAAATATCCAGTTGTTTTTATAACAACTCTCCTTCCTCAATTGGTTGCAAATGAACCTCTATTTATGTATCTTCTTAAGAATAAACATGTTCCCATACTCTATCACCATCTCTTATCTCCATATCAAATTGAATATAATCGTCTATCGATGGAACATCAACACTAACCAGCTCTTCATCCATAGTTGTTGTATCAATCACTTGGTCAGTTTCTTCACTATACTTCTTATACAAATGAGCATGTTGGACTGCACCACACTTTGTCTTCTTTTTGAGTAACACTAACTATCTCTATGGATGGACTTGCACATTGAAAAAACACATAGGGATAACAAAAACTTCATCAAAAAAATCATCCACCATTTCATCATGTCCCAAGGACATGTTGTCCAACTCCACCATGCTTCTAGCATGTTGCACATAATATTCTCTCACCATGGGCTGCAAATGGCCCATTCTCCACAACATTCATGGTTGTTTTCACCTCATCCATACCTCTATTTTCATCTTATTCACATGGTTGAACCTTCCAAATCATCTCCTTGTGTGCACTTATTTGCACAACCTCCACATCCAATGCTTCTTTCAAATAAATATGCAACTCTACTTGGCTACTCTCTTCACTCACCTGAAACTTTACGTGGTTGTAATCTTACTACACCTGTAATTATTCATGGATGAAATATTTACTCAAATCAATTGGTTCATTCATAGAAATGTGCAACATACCTTAGTTGTCCTCAACCCTTTTACCATCCAAAATAAATCGTAGAATCTCATTGCCATCATGAACCAAGGAAAAATCTGAATTTACCCACTCATGGGACTTCAAAACCACTTTTCCATCATCACACGATGGGTCTACAACTTATAGTGAAAATTGCATCACCTACACATCATCCTTCAAAATAATTTATTCACCTATGAAATTCTCACAACTCTCAAACATCCTATTATTTTGAAAATCAAAATTAAGCTCTACATATAGAAGTCTCTCCTTGTTGCCTTCTAAGACAACCTGCTCTTTCACGAACCTATGGATGTCCATGCTACATCTTGAATTAGTATTTAGATATTCACATGGTAGTTTTCCATCCATATTTCCCCTCTTATAAATATGTTTCTCACTAGCGTTCTCAAGCCTCTTTACATAAATCTTCTTCAACTATCTTGACTATAATTTCAGGTGCACAAATCGACCCAAAAATCTTAAAAACTATATATTCCCACTCACAAACCTTCCAATTACATTTCCTTTATCTCATCACTTGGAAATATTTCTAATATGTGGATGCAACTCCACTCAATTGCTTACATGCAGCCTTCACCCTCATGGGGTCAATGAAATTTATATGATCAAAACACATCTCTAGTTCAACTATCCAAGTCATGAGGTATTATAAACTTGCATTTCCACCAAACAAAAAAATATCATTGAAGGATTTACTTTTTTCTGAACCACAACCTTTTCTGGGTTCTTTCATACGCTGGCATCTTTTCCTCTACTTGGCTTTTCTCAAAAGCATTCAATCTATCTTGTAGGGACATCAATCTAGGATTATCTCTTCCTCGTCATCTTCACTCATAGCTTCAACATCTCTAGTTTGTTCACTCATCTCCGTCATATCCAGTCTTTCTTTGAATCTATTTAACCTCTCTATCAGGTCTTATACCTCTATTTTTCTTCTTCCTTTTTGTGTCATATCTCACCCTAATTAGTAATATTCACTTTCAAACCCTGCAACATACTCAAAATGGAGCCTCTCAAACTCACAACTTTTAGGACTTCTATCATAACTACAACAATTTATAAAAGATTACCTTCATAACTTGCATCATACTCAATAGACTTCTCTTTCATAGCCTGCAACAAACTCATATAGGAGTTTCACACATTTAACTTGAAATGAAAACACTTTTATTTGATTCCACTTGGTGGAAGCACAAATGAGGGGGATAACAATTAAGTTTTAACTTTATCTCTATGTTGCCAAGGCTAGACAATCAATCATGGTAACACATCGACACATTACTCAGACTTAACATACTTAACATATTTTTATTTCATTAATATTAAATCATCATAATAGAATAAATTAACACTCTCAAACACACATACACTCTCACACATGTCTCTATAGGATTATTTCATTACATGAAAGAATTATGGACTCTCACACAATTCTTCCTTAACGGATACTACTATGTTATGATCTTGGAGAGTTTTTCTCCTTCAAAGCTTGTCCCTCTTTCTCTCTCCCAAAAATATCTCCTTCTTTCAATCCTGTATCCCTTTTAACATCACCAACTTCATGGGATGTATCTTCAAATTCCATGACCCCCATATATCATATGATGGTTAGACAAACGTCAATGTTTATGATCAAAACCTAACTTTTAGTAACTATCAAAAATTGTTAATAGACTTTCTAGGCTAAATGAGTCTTCTAAAAATTATCATAAATTCACCATCGTTAATCTAATTGATATAAAATTTGAGCCACAACTTATAGACTATATTTTCCATTATCCCTCCAAATTTAACTATCTAACTCTCAACACGTATTACTTCAAATAAAGAACAACATTTCCAAGTGTCACAAACTACACAAGTGACATTTTTAGGTTGAATGATAGTTACCAAAACTTCTAAAAATTTGAATCAGTTCATCCAAATTGTCTAATAATTTGAAACATAGCAAGATGACTACATTTTATAGCAACCACAAAATTTTGTAACCTAATTCATATGACATCTCTACCACAACGTAATGATCCATCAGATTATATAGATGCATTTTCTAGCTAAGTGATAGTTAAAAAAAACTATCATAACTTTGTCTCTACTTATCCAATTGTGTTGAAATTTAGAACACCCCTTCTATGCTATGTTTTATTCCACCTATCCAAAATTGGCAACCCAAATCTTAATTCAAATTTTCTGAAAGGAAATGAAGCATCTGTAGACTAGATATGTTCATTTTTTGGCTATAAAATAGTTACATTTTAATTGCCATAACTTTTTCACCACTTATCAAATTGAGAGTAAATTTGGAAGCCTAATTCTTTCTACAACTATTCCACAAGGTTAAGAACCATTGACCAAGTGTTCTAACAAAATTAGGTGGGAAGACTTTGTGGTGACTCTAAATGATCTATAATTTCATGCATATGTTTAAATGTTAGGTTATATGATCCCACTAAGTTTCATCATCAAATTATTACCAGAAGATTACTACAAGTAGAGAAAACTCTTACCACATCTAATAATCGGTACATTTCCAAGGTTACTCCAAATAGTCTAAAACTTAATACAGATGTTTTAAGTGTCATATTCTATGACCTCAAAAAAATTCATCATCCAATTCATATTACAGTTGAAGAACCATTTCCGATAAATTTTTGTTACTTAATAGTCCCCATAGACTAGAAGAAACAATAAAAAGGTCTCTACACTTCCCATAGCAAAAGAATACTTTCGCAACATCATTCAAATAGGTAAACAAGCTTATGCAAAGAAAGTCACTACCTGAAAATCAAATAAAATACACCATCTTTATTTTTTGTTGATACAAAATTACACAAACTCTAAAATGATTTTATATCACCAAATAATTTTTTAAGATCTTACATTTACAATTATACCTTTATAATATTACCACATTATAACTCAAATTCTAGTTAAAATCAAAAATTAAAAATGAAAAATTAAGAGTTGCTCTTCTCATTATTTTCTTTGGATTGATTATTGTTAAAGCTAACTTTTTTGGCCCCTCTAAATATTTATTAATGCATCAAAATAATTTTTGGGAGAGGGAAACCACTTAAATAAGGTGCATGTGTAGAATATATATGTGGTTTATCTATATTGATGTATCTAGAGATTGAAATTAGCATTCACAAATTAAAGTCTAACATGCATAATTTACCATTATTTAAAATTAGCCAAAAGGATACACAGTAGGCAGTGTGAACTGGCAAAACAACCATTCCATTGAATCAAATTAGCTTCTTCTAACAAGTGTATAATATCTCAAGAATTCCTTAAAAAAAAATTCACCTAAAATATTAGCTTGTATGCATTATGTCCTTCACCGTAATAAACATAATATTTGGAAATGATACAAGAGCAAGGAGGCCACACGAATTGTTTGTCATAATACCTCAATCAGACGTGACAGCTAGTGATATAAATTGTTTGTCAAATTTACTCAATGGGACATGGAAGCCAATCATACAAACTGTTTTTTCAAAATTCCTCGATGGAACGAGGAAGCCAGACAATTTATTTGTGAAAAAATCCCAGTGGAATGTGGCAGCGAGTCTCACAAATTATTGTCCAAATGCCCCGATGGGATGTGCTAGCCAATCACATAATTTTTTTCTTTTTTTTAAAGGCATCAATGGGATGTGGAAGACAAGCACACAATTTCTTTTGGGGGTCTAAGATGCCTCAATGGGACATTCAGCTAACAAAGAGTCAGCTTACCTTTTTGTTTATATAGTGGGCCAAGCGTTTTAACATTGTATGGTTTTCTATTATTAAGTCAAAACTAAAAAAAGTTCATTTTTTATAGTGTGTTCTATATCGAAGTTTGTTTATGGGTGACCAATTTAAGCATTTGTGGTCTTAAAGCTAAATATTTATTTAGCTTGTCATCAACTTGAGATTTTTAAGGTTTTTTTTTGGGTTGTATTCTCATGTAAAATTTACATGGCGTTGGATTCATTCTTTCTTTCAGTGTTTTCGTCCTGAATTTTTTATATAGAAAATAGCTTTTTTAGGGGGCTTGGCTATGTTTCTTGCAAAATACAATATAGTTAGGCAGATCTTTTGAGCTAATATTTTATTTCAAATATGGAAAGTTATAAATTATGCTTGATTTAATCAGGAAGAGTTGGAATGTAGTTTTTTTGTTACTAAAAAAATTATTGTTCTATCTAATGTTATTCTTTTGATTTAAAGCCAAATCGATAAAGTTTGCCTCGAACTTAACCATTGCCAACGTTTGCTCGACCAATGGGGAAATGCTCCGTACATAGTTAGCCATGAACTGCCTAAGCCACCATTCTATCCTACACCTCTCTGAGGACAAGGGAGTGGTCCACGCCATAAATGTTCCATACCTAGACACAGGGGTCATTCTCTTTGTTAGTTACTGCCTTAATGGTCTTCCCCATGACATGGTGGTCTGACTGGCTCTTCCAGATCTGGAGGTGATGGCAGGGGATGGGGCTCTCCTCTCTCGAATCACGATGGTGACAAGAGGGGTTGGGGTCCTCCGCCCCCATCCCCCAAGACAAATTTCCATGATTGGTTCTAGCAATATCTCTTGAAAGACATTAAGATGATGAATTAGAAGCTCAACGGACAAGGATCCTCTTGCTCTGGGAGGATTGGGTGATAAGCCTTAGGATCCACTATCTCCACCACCTCCCTCAACATCCATATTTGTTGCTGCTGCTTAATTATCCTCTTTATTGCTTTTTGTTCCTTGGTCTTTTTGTTTAGCTATTAAACTATTGATGTGATGTTTTTTTGTGTGTGGTCATTTATTGACCACCTTTTGAATATTCCCTGAGGTATTTTTACGCTTGAGGTGGTTATACTCGTGAAGTGTGTCTTCTCTAACTATTTTTTTAGTATGATTAGCGTTATACCATATATTTGTTTTATTAATATATAAATATGCATTTTAATAAAAAAAAATCATATTAAAAACCTCACTACACCGAATAAACAATTATTATATTCGACATTTCTTTCAAATAATTATCTAAGTTTAACTGATTTTAGGATAGAGTTTGCATAACTTAAATATCAACAAACCCAAAAAAATTCATAAAAACCTAGATTGGGAAATAGGGGATATGTCTCAATTAACAAGTTTGGGCATAATTATACACTTTAATGGCCATGGCCCAACAGATTAAAGTTTAACACAAAAACATTCTAAAGCAGTTAAGCTCCTTATGACTCAAATCCACATAAAGATGTTTAATCAACCTGTTTCAATATACACAACCCATTAAATATACTTCGGATAAAAAAGAATAAAACATTCCTGAAGGTGTAAAGCTCTTAGCTTCTCTATCATGTGCATTTTAAAATAATAATGAGAACAACAATCACTTGGTAACCTTCTCATCTAGTAACAAAATGGATCATTAATTATTAAAATAGAGTTTGTAGCCTTTAGATGATAATCTAAAAATAATGAGGACGAATTACTCAACGAGAGTATGGAGTTCGATAATAACCATAATGAAATACAAATTGCATATGAACTAACGGGAGTTTTTAGAGAAACACTTGCCTCTGAAGTAATGATAAACTAACTCCCAGCAACATTCTTCCTTTCTCTGCTCTTATACGCCTCATTCCTCCCACTTACCTGCTAATATTTCAGGTCTTACAATGTCACTCTAAAAGGTTGAAATGCCACGTATAAATGTCTTTATCTTGAATCATGAACGTTTTTGTAGTTTTCCAACCCATATATATATAAACAAATCTTGTCTTTTTCCACCGTTGCGTTGAACTCCCCCATTTAACATTACAATGTATGGTTTATCACATTATCCAAGAAGGTATTAATTTCTATGTTACCCAAAGTCCCCCTCCTAAATTTCATTTTGGTTTAATAAAAAGGTAAAGTTAATCTAATAAATGGTTCATTGATCAAGGTAGCTGATTGATCATAAGGTGTGATTTTCCCTTTACTCAGAATATACATATTGTTCAATGTTAGTTACAACATATTGTCTAAAATATAAGAGTATTGTAACTTTGCCTGCATCAGAAAAGGATAAATTAGCCCCTCACCAATATCCTATTGTTAATCATCATCATCATCATCATCATCATCATCATCATCATAAAAAAAAAAAAAATTGTATTTGAAAATATGAAAAATGGGTCTCCACTTTTAAGTTATTTTTACTCCACACTTACAAATTAGCTTAAGGCTTGGTTGAAACAATAATTTATACAACTACATGATAATTTTAATTTATAAATACTATTATACACCTCGGAACAACCCTTAGCTCTTGAATGAAGACATATATATTCATAACAATGAGAATAAAGTATAGCCACAAGACTCAAATTCTCCTAATCAATAATATCTTACAAGTGTTTATTGAATATTTATGCATTATTTTGATGCACTCGCCAGTGACATTCATTATGCACCTTCCATTTATTGATCATTAAATTGATCAAATATATAAATTTGACAAGTCATAAGGGTCTCAAAATAAGTGGACCAACAACCGCTAGCAGACCATATCCAACACTGTCAATCTATAATTCAAAATCACAACACTTTGTAATCCATCTATAGCTAATCAAATTGTCGACAACACAAAAAAAGTAAAGCACTCTAATATCCATAAAAGTCAACCCAAATAATATTATTTCAAACATTCATAGAGATGAAATAGCCATAGAAAGTCACAAAGTGTAGCCAACACAATGATTCAAGGCTACTCTAAGTTTGCCTTACATGCATGAATACCAATGACAACAAGGATTAGGTTGGTATCCTGAAAATAACAATACATAACATGAGAGGAATTACACCATCTCTAATTTGATAAAAAAAAAAATACACAAACATATTTCTAACAAAAAGAAAGGAATCCTCTTTAAAAAAGAGTTGTTCTTGAAATCGTAAATGTAATGAACATGTTACCCACACTTATCAAATCAGTCCAATATATATGAAAAAGGAAATGTACAACTATCCTTAGTAATATAGTTTTTTTATAAATACAATTTACACTATATGTTTAATGTGATTCTTGTATCTTTCCTTTTTTTATTTTCTAATTTTATTTATACTTTATTTAAGTTCTTTGCACAATGGAATGACATTTACCTCCTACGTGCTACTTCCACCCATATTTCAACAAATGCTCATAGTGTTACAACTTGTCCTAAAATGATTTTACGAAACTATCCAGGCTACAAAATTATTTCATGCACTATAGTCCTAAAATTCTAATACGTTGCCACATTGTGTGGTCTACTTATTATATAATTTGACAACCATTTTATTAAAACTCTTATTTTCAACTTTATTAATGATACTCATAGGAATGTTCAACCATATACAACTTATATGGTGCCAACCGTACAATTCCTAATATGATCTGTTGTTATTCAGAACCAACTTCAAGTACATGCCACTACATGGATTCTTTTAATTTTTGTATTCATATGGATTAAATACTAGTGTTATTCTTGTACTTAATTGTTCATAGAATTAGAAATACAAATGTATTTAAGGGATGATTTGGATTTTAAAATTGTAATTAGTGAAGGGAATCATATTATTGGCATAATTACTTTATAAATTTCATGAGTCATTAAAATTGTTGGGGTTAATTTTTTTAGTATAATCACATGGTTTGTATTTTTACTTTTGGGGAAATATAGGTATATGCTAAAAATCACTCTCACGCTAGTGTAGTTTTATGTTCTGATAAGTTATTGCACTCTTATAGTAGAGCAATATTTTATTTTATTCTTGATTTTATCACAATTGTTTTTTGTTTTCTTAGCTCTTTGTGTGTGTATTTTTATCTCCCTACATTTGCATGCTCAATGTAAAAAGTTGTACCCTCTAGGAGCTTACAAAAATTTGGACCCGAAACATTTTGACCTACCATAACCCTCTGGTAGCAGACAAGTGTCTACTTGATTATGTATTAAAGGAATGATGTGAGAGTTGAAACCAATTGAAACAAGCCACGTGTTACTAAGCATACACCTGTACTCATGCAATGCACAAAGGACTATTAGAATGTGTAAAGATGGTAAGATGAAGGAACACTAGCTAATAATAGTAGGACACATGTCATTATTATACACTCATGAATCCCCTTTTAAGAGGTTGTACACTTGGGACCCTTCAGAAGATGCATGGAGCAAGTTTGTTAACTCTAGGACCTATGTCATCAATCAAATCATAGGTGTAAAATAACTATCAATGTCCCAAATACCCTGATGTATTGTGTGGCATGTGATTGACATGGTCATGGAAATAAATAACCTAGACACCTACCCTCCCAAGGATGGCATGATCCAAATGACGTTGACACATGGATAGATCTAATTACATTATGGAGCATAAAATCTTGAATAAAAATAAAAAATCAAAATATAATGAAAAGGATGGATAATTGAAACAAAGAATATTAGTTTAGAGTAAATGTGTATGTATGAAACTCTAATAACCATCACACTTATGAATTGATTTTAGAAAAAGTTTACAAGATTTCAACGTAAAATTCAGTCAATGAACTCTTGCCATCAAATTTAGAAGAAAATCTGGCACAATTGGATGACTAAAAACTCTAGATTATTGATTAGGGTGGTTCATTACTTATTAATTAGCATGCAGATTTCTTGGTATTAGTAGTCACAATTGTTTCATCTCCTTCTACCTCATGCCACATTCAAGAATTTAGGGACATAATGTTCATGCTTGGGATAGTGAAGTATAAACATTACAATGACTTTTCAAAACACTAGAATAAATGAGGTAGATCCCAGATTACATAGGTCTTGGTTAATATGAGATCAATTTCTTGAAAGATCTACTTACTATTCAACAATCAAGGTCCCATCAATTATTAGCCAAGCTAGATATATTCCCCTATTGGGACCTAATTTATAATTTTTTCAAGCTCTTTGCCTAAAAAATTGTTTTAATTCAATCTTCCCATTAGAACTATAAAATTGCTTTGATATCTAGTCTCACATTTGGAAAATATTACCACCTTCCTGAGTCCAATATCCCATAAAGCTGAGATATTTCCCAATAGTGGATGTAAACACATGATATCATGGATACCTTAAGATATTGGGCATAGGAATCTAATCATTGGTTTAATCATGAGAACATTGAATCCCACATCATCAAGACATTCAAGGAAGGTGTAAGGAACCTTACGATGTTCTTACTAAATAGACTATATGTGACTAGTGATATTGTACATTCCAACAAATTTTGGGTGCTCCTTTTAAGTTTAATTATTTATGAGAAATAAATTCCTACCTTAGGAGGAATCATCACATACAATTTGGACAAATATATCAAACAAGTAAGAAATGGGGAAAGTTTCTACATGATGTCCTATCTAGTGGATGGTTTTTATGCCACAATGTCCTCCCATCATCCTTCATATCCCTAGGGGACACCCTTTGATTCTCAAATTCACTTGGTTTACTCCAAATTTTATGCTCATCATTTATTAACACATATTAAGGATATTTGCATGTACTTCTACCTACCCTTTTATCTATAAGTCAATGAGAAAAGGATGCCCAGACTGTCTAAGGAGACAAGGTCATTAATATTAGCCATTAGAGGCTATTGGTATTATTATCAATTAGATTTTCCACCTGCTATGTTTTGTAGGAGTTGTAGTATGTAGGAATCTAATGACATAATGGGATCATCTCCAAGTTGTGGGAACTTGTAAAATTGAGGTGAACCTTCGGAGAAGGTCATATTCCTTTCACTAAGCTTAGTGCACTCCTTTCACTAAGCTTAGTACAAATGATACATCACCAATTCACTTGTAATTATAACTTCTTTGTGATTTTACTCCTAACTGGAGTTTTAACTTATATGGAAAAGAGTTTTGAAGTATTTTTAAAACTAGAAATGGTGATGCACCAAAGGGTTCTAGTGGAAATTATTGCTTGTTTTAATTGAACACAGTTTGAAAAATAATATACTAAAATTTCGTGAAGCACAATCTTACACAGCTATAACACCAAAGGCAATATTGGATTTTTTATCAAATAAGGAACAAAGTTCTAAATTTTTCCTTAAAAATATTTCAAAAGGGAAAGATAAATGCCACAAATGATCCTATATGACTGAAACAAGACTTGTATCATTCACAAATGTATTAAATCTTCACATACACAAGGATGACACAAAATAAATAAGGCAAAACTTCAATATATTAATATTCTCTGGTTACAACATGTAGATGAACTTTTCAAAAGTAGAAATAATTATCTATTAGAATAAATATACATGGGCTATATAGGAGACCCATATTTATACAAAAAACTTACTCACTTGATAGAGAAGTCAAAAAACTTTACACTTCCTCTTGGATCAAGAAACTAGGGAGTGGTCATATAAATGTCCTCATTTTACCTTGAAGTAGCATATTTGGTGGAGTAAAAGGAAGAAAAGGACTCTACAAGTATCCAATCACTTTTCCAAGTGCTGAAGAAGGAGAAAATGTTGTTGGATTCTTCCATTCGAACCATCTCTCCTTGAGCTCAGTTGAAGAATTCTTTCACCAAGAAATGCGGTGCCAAAATGAAACCTTATGACTTAATCAATATTTTAATAAATTTGAATGATTTTTATCAATATTTGAATATTTTAAAACCTAACTTGTAATTTGCAAATGAGACTTTTATAACTTTTAATTCACTTGACAAAAAGGAATGTGAAAATTACAATATGAGTTTTTACAACTTTCAAGTCATTCAACTTGCCAAAAATAAAAGTGCAAAACACAAGTTTCACTTTTTTCAACTAAAACTTGAAAAAATGATAATTTAAAATTACAAGTAACTCCTTTTCAAATAAAATCTAAAATCTATCAAAATGATATTTACAACTTGCAACTTTACAATTTAGCTTACAAAATTTGTAATTCACAAAATGTTTTCTTCTAAAATAATTTTTTTTTAAATTAATAAATGATAATGAGATTAGAGGATTCCTTGTCCTTTTTCACTTGTATCTTCTCTATGTAAGCATCAAAGCTACTAAATATTTCTTGTAGGTGCTCTTCATTAGGACCAATTGTGTAAATATTATTGATGTCACATTTTGTCATTACCTCAGATAATTCTCTAGAAGAAGCTCTATAGACTTGGAATCTTTTCCCATCTAATTAGGTGTATTGTGGTACTTGATAAACCAGTGGATGGAGTCTGAATTAAAATTTGTGTCATGTGTTGACTCCCTCTTAATCACTTATTTGAATTTATCTTGGATAACCTGAATAGGAAGAGGTTTTTCTTGTTAATCTGTTGCCTCACATGACAATTTACAAATTGAATCTTCAATGTCATACATTGTATTGAGGCCTTGTCACTTGTGCTCTTGGCATTATCAATATTTTCACTAAGTATTATGATTCTAAACTTAGTTACCCTCTCTATCTCATCATGCTACAAAAATATTTTATTATCTTTTCAGATATGAGGGAGTCACTTGCTATTTGATCAATGACCTTCAACTTGGGAAAGTAGAGATTTAACCTTTCATATTATTCCTCATGTTTATTTATTTATATATTCAAAGATACAAGGTCATCCTTAAGTGTCTTCTAATAATTCATAACCAACTCTAACACCTTATTCCCTTCAGTGATTACTTTTTCAGCCTAGTCCTTTGTAGCTCTACCCATTATGCCAATCTCTATCATTGTATCAAATGTCTCTTTATCAGGGAACTGAAAGACATAGTGAGTGGGATGGGTTGGTTCAACTGGATGTCTTAGGTCTATGACCCTCCTTAAGGTAGTTTTCAAATGCTCTACCTTTTTTTTCAACTCATCTTTGGTGACCTTGTCACTGTCCATTTTCTCAAAGAGAGAACTTATGCTTGTTTGGAAATCATATTTTAGTCCCTCTTTTGTTGGATGAATAAGGTGTACCTTAGATAATTGATAATCCTTTACCACTAAATCTTTTATTTATCAGGTGGGGGAACTACTATCTCCACATAATTCTCCTTTATTGCATCATAAAATACTCTAGAAATGGTCTTGGAACCTCTCTTTGATCATTTGGATGCTTCTAATAGACCAAAATCCAAGATGTTAGGAGATATCATTTGTTTCCTCATCTTGGACATTGATTGTGCAAGCCAAATAGGAGTGGCTACCAATGAATCATGTAATGTCCCAACAGCCACTGTTACCTATGAATCTATGACTCAAGCTACCACACTGTAATTTATTGTAAAAAGTGTCATATCTACCACTAACATTACCATTAAACCTTCAGTTGATGATTTGGCTGCCTATACCCCACTGGTGGTTTGACTAGCCACAATTGTGTCATTGGGATTCTCTATCTCCACCTCATTCATGGGATTTTGGATCAAGGTAAGAGTGGAAAAAGGCAAGGATAATTGGATGGTAGGGTGCATGTACTTACAAAGACTGTGGAAGCTAAAAGTGACATAGGTAGATAGGTAGGCATTTGTGGAGATAACAAGGGAACTTGTGAAATAATGGTGTCTAAGGTAGTAAAAGAATCTAACAGTGTGTTTGGAATGGATAGAGTAGAAGTAATGGGTAGTGTGGTGTAATATTAAGATGAAATTGTTGCCGAACTAGTGTTGGTTGTGGATAGTGAGACTATAGTCAAAATGACTGCATTGATAGCCATGTACTGATGGGTGGTATTGGTGATCAATGGGGTGGTAGTGGATATAATAAATGAGGTGGAAATGATTATGGAATATGGATGTGGAGATGGATTTGGGATAAACAATTACATTGATTGGCTCACTACCAAGGGAACCACTTGCACTGGTGGGTTAGATGAGGGAGAAATTACTTGTACTAGTGGGATGGTAGAAATAAGAGGAGGGGAGGGGTTATAATAGTTGAGTCCCCTATAGAAATTGGTAGTATTTGGTCTATTGATTGGGTTATAGGCACTTGGGTCTTGGAAGTGGCCATTTTGGCCTTCTTTTTATGCTTCCTTTTGTGTGATATAACTAGGCTTATTGCCTAGTCTACTTGAGTTCCACTGTTGGAACCCTCTGTTGTTACTACTTCTACACCTTTATCCTTTGCCTTTTTGAATCTTCCTTTGATTTCCAAGCTCTCTTTTGTTGTTTTTACCCCCTTCTTAACCAGTTTAAAGTTTTATTGATGACTGGGGTTGTCCTTACTAGTAAAGAGAAGGATTTAGGTGTAGACCACCTGACTTGAGGAAGGGGTTGGAGGTAGATATGATTATCATAATACACCTTATATATTGGCTATTCCTCATCTTTCAAATCTTCTAAAATTCCATATCATAGTTCTTAATTTTTTCAAGGGTCATCCTATAATAATCCCTCAACTTAACCTCTTCCTCATCGTGTATGTCCTCCAATAATCTTCATAAAAGGGAATGTGAGAAAATGAGGAACCCAATAGCCTAGCAACAAAACTTATCACATCATAAAAGGTCCTAGAGTCAAGAGTTCTCAAAGTCATTTGAGTCATCTCTACCTATGCACATTTGGCCTTAGATAAATAAGGGTAGGTGTAACTCCCTATACTAATAGGCAAGTGTATGCCTCTTTTGTGCCTGCTTGATAAGAACTTGTGGGTTTCCACTAGTTATCTTACAAGTTCTATTAGGGACCCCTTTTCACTGACATGTCTAGGAAGGGAATAAGGACACCCACTAAAACCACCAACTCTAATACAAGAAAATGTGGGGAAATAGAGTATGATCCCTAATTTGCAATTTATGTCATTACAGCATTATAAAACCTTCTCCTCCCTAGTTCTTGTTAAAACATAGTTATGATGCAGTATATGAAGGCATCATTAAATCTTTTGAACTATTGTTTACTCCCATAAAAAGTGGGATCAGGATAGTAAGTATAAATTTTATTAGCCATATTGGAAACTGTATCTAAATTTAGGAATGCCCTCCCTTTTTATAAAGCATAGATGAGGTAGGAGTTCATGTAAAATTTACTAGTAGTTTGAACCTCCATCAACTATCTGTGAATGGAGTCATTGATCAATTGAGCCCAATGAATGTATTTTTTAGGTTATTGGATCACCCAAATATACTGGTACATCCAATCTTGGTATCTCTTTGCATTATTTCTTCTTTTAACTCTATATAAGAGCACAATGATATCCCCTACCTCATCTTTGAATTCTATCTTTGTCGAGTTCTTGGACATTATTAAGGCTAAAATTTTAGGGTTCTTTAACCACTATTTGTTTAAAATCCATCCACAAGTTGAGTTTTTGCCTCGGTAGAATTTATTGGAGGAGTCGTAAGTAATATCTATGTAGCTTTTAAACTTTGGAATTAAAAACATAGTATCAATGAAATCTAGATCTAGTCTCAGATTTTACTCCCCTTTATCATTCACTACCTATCTCTTCTCTACATCATAACACTTGGACATAGTGAGCACAAGCTTGGGTATCTAAACTAAAAATGGAAAGTTTTTAAACTGAGGTAAACCACTCTCATAAATGCTCTGAATCTAGTCTATTTGGCCTAGATCAGTGTTAGATATCTCATTGATGTTAGAATCCAAGCTAGAAGGGACACCATGTCCCTTTGATTTGAACTTCATCTCCTTTCTTGATATATACACTATAAAAAATGTCAGAGGAAAACTAACTACAAAGCTGGTTGGGCTTTGGAATTGCAATTGCAGGTAATTTCCTCACTTTTAACTTTGGAAAGTTTCATTGTGATTTTGTAGGCTTTTACTCTGATGGGAATATAATATGTAATAGCAGGGGTAAAACCCAACATAGAGTTGATGGGATTTCAGCTTGAAAAACCACTTTCAAATTCCAACCAAAGGTCTAGCAAGGTTATGGTTTATATTTGCAAGTCAGATCTCTGATAGGAACTCAGGGTGAGAAAACACAAGGGATATCTGCCTAAACTGAGCAGGGATTTTATATGTTTCTACAGTTAAAAATATCTAGTATAGGTTTAGGTTGAGAATACAATAAGGATATCGACCTATATTTAGACAATTTTCAAAAGACAAGAAACCCTAAGTATGGCAAGAAGGAGCTAGATAGATTTTAACAAAAAATTTAACATGCAAATATAAAAACTAGGAATCACGAGCAAATGATGATGCTTTCAAAAAATTTAGATAAAAATCTAGGTATGGAAAGAAACCCTAATATTTTTAGAGTATAATAATGGTTTCCAATACAATATAGAATAGAGTGAAGGAAAATGGATGTGGAAAATACTGTGTAGGCATGCACAGGGTTTTTCAAGTTAGAAATAGAGCTCTAGTTCATGGCATCACTTGGATTGGTGCTCTAGTATGCATCATTTGGAAATGGAGGTAATTAAATTTGGTCACAATGTTTAATAATGACATAAGAAAACCTAAATTTTATACCAAAACCTATAATTAATGTCAAGCATGGCAATTCATAGTGGTAGATGGATTAGTAGGCAGGAAGGTGGGTTTCTAGAGTCGCTTTGCAAGTTTGTAACTTGAAATATGTTTGCCATTTTATGTTTCCCACTTTCATTGGTAGTCATAAATATAGGAAACCTTCACCTATTTGTAAATTTGTGATGTGATTTTCATTCTTCACTTTCTACTTGTTGTTGAAGGGTTTTGGAGGTGGAGATACTTTAGGAAGCGGGGAGTGGAATTAGGATTACAATTTGTAATTCTAAAAAGTTTCAAAGTGTAGTGGGAATTTTAGTTCCCACTTAGTTCCTAATGAAAAATGGGAAGTGGAGTCTACATCACACTTTGCAACTTTTCAAATTAGCAAAGTTTAATGTGAATTTTGGTTTCCATTTGGGTCTCAGTAGGTAGGAAAGTAGAGGTTTTTGTGCATTTTGCAACTTTGTAAAGTGCACAAAATATCTAGTTTTTGCTTGGGTCATGAAAAAAGATACTTACGCATTTTATTAAGAAAATTTAATAGGACTGATCTAAGGCATAGGGTGTTTTGAGTTTTTTATCACAAAAATATCGACATTTTTGGTGACCTTTGTGGGGTGATTTCTTGTTAATCATATTTTTCCTAGTCACCTTCTAGTTTATTTGGCATGGAGTCATTTGAAGTTTATCACATTGTACTTTGAGAAGAAATGGAATTGGGAATTTCCGTAAACAAGAAATAAATCAAGGAAAACAAAAAATGAAACAAACCAAGGAAGCAAAACTCCTAATGAATTGCAAAGTGTGTGAAAGCACTTATTTGTAGGAAACCAACTAATTTTAATATGTAAAAAGTTTTGGAAATAATTCCAAGCTCAGAAGTATGCTTTGAGGTATATCCCATTGACTGGGATGGGTAGATCTGATCCATCAAGCCTAGATAACTAAAATGAATTGGCTCCTTTGCATTGGGTTATGATGTATGGACCACTCCATATTTCATCAAACTTTGTATGCTTTCCTAGCTTGGCTATTTCAACATACCATTTAAGAACCATGTCTCCTTCATTAAAGATCCTATCAGATGATTTATTATCAAAATTTATGTTTACTTGAGCCTGACTTACTTTTAGAACTTGTATTGACTGGTTCCTAACCTCCTCTAGCTCAATGAGTTCTATCAACCACATAATCATTACATCATTTTCAATTAATTTCAATTATTGAGAGAGTTTTAGAGATGATAACTCTATTGACATCAGAATTCTAGCTTCCCTTACATAGACCAACATAAATGGAGAATTACCAATGGCTCTTTTGGGAGTGATCTTGTCAGCCCATAGTGTTGATTTTATCTTAGTGTGATAGGTCCTTTGATTGTCCTCCATTGTCCTTTTTTATAATCCTTATGATACATTTGTTGGTAGATTATGCCAATCCATTACCTTGTAGGTAATAATTGGGCAAGGTCTTCAAATAAACATTTTGTTTCACTTCCCATCTGCTCACCTAAGTGCCCACACAAACTTTGGCATTGTCTAAGATAATGGTGTAAGGGACACTAAATCTTGTGACAATGTTTTCCATGAATTCCAAAATATATGATTCCATGACATATTTCAATCCAATTGCTTAAGTACATCTAGTAAAATAATCATTCGATGTAAGGACCCATTTGTGGCTAGCACTTGATGGTGGATTGATCATGCTAATAAAATCCAACCTCCACTAAGCAAATGGTTGGTCATCTTGGATTGATCATAGAGGAAGAGGTGTTAATATTTGCTTGCCTATAAATTAGGCACATTTCTCATAATTTCACACCCATCTATAAGTATCTTTGAATAGGTCAGGCCAATAGTAACTTACCCTCATTATTTTGATAGCAGTGGTCCTTATATAAAAATGGCCACCCAGCAAGCCATTATAAAACTCTTCAAGTACTTTGGAGATTTGATTATGTTGTATGCACTTCATCATAACTCCATTGATATATTTCCTAAATAAGATACTATTAATAAGAGCATAAGGAATAGATTTGAGCCTAAAATACCTTTTTTTGGACTACTAGAGCTCGTGTGGGTATTCACCGATTTGGAAGAAGGTAGTCATGTCAATGATCTAGCTATTGAATAGATGAGGATTCATTAGTTGAAATCCCTGCTGAATTTATATTGCATCAATAGTCAAAATGTCATAATCAAATTGCTCACATAATCCCTTTCCTCATACAAGTTTAGTTATTTTGATGATCACATCATATTTCATGACTTTCATCATCCAACTTGCTCTTTTCTCATTTATTTCTTAGCTCAGAAGGAACTCCTTTATGCTCTAATGACTAACCATCAGATGATTATTTTTTTTGATAGAATGTGTTTGAAATTTGTAAGGGATTTTATTATTGCATACACTTGCTTCTCAATAAAACTGTACATTTCCTCATAATATATTAAGGATTGACTGAAAAAGGTTATGGGATGTTCCAACTGATCCTTATTTTGGTGGGTCAAGATAGATGATACACTGCCATCTCCTCAAAAATCATAGAGAATGAAGTCACTCTCATAGTTGGGATTTACAAGGGTCGAAGCTTGGGAAATATCCTACTTAATGGACTCAAATCTATCCTTTCATTCCCTTGTCCAACTAAAATTGACCCCTTGTTAATCATAGTGCTAAGGGGTTTGGCCATGGTAGTAAAATTTGGAATGAATCTCCTCACGAAGTTGATTTTCCATAGGAAAATCTATAACCCCTTTTTGTGGCTTAGAAGTGCTAATGAAGAGAAACCACTTACCCTCTCTAGATATATTACAATGCCTTATTTTGAGACTATGTTCCAAGCAACTTCCCATTATGTAATAAAAATACGCACTTCTTTGGATTGAGGGAAACTCCAAACTCTTTGCACCTTTCAAAAACTTTCCTAAGGTGATCTAGGTGATCATCATCCTATTTTGAATAAATCATGATGTCATCTAGATACACTAAGATCATTTAATTAATCAAATCCTTGAAATCCATATTCATGGCCCTTTGGAAGGTAGTAACAATGTTGGTAATATTAAAAGGCATCTTATTATATGCATATGTGCCCCATTTAGTAGTGAAAGTGGCCTTGAACTGGTCTGAATTATTAACTAGGATTTGGCTATATCCAAAATAGACATCTAGAAGGGAGAACCTCTCATCTCTAGCTACTGTTTGGAGGATTTGCTCCATGTTTGGAAGGGGATAATGATCCTCCAAGGATGCTTTGTTTAGGTCAATAAAATCTACACAAACCTTGATTTCACCATTCTTTTTCTTAATAGGGGCCAAGTTAACATCCTAGGATGAGTGCTTAATGGGGAAAACAATGTTGGCTTGTATCAACTTGGACAACTCACTCCTCATCAAAGGCTCTATTTTTGGGTTTATTGGCCTATGTTTTTGTATAATGGGTTTATTATTTGGGTCAAGATCTATTGTATGTGGGGCTATACTAGAGTCAAAACCCCTTATATATTTGTAACTCCAAGAAAAGTTATCATCAAACTCTTGACATAATTCAATAAAATCTTTTTTTTTGTAAGTGTTACATACCTTTCTAATCTACAAAGCCTTGTCTTCTAAGATGGATACTTGCTCATAGTCTTCCTCCTTGATTGTGATATTTTTATTCTCACCCTTAAATTGATCATCAAAATTGAAAATACTTTCTAAATTAACAATACCCATGGGAATCTTGTAAGTCTTTAGCTGAATTATTTTATCCCTGTATTGTTTTTGGATCCTTGACTAATTTTTGTCAAAGAATTCAGCCTCATCTCATATAAATTTAACATTTTTTCATCATTTTCAAAAACATGCCAGTTGGTTACATTCTTATGTACAAATGGTCTCACTATCATCTTTACATGTGGACTGTTGTCCTTCTTAATCTCTTCAGGTAGATTATATTAAGAACCTATTGAGGTCATGTGATCAACATCCTTGTTTTGTATTCTTGGTATTTCTTTAATGTTCAAATCAATAAAATCTTGAAATAGGTCCCAAACCTTGTGTTTGTAATATCTCAACAAGTTATTCTTGTTCATGCTTCTTGAGCTTACCTGGTGAATAATCAGTTCATTATCACCAAATACCTGTACTGACTGAATCCCCCTTTATTTTTCCAATTGAAGACCTCGAATTAATAATTCATATTCATCCATATTGTTATTTTTTTTGAAATATAGTCTAAAGAAATAAAAATAACTCTCCTTTTGGGGAGAGACCAAAACAATCCCAACACTTGCACCATTCCTCCTCCTTGATCCATCAAAATATAGTTGCCACATTCCATTGTGATCTTCAGCTGATTTCACAAGATTTGGGATGATTGCATCATCTTCATGGATGTAATATGTACCCAACCCTATTTTCTTGATGTATTCATAAGGGTTGAACTAGAAAGTTGATCCCCATTCATCAAGGTTAGTATTTGGGATTTCTTCCAAGGATGTTGCAATTTCATGGTCAAGTTCCTCTTCTTGATATTTCACTATGCAATTTATATCCAGAAGGACATGAGTGTATGGTTCAATGTGGCCTCTGGAAATTAGTTCATCCCTTATGGTCACTTTAGTCCCATATCTTGTCGTGAACAACATATGCAACCAATCAGTAGATAGGTACCCTCCCATTTTTGTGGTGAAGTCTCAAGAAAGGTTAATGGTAAAATAGGGGTAGGTCAATAACTAAGATGTCATGGGATATTGATAATCTTGGACATGGATTAATGGTGAGGTTTAGACCTTTAATAACCCTAAATTTTTGGACAACATTTCTATCCAATTAAACCATGCCTTTTGTGACATGTGTGTATTCAAAACCCAATGCGTCTGCTATTTTTTTAGGCATAACAGCGCTGCTAGCCCCAGAGTCTATCATACAATTATAGATGAGAATTATGCCAACTATGAGGCAAAGGTAAAAATTAGGGGTCTTACCATTTTTACTTACTTTTGTGTCCATTTAAGGTTGACACAAGTTAACTGTAGCTGTGGGTCCCTTAACTGAGACCATTTATGTTTATTGGATTTTTTTTAAAGCTTCATAAAGCAAGTCCCTCTATGTTGGAAAGGATAGTGCTTCCCACATGGTAACATTTAACTTAATCTTTTTCATTTGTTCTATAATACTAAAATGAATACTACTAACCTTTTCATGTACCTTCATGGGAGCTACATCTTTTATGAGATTTGATATCAATAGTTTTGACTTCGGCTAACCTATCGACACATTGGGTGGTTTTTGAGTTGTGTTTCTTTTTACAACCTTATAAGTTGTATTCTATTTAACCTTGGGGGGGTTGATCACCTTCTATTGCCCTCTTCTTAGAGTGTATATTTTTTGCCACTAAACTTCCACCATTGGTCAGTGCTTCCTCGTGATTTATGCTACAAAATTCCTCTTCTTGTCAATTCAAAAGAGTGGTCTTGTTTTGAACAAGCACATGTAACTCTGCTTGATGAGTATTAGTTTCATCTTATTGCTCTTGGAGGGTTGATACACTTTGTACCATCAAGGCTTTACTAATTACAACATAAGGGCAAGCATTTTCATTATGTAATTGGGCACAAGGATAGCACCACTTGTATTCCTGGACCAAGTTATTTTGGATGAGAACGATGGCCTTAGAAGTACTTGAGGTAGGTAGAAAAAGGATATTTGGAGGATTTGCTTACATAATTTGGATTTGGAGTTGTGAGATGCCTTGGTATGGCTGCCTATTGGGCTAGTATGCCTAATTAGGTGGTTGATAAAGCCTATAATTTTAGGACTATTTCCTTTTCATTGCTACCAACTCATTACCAAAGCTTTGACTTAGTGTCTTAACTTTCTACAAATCATTAGAACGGATAGGTGGAAAAGTTGGTTAATTTCTTGTAATGGGAATTAGAGATACAATTGGTCAAGTGGGAGGTAATTCTAGGAATAATGGCATTAGAAGCTGAGGAGAAATTTTCCCATCTTGAATGAGGCAATTTTCAGCTTGTATTGCAATTTCATAAGCATCTAGGAGTGTGATACCACCCATTGATTGGATCACGACATCTATATCATTATTTAAATCTCTTAAATAGCTTAAGAAAGCATTATTCAGGGATGGTTTGATTGACATTGGGATCTTATTCCACATATTTTAGAAGAAGAAATTAAAGTCACTCATGAACTCATGGGGATCCCATTTAATGGTGGTTAGTTGCTCAACTAGAGAGAGGTAGTCACTCTTATCCTCAAATTGTATGCATAGGGTAGGCCCTAGATCATCCCAAACATGGATGGCATTGCGAAGAAGACTCCTATACCATTGTAGGGATTTAACCTTAAACAATGATGCAAGAAGTCTGATAGCAATATTTACTTTTGAAATATTGTGAATTGAACATATTTTAGCAACATCTTGAATGTGTTCGATGGGTGTGGTGGTAGTTTCATTAGTAAAATATGGAAGCCTTTTCAAAGTTGAGGTGGGTATATCATCATACTAGGCCAACCTAAGTGGGCTACATCCATTGAATGGTACAAAATTATAATTTCTATGTGCCATAGTGTGAGGTATGAAAAAAATGTGGGTATTTGTATAAGATGCAAGAAATTTTTTAGGATTTATTCTAGGATTAAAAATTGACCTTGATTTTTTTTATGTGGAAAAGATAATTTATTTGAGATAGTCCTCTTACCTTTAGTATATGATCATGTCTATATCTTTAGCATATGTAAATGTGAATTTCTTGAATTTTCAAGCCAAAAAAGTCACCAGGTGCTCTTGATATGTTTATGAAGTTCACACAATGATTTTTGAGAATAGCACCAATTTCTTAGCTATGATCCTTGTGTCCCACCAAGTGTGCCAAAAAGTATTATCAATTGGATTTTATAGTTGTTATGTTTTGTAGGAGTTATAGTACTTAAGAATATAATGACATAATGGAATCACCTCCAAGTTATGGGACCTTGATAAATTGAGGTGACCCACTGGAGAAGGTCGACTTCCTTTCACTAAGCTTAGTGAAACTAATACATGACTAGTTCACTTCCAACTACAACTTTTATGTGATTTTAGTCCTAAATGGGGTTTTAACTTGTAACGAAAAGAGTTTTGAAGGAGTTTTAAAATTGGAAATGGTGATGCACAAAATTATTCTAGTGGAAATTATTGCTTGCTTTGATTGAACATAGTTAGAATAATAATATACCAAAATTTATTGAAGCACAATTTTACAAGAGTATAACACCAAATGCAATATTGGATAAGCTATCAAATAAGGAACAAAGTTATCATTTTTTCCTTAACAAGATTTCAAAAGGGTAAGATAAATGCCACAAATGATCTTATATGACTAAAATACGACTTAAATCATTCATAAATGTAATAAAATTCACACATACTAAAGGATGACACAAAATAAAGAAGGAAAAACTTTAATATATTAATATTCTCCAAGTTATATCATGTAGATGAACTTCTGGAAAGTAAAAAAAATTATCTATTAGCAAAACAATCCATGGGATACGTAGGAGACCCATATTTATACAAAAAGCTTACTCCTTTGAGAGAGAATAAATCATAAACATTTACACTTCCTCCTAGAGCAACAAATGAGGGAGTGCTCATACAAATGTCCTCATTTTAGTTTGAAGAGGCATCTTTAGTGGAGTAGAAGGAAGAAAAGGACTCTACAAATAGTTGAGGACTTCACCAAGTGTTGAAGAAGGAGAAAATGCTATTAGACTCTTCCATTCAAACCATCTCTCCTTGAGCTCAAATGAAGAAGTTTTTCACCAAGAAATGGAGTGCCAAAATGAATCCTTATGACTTGATTAATATTTTAATAAAGTTGAATGATTTTTTCAATATTTGAATATTTTAAAACATAACTTACAAAACCTAACTTGTAATTTGTAGTTGATACTTATACAACTTATAAGTCACTTGAAAAAAAGGAATATGCAAATTATAATGTGAGTTTTTACAAATTTCAAGTCATTCCACTTTCCAAAAAGAAAATTTCAAAATACAAGTTAAATTTTTTTCTACTATAAATTGACAAAATGATAATTTAAAATTACAAGTATCTCTTTTTCAATTAAAAGCTAAAAGTTTTTAAAATGACAGTTGCAATTTATAACTTGCAACTTTACAATGTAGCTTACAAAATTTGTAATTCACATAATGTTTTCTTATCAAATAATTTTTAAAAAATTAATCAAAGATAGTTGCATCAGAACATTCCTTGTCCTTTTCCACTTGTATCTTCTCTAGCTAAGCATCGAAACTGTTGAATATTTATTATAAGCACTCTTCATCAAGACCAATTATGTAAAGATTACTAATGTCACATTGTGTCGTTACCTTATATAATTCTCTAGAATAAGCTCTGTAGACTTGGATATATTTTCCAATCTAATCAAGTGTATTATGGTACTTGATAAACTGATGGATGGAATCCAAATTGAATGTTGTGTCATGTGTTGACTCCCTCTTAATAACCTATTTTAAATTTATCCATGATAACTTGAATAGAAAGAGGTTTATCTTGGTAATATGCTTGATCACATGATAATTTATAAATTGAATCTTCAATATCATTTAATACATATGTGGCCTTGTCACTTGTGTTCTTGGCCTTATCAATATTTTCACTGAGTATTCTGATTTTAAACTTAACTACCCTCTCCAACTCACCATGCTCTAAAGGATTTTAATTATCTTTTTACATATGATGGTGTCACTCTCTATTTGATCAATGGCTTGCAACTTGGGAAAGTAGAGATTTAGCCTTTCAACTTCTTCCTCATATTTATTTATTTCTATCTTCAAAAATGCAAGGCCATCCTTTAATGTCTTATAATAGTCCATGGCCAACCCTATCACCCTATTCATTTTTGTGACTAGTTCTTCATCCTAGTCCTTTGTATCTCTGCCCATTATGCCAATCTCTATCATTATATCAAATGTCTCTTTATCAGGGAACATAGAGAAAGATTGAGTGGGCTGGGTTGGTTCAAGTGGATGTGTTAACTCTATAATTCTCCTCAAGGTAGTTGTCAATTGCTCTACCTTATTCTTCAAATCATCATTAGCGACCTTGTCACTATCCATTTTATCGAAGAGAGAATTTATGCTTAATTTGACATCATATTTGAGTCCCTATCTTGTTGGATGACCAAGGTGTAACTTGGATACTTGATAATCCCCCACTTCTAAATCTGGTTTTTGTTTTCCAAATGGGGGAAATACTTTATCCACTTATTTTTCCCCTATTGCATCATAAGATACTATGTAAATGGCCTTGGGACCTCTCTTTTGTCATTTGGATGCTTCTAATAGACCAAAATCTAGGGTGTTATGAGATGTCATTTGTTTCTTCTTCTTGGACATTGATTGTGCAAGCCAACTAAGAGTGGATACCAATGAATCTTGTGCCATCCCAATGGCCATTGTTACCTATAAATCTGTGACTGAAGCTACCACACTAGAAGTTAATGTAACAAGTGTCATATCTTCCACTAATATTAATGTTGAGTCTTCGACTGATGATTTGGCTGCCTCTAACCCACTAAGGGGTTGATTAGCCATAGTTGTGTCAATGGGCTTCTCTATATCCACATCCTTGGTGGGAGTTTAGATCAAGGTGAGATTGGAATAAGAAAAGGATAATTGGATGGGTGGGGTGGATGCACTTACAAAGGGTGTGGAAGATGGAAGTGATATAGGTAGAGAGGTAGGCATGTGTGGAGGTAATAAGGGAACTTGTGTAATAATGGTATCTAAGGTAGCAAAAGAATCTTGTAGTGTGGTTGGAGCAGTTAGAGTATAAGTAATGGGTAGTGTGATGGAAGATGAATATTTAACTGTTAATGACCTAGTGTTTGTCATGGATAGTGAGACTGTAGTCAGAATGACTAAGTTGATAGCCATGTACTAGTGGGTGGTGTTGGTGATCAATGGGGTAGTAGTGTATATAGGGAATGAGGTGGAAGTGATTGTGGAAAAGGGATGTGCATATGGATTTAGAATAACTAATTTCATTGATTGGTTCACTACCAATGGAATCACTTACCCTAGTGGGTCAGATGAGGGAGAAATTACTTGTATTGGTGGGTTGGTAGAAACAAGAGGAGGGGCTATAGCAGTTGAGTCCCTTGTAGAAATTGGTAGTGTTTGGTCTAGTGATTAGTTTAATGTCACTTGGGTCCTAGAAGTGGCCATTTTGGCCTTCTATTTTTGCTTCCCTTTGTGTGAGAAAATTGGTCCTACTGCATGATCTACTTGAGTACCACTACTAGAACCCTTTTTTGTTGTTGCTTCTACACCCTTATCCTTTACCTCTTTGAATTTATCTTTGATGTTCAGATTCTCTTTTATTATTTTTAACCCCTTATTTCTTAACCATTTTAAATTCCTATTGATGGCTAGGGTTTTCTTATCTAGTAAAGAAAAATATTCAAGTGTAGACCGCTCGACTTGAGGAAGGGGTTGGAGGTAGATATGATTATCATAATACACCTTATCCGCTAGTTGTTCCTCATCTTTCAAATCTTCTAGAACTGATGCCATATCATATTTTTTAATTTTTTCAAGGTTCATCCCAAAATAATCCCTCAACCTAACCTCTTCCTCATCAAGCATGTCCACCCAATAATTTTCGTAAAAGGGAATGTGAGAAAATGAGGAACCTAATAGGCTAGCAACAAAACTTATCACATAATAAAAGGGCCTAGAGTCAAGATTTCTCAAATTCATCTGAGTCATCTTTACCTATGCACATTTGGCCTTGGATAAATAAGGTTAGGTGTATCTCCCTATACTAATAGGGAAGTACATGCCTATTGTGTGCCTACTTGATAAGAACTTGAGGGTTTCCACTAGTTATCTTACAAGTTTCATTAGGTCCCACTTGTCACTGATATATCTAGGAAGGGTATAAGGACGCCCACTAAAACCACCAACTCTGATATAGGAAAATATGGGGAATTGGATGAAGTATGATCCCTAATTTACAAATTCTATCATTGCAGCATCAGAAAACCTTGTCCTCCCTAGTTATTATTCATACCTAGTTATGATGCAGTAGATGAAGCCATCATTAAATCTTCTAAATTATTGTTTACTCCCATCAAAATTAAGATCAAGATAGTAATTATAAACTGTTTAAACCTGATTGGACACTACGTTTAAACCTTGGAATGCCCTCCCTTTTTCTAAAGCATAGATGAAGTAGGAGGTCATATAGAATTTTCCAGTAGTTTGAACCTCCATCAACTATCTGTGAATGGAGTCACTGATCAATTAAGCCTAGTGAATGTATTTTTTATTCTATTGGATTACCTAGATATTTTGGTACATCTAATATTGGTATTTATTTCCATTCTATCTTCCTATAACTCTATGTAAGAGCACAATGATATAACCTACCTCATCTTTGAATTCTATTGTGGACAGGTTCATAGGCAATCTTGAGGTTGAAGATTTAGGGGTCTTCAACCATTGTTTGTTTAAAATCCATGCACAAGATGAGTTGTTGTCCTAGTATAATTTCTTGGAGGAGTCAGGAGTAATATCTATATAGCTTTCAAACTTTGAGATTAAAAACATAATATCAATGAAATCCAGATTTAGTCTCATAATTTTATTCCCTTTTTCATTCACTACCTCTCTCTTCTTTGAATCATAATTCTTGGACATATGGAGAACAAGCTCAGGGCTTTTCATTGAAAATGGAAAGGTTACAGCATGAAGTAAACCACTATCATAAATGCTTTGAATCCATTCATTTTTGAACTCTACATTAATCGTAGTCTAGAAGTCATCTAGGTCTATGTGTCTTAGGTCAATGTCACTTATCTTATTGATGTTATAATAAAAGATAGAAGGGACACCAAGTCCCTTTGATTTGAACTTCATCTCCTTTATAGACATATACACTAGAAAAAATGTCTGAGGGAAACCAACTACAGAGCTAGCTAGGCTTTGGGATTACAATTGTAAGTAATTTTCTTACTTTTAACTTGGCATAGATTTGTTATGCTTTTGCAAGATTCTACTTCGATGGGAATATAATATGCAATATTAGGGGTAAAACAAAACATAGAGTCGACAAGGCTTCAACTTATAAATTCTAACCAAATGTCCAATGAGGTTATGGTTTGTATTTTCAAGTTGGATCTCTAGAAGGGACTCAAGGTAAGAAAACAAAAGGGATATCTTTCTAGATTTGAGTGGGGTTTTTATATGTTTTTGTAGTTAAAACTATCTAGTGAAGGTTTAGGTTGAGAAGGCAAGAAGGATATCCACCTAGATCTAGATAATTTATATAAAAAAAACCCAAGTATGGAAAGAATGAACTAGATATATTTTAACAAGATTTTTTAATATGCAAATATAAAAACTAGGAATTGTGAGCAAATGATGACACTTTCAACAATTTTAGAGAAAACTCTAGGTATGGAAAGAAACCCTAATCTTTATAGAGAATAAAAATGGTGGACAATAAAATATAGAACAGACTGAAGGAAAATGGAAGTGGAGACATCATAGGTTGAATAATATAATTCTACAAGGTATACCTCAATGTCTTCCATCTTCATCATCAAGAGTTGAAGCTACTTCACACATGGAGATTACTTAGGTAATTGGATCAATGTCCATATCCCTTATTTCCATTAAGAGTGATACTAAGACCCCACATAGCTCACTTTCATCATAAACCCTCCATATCAATTAGTCCATAAAATCCCACATCCACTATGCCCACATCATATCTATTTTCTATTCCTATCAAGCTTATGCCTAGTTTAACTACATTGAACACCCCTGCATCAAATAGATTTTTTTTTAAGTATCTGATGTCACTCCTCTTGACCATATATGAATCTTTGGTCTTGCATAAGTTCACACAAGGCATGGCATAGTAGTACTTTCCACTCAAAACATTCAAAGTATAATTTCCACCACCCAAGATAGTAGCCAAGTGCTTGGTCCTATTCTATTTTTTTAAGCTATTGATCCAACATTTACACCACCTGGAAGCTCTATATCAGGATACCATGCATCTATAACTACATCTTAGAGTGATTTAATTAAGGGGTCAATCCCCTTAAAAATTTAGTGAAGTACTAACTATGGCTAGTCCAGTGGCTCAAGATTGAAGTGTTTTAGGCCACCTCAACTTTAATATCAACAAGTCTATTTCTACATTCAAGGTGATGACTAGTCTTCCAAACATTATTGGACCCTTTGTCTATATGACACAAGACCATGTTCTTGCTTATATGAACCCTTTCACACCTAGCTCAATAGATCATAGCACCATGGCCTCCACCATTTTCTTCCCTTCATCTTCCACTTTCACCTCATCTCATGCCACACCCATTGCCACTTCATCCACCTCATAGGCTCTATCTTCCACTTTTTTTTCTTTAGGAACACAAGGGCCAACCTAATGATGATATTAGATAGTGTTTTAATGATTTTGCATTCATAAAAAACCATACATGCAATTAAATCTATTTGAAAGGAATGATAATATTTAGATATACACTAAAGTACAGTTAATAATACATATTTTCCTAATTTAACATTTGCAAATAAATAAGATAAATAAAAAGTGACTAATGAATAAAATAGATAACATATCTTGTTTGATTTTATGTTTTGGAGTATGAAGATTACAAGGAATCATCACAGGACCATAATAAAGATCTAGGTCCCATTCATTTTGAGTTATGACTGTGTTTGACCACTAGACACTTGCATCCAAATAGGACACATGCTGATCCAAAACTCAAAAGATTTGGTTGAAAGATAATTCAAGAAAAAAGAAAAACATAATTGTAATAATGTTATCTCTGAGAAGAGATGTTTGATTGATCAAATTTGTGGATCCAAACATATGCCTATCTCTGAGAAGAGATGTCTGATTTTTATTTAGGGTTACATATTAATTTATAAACATTTTGAAGTTAGGATGAGGATGTGGAATGTCACCAATATCGGGGTAGATTAAGTGGTTTGACTTCGATGATTTACAATAATATAGAATTTGAGAAATTACTACTTATAGAAACTATTTTTAGACTGCATTACTAAAATTAAAATTTGTGGAACTCTCATTTGATTTTCAAGGTTAAAAACACACCAATTATATCTCTATTCCATCTCACATCATTCCCCTCATTCTTATCTTTCCAACAATTTAAACGGGAAGTCAAACAGAGCTATGGTGTAAAATTTATGGCTCCCAAAAGTTCTGCCACCAATTGGGGTAGAACCATCACCTGAAATGTTACTCAGATCATTCCTCCCTCCTTGAGAATAAATGGTCCACATTTCATCAATATTTTTCATCAAGTTTGGTAGTTATGTTTTGATTTGATTTCGGATGCATACTTAGAATGGATTGTGCTTTGTGGAGTTGTGCAGGGCTCGATTATTCATGATTTTTATTTGACCATCAATTTTTGGATGGAAGGGAATGAACTTATTCATCTTGGTATCTATTTTATTTTGTTATTATGTTGTTTGTGTAGTCAAGGTTGAAACATTAACCATTTTGAATTCCTGTGACTTGACCACCATGAGAACAAATTTCTTGGCACTAATCAGGGAGACAGATGTAGAAGGTGGTACCTCTGGTACCATATATCATCATGTTCTAAGAGTGAGGGTGATACTTTGAGTTCTTGATTCATATATTCCATGTCGATCATACATGAGTGGCTAACTAAAAAGTACATCACAAACATCTAGATTGACCACATCACATAAGACCTCATCTTGGAAAGGTTTTACTGTATATGAAAGAAGACATTGGTGGCTGACATGAAGGTTTGTCCATAGACTCAACCATCCAATACTATATGGCTTTGGGTGAGGCTTCATGGATAAATTTAGGCTTTTCACAATATTAGCAGAGATTAAATTCTGTTGACTCCCACTATCAATAATGAAATGCAAAGGCTTACCTTTCACCCATAACTTAGAGTGAAACAACCTTTCCTTGTCATCTAGCCTCTCCTCGTGTGTCTATGATGAAGCAAAAATGGCATCAGGATCAACATCTATAATCTCTTCTTCATCCTCTTCGATTTTAGGGTGTGTATGAGGTAGATCAGTAGATGTTGAGGATTGTGACTTAGAAAGTAGGGACTTGATGGCTTGACATTCTTCTTTGGAGTGTGTTCCATATTTTTGGTAATCACACCATCCCCCAGTATTCCCTTCCTTTTACTTCCAATTTTGGCCTCATCTTTGACCTTCTTTGTCACTTTTCCATTTTTTAGGCTAACTTTTCATATTCATTCTTCCATGCTTCTGCTCAATCTTCACTACGAACTTGTACACCTCAATGAGGGTTTCCAAATTGAAGAGTTCCATCTCCCCCCATATATACCATTGTATTCCACCACAATATTTTATAACCTTATGTTTTTCACTTTCTTGGATGCCCAATCTCATAGATAGATAATGAAAAATGTCAGTGTAATCTTAAACAGACTGTTCCTTACCTTAGCAAAGTTTTTGCCAGTCTATATACAAATCATCATATACTCGAATGGGGTAGTATTCTTCCTTTATAGCTTCTATGAAATCATCCCAAGTAGGTTCCACCTCAAGGCCAATATCATATATATTGAATCTCTTCTTATACACTTCCCACCAATTTTTTACAGGCTATGATGCTTTCAAAAGAGCAAACATGATCTTCTCTTTATAATTAATTTATTTATAGAAAAATAGGAAGATAATTGATCAAACCAATTTTATAATGCATCAGCATTGATTTTTCCTTCAAATGTGGGGATATCAAAATTCACCTAAACCTTGAAGGGTGTTGGGGCATTGAAAGGATGTGGGGGTGCAGATGAGGAGCCAAAATTTTCCATCGATATTTATTGGAGAATTTGGGAAAATTGTTGTAGCATCTACGGTAGCTGATGTTGGAGAGATTCATTCACCATTTCTTTGAAAGGATCAGATGTCTCAGTTTTTTCTACCATTTGAGGTCATTTGGAGTGAATAGGTGGATAGTTTGGAAGCTATGTTATTCTCCACCCAAGCTTCTTCTAGCCTGACCTCATCCTTGGTTCCATACAATCTTAAGACAAATCAATCTGATAAGACTAATCTAAAACTTAGAAGTTTTGGTTGAAATATAATTCAAGAAACAAGAACAACACAATTGTAATAATTCTATCTTTGAGAAGAGATGTTTTATTGATCATATTTGTCAATCTAAACATATGCCTATCTTTAAAAAGAGATGTCTAATTTTCATTTCAGATTACATATTCATTTATATATATTTTGAAGGTAGGAGGAGGATGTGGAAGGTCACCAATATCGAGGGGGATTAAGTGGTTTGACTTCTATTATTTACAACAATACAAAATTTAAAGAATTACTATTTTTAGAAACTTACTATTTTTAGACTGCACTACTAAAATTGAAATTTGGGACATTTATATTTGGTTATTGAGGATCAAAATCCAATGATCAGAGCTCTATGCCATCTCATGTCATTCCTCTCATTCTTATCTTTCCAATGGTTCAAATGGGGAGTCAAACAAAGCTATGGTGCAAATGTTATGGCTCTGGGAAGTTCTGCCACCAATTAGGGTAGAACTATCGCCTGAATTATCACCTGAAATGTTTCTCAGATCACATGTGTCAATGATAGTGTTCTAGGGTTGAAAATAGTATCCATACCATAATATATCTCCATTTTTAAACATAGTAATTTGATTTTTTTGGGTTTTTTATCACCTTTCTTTTGATGTCCTTAGATTTTGCATATAAACTATCTCTCTCAGTTTATTGATCAAAACCCTAGGTACACTCTTCTTTACCCTTGAATGATGCCTTGGGAAAAATGGGTTAGTAGGCACATAGTGTCGAGATGACCCCAATGACCCCTCTATCAAGGGACATTGCCTACATATCCAATACTCTGAAAAGATCGTCAAAATGATGTAATTCTCCCTTATGTGTTGGCTTGTCTGTGAATCATACAATATGTGTTAAGCAATTAAAATAGTGACCTAGCTTGTAACTTGGAAAATCAAGCTCTTGGGATTATCTTTTAGTACTTTAGAATTGTAGATGTGGAGTCCCTATGACTGGTATAGAAATACGAATAAATAGGGAAGCTTTTGATTAATTGAATACTCTTTGGTCGGATTGCTAGGTGAGGAATGAATGAGGGTTGATCTTGTGTGTATACCAATCCCTTTTGAATAATAAATCACATTCAAACACTTAGGATAACTATTGGAATATGTTTCACTTACAAATTGGATGGATTTAGGGAATTAGACACTTGTGTCAGGATAATACAATAAAATTGACGCTACTATTTATTACAAACATTAGTGTTGAGGGAGTAGAAAAATAGGTATAGGCTCAGAACATGAAAAGTTATAAGATAAGTAGATTTTAATCATTTTTTGAAAGATATAATTTTTGTATAATCAGTATAATATAGGTCAAACTAAAAGATAGGATAAGGGGCATAAGATAGATCATATGCGAGGATTGCAAAAGCAAGGAGAGTATATAACTAAGAGGGACAACCAAGGTCTAAGTTTGCCAAGTGTATAAGACTGAGGTTATATATAATCACAAAATATCATCTAGAAATATATTTTTTCCAAATGGATGAAATTTAGAGACTTAAAATGGTCTACCTTGGTGACTGTAACATTTAACTAAAATTTGAGAAGAGCACTGGGAAGCTAAAGAGGGTCACAACTTCTTGATTCTAATAGGATGGTAATAACATGTTGTGGAAAATGAAAGAGAAATTTTTCTCACTAATTAGGAAGAAGAGAAAGACTAAAGGAGATAAAATTTCTAAGCACCTTATTTCTGTAGTGAGGACCACAAATGAATTGACAAAAAAAACTAGTGGAAGAAATGAGGATCCAAGTTAGGGAACTTGAGTCATAGGTGAAGACAAATTTTCCTACAGATATGATTGGTAAATTTTAAGGTACCATGTCAACATTATTTTGCACATTGATAGAGGTCATTAAATTTTTGTCTAAAGGTGGGATGTTAGACCACAAGTCATAGGAATATTTGGAGCAAATTATATAAAAATGGAAAATAAATTGAGAAACATGGTTATGGTCATTAAGAAGGGGATATTCCCATAAGTGAAGGTAATGTCATTATGCATCCTCAATTTATAAAAAATGTTTAATGTACATAAGAGTACTTCCTTGGAAGAGTTGTTAAAAGATATGAAGGCCACCATAACACCCGTAAAGAGAACAAAGGAATGATTTTGACCTATTTTAAAGAGGTCAATGTAATCATATTATTAATAAAAGAAGGTAATTCATATCTATTTAATAATATGGGGTGCATCAAAACATAATCAAGATAGCTTTTAGAATAAAGGTGACCAAGGCCAAAAGGGAGGGAGGTCAAGAAATTGTTAATCTTTCTAACTAGGATAGCAAGAACATCAACAAAGTTAGTTTTGTGAAGGGCAGCCTGAAGACCTCTTTGGAGAACCATGTTGAGCTTGTGACACGTGGGGAATTTTTATTCAGCATCTAACCTCTTAATATTTACAAATTGGATTATGATTGAAATCTAATTTCCAAAGCCTTAAAAGATCAATAAGGACAAAATGGTTGGGCAATATGCAAAATTATTATTCTGCATCCCACAAGTTATTTAGTTAGGCTAAGTAAATTACTAGCCTCACTGGTTTTTTTAGTTAGCTCTATTAATCTAATTATTATGAATGAATGTGTTTTTATTAAAAAAAAAAATTGTGATGCTTTATCTTGAAAAATCAATGTTATATAGACTATATCCATCACAAACACTTCCTTAGATACACTTTATTATTATTTTTTATTTGATCGTAGGCTGAGCTAAGCAGAGAGAAGTAAACTGTAAGATGATTAAGAAGATAATTCGTGCAATTAATAGTATACCAATGAGATCTAGATGTCTTCTTTTATACCCTACCTTCCTCCCACTTCTTTTTTTATTTCATTTAACTTACACTTAGTACTTAGGAACCATTGTAAATATCCACTCTAAGTTTGATTGGCAACATATTAAGGCAAAGTTGAGTGCAAATGCAGAGGTGATCTCTCTGTCTGTGGTAGCACATGCATCGTTCAACAAAATATTCCAAGTAGACTATGTAGGAGAGTCCAATACTACAACTCATGCCCTAAATTATTTTTGATAATCTTAAAATGAGATGTACTTGTCCTATCGACTTATAGGGTATGTTTAAAACCCACATGAAGAAGTCTGTAGAAAAACATACAATTATTTTTATGTTTGGGATTTTAATAGTTTTATGTTTAAAATTTTAATTATCATATAAATTTGCCATAAATATTATATGATATTAATCTTTAGACTTGTCATTTCTATTTATTGATTCAAATATTAATATTTAATCTTGTGATATCAATTTTCAAAGGTGATGTGATGACTCATTTTATATCAAATTTTATTCCATTTTGAATTATCAACTAATATCATATGATGAGAGTGAGAAGTTAAAAACAACAATGCAATGTTTTTCAGTTTTTTTTCATATTTCAATGTATATTAATATTTGAATAATTTTTTACAAAGCAATGTTATGCCAATTCGGGATAACTAGATTTAATGTAGCACAATGTCAAAACTGATGGAAATTGAAACACACCATTGGATGTGGTTATTTAGTTGATCATAAAAAATTCATAATTGAACACAAGTGTCTTTAAAAAATAATCCTACTACAACTATGATATCTATATGACAATGTATCATGATATTATGATTCTTCTATCTTGAATAATTTTTTTATATATGTTAGTCGTGAAAATTAAATATAACTTTTATATACAATTTTTAAATACCAATGCTCCCCCTAAAGATATTTAAAATTTATTGGATTTTTCATAGACATGCCTATGCTTCCCAAGGTTGCAAGAACTTAATGTAACATTGATTTTCAAGTCAAATTTTGCATTTATGGGACCTACCATATACACATCCTCCTAAGATACAACAATGTTATATGTAGATAATGCACTAATTTCTAGTCATATAGGGAATGATTTGTGGCTTATTCAAGTGATGCACACATGGTGAAAGGTGAGTGTGTATTGAAGTGCAGTCGAGGAGGAAATCTATATGATTGAGTGATAATTTAACCCCCCCACCTACACACATGAAATTTAGACCAAACAAAAACTTAGTTCATTTCTCTATTATGTGGTAGATGATGATTGGTTGGATACATAAAATAACCCATAATTTTATTGAAAATCATGCTATTAGAGGGAGGCTCAAGGCTAGCCTAGGTAATAACTAATCTTGTTGCGATGCCAAATACAAGCAGGCCTAAGGTGCCCTCGACTTCACTCAAGCACTATTTTTTGTATCATGTGTAGAAAAATTCTTGGAATTGAAAAATCAAATCTAATAGTTCTTATTGGAAGGAAAAATTATGTTTCATGGCATTTTTGTATGGAATGCTTTTTCACTCAACAAACCTCTATCCATTTTTATATGGATAGGTGCCTGCACCCACTGACCCAGTTCGACTCAATGACTATCTCAATTCATGTGACATGGTGTATGGCTACTTGTTGTTGAATGTTTCTATGGGTCTGCACGACCATTTGGAGCATGTGTGTTTCATTTGCAATCTATTCTTCGGTTTAGTGGAATTGATAATTTTTTAGAGCAATTATTTTGTTCTTCCTCTTACAAAGGAAAGAAATATTGTTCGATGTAGATGGACCTTCGTTAGTCTTCAAGTAGAGGATCTTATCATCAACATTATTCATATTGTGTGGGGGATGTCTAGTTCCTTCATTTTCACAATGGACACCATTTGATTCTCCTATTCACTTGCTTTACTTTAAATTGTATTATCATAATTTTTGATCACATATCAAGGATATTTGTATGTAATTATACCCACCCTTGTATCTAGTAATCAATGATAAAATGATTTCCAAACTATTTGAGGAGATAAGGGCATAAATATTAGCCACTAGAGCCTATTGGTATTACCAAGATTTTATTGGGATTAGAATTGAAGTAGTTCACATAGCTCCCCTCAAATTTCCATAATATGTGTTATATAAGCTATCAAAATTGGAAATTGTATACTAATACATTTGGGGTGTTGTGATCCATTTAAAATGTAGTAACAATGAATATTATACTCATTTCCCCCACAAAATTAGTTACAATGAATATAAAATCATCTCTACTACACAATCCATGTCAGTTCATAAGCCATATTTTAATGCCTTGCAGTTCCTTGAGAACAAGAAGTGAGATCCTTAGGGAGGAGTTTAGAGGCATATATTTGTACTAATGACAAGTATCAACATTACTTAACCCATGAAGATCATGAAAATGATATATTATACTTGAACCCTATGGATGACAACGAGGTAACTTCCAAATTGAAGCCTACAAAGTAATGTGAGCTTTGGGGATAAGTAGAACAAGCATTTGAGAGGCCTAAATAATACTTACTTTTGAATGAGATGTTGAGGACTTATCATAGGTTGAATAATATATTTTTAAAAATTCTACCTACATCTCCTCCATCTTCATCCTCAAGTGTTGCATCCACTTCACATGTAGAGGCTACTTAGGTAAGGGGATCAATGTCCATATCCCCTATTTTCACTAAGATTGATGTTGAGACCCCACATAGTTTACTTTTAGCACAATCATGCATAATAACTAATCCAAAAACTCCCACTTCCACTATTTCCACATCATATGTAATTGGGCACTCCTATATCTACTAGTTTTCCAATTTCTCTTCCTCCATTAGTCTTTATTGCCACTCCTCCTAACCATATAATAATGTCTAGCTTTCTAAACATTTACAGAAGGAATGGCATAGATGAACTTTACACTCAAACCATTAAAATTAAAAGTGCCACCACCCATGTTGGTATCCAGGTGCTTGGTCCCATTCCAATTATTTAAGCTATTGATCTAACATTTTCAACACACAACAACTTCATATTAGGATTCCATGCATTTACCATGTTCCAACTCAGAATGCTCCATTCATGGGTCAAATCCCTTATAAATTTAGCCAAATACCAAGTACAGTTACTCCAATGGCTCGATATTTAAATGTTTTAGGGCCCTTGGGCTTTAATCTTAACATGAACATTTATACATTCACAGTGATGGTTGGTATTCCAAACATATTGGACCCTCTATCTATATGACACAAGACCAAGTTTGTGCCTATATGACCCCTTTTACACCTACCACAATAGTTCATAACACCATATCCACCACGATTTCCTTCCCTTTATCTTCCACATCCACTCCAACTCATCCCACACCCATTTCCACATCATCCACTTCATAACATCTGAATTCCAATTTTTTTGTTTTAGGAACACAAAGGCCAACCCAAAAAGGAGATTGGATAGATGTTCTTGTGTTTGAAAAAAATATAGTCATGTGAACCATATAATTTCTTTGATATGTGGTCTTGTGTTTGGAAAATATTACCACTTGCCTGAGCCAAATATCCCATTTAGTTGATATATTACCCAAAAATGGATGGAAAAACATGATATCATGGAGACCTTAAGGGATTGGACAAAGGACTCTGATCACTAGGTTAATCATGATAACATCGATTCTTACACCAATAAAACATTCAAGGAAGGTGTGAGGATTGGGATGATTTAATAGATAGATTGTATTCGGATAGAAATATAGTACATTTCAACAAATTTTGGGTGGCCTTGTTGAGTTTAATTATTGATGAGAAACAAATTATTAAATTTCATGGCATCATCACTTAAAATTTGTCACAATAGGTCCTAAGTGTAAGGGATGGGGAAAACTTGTATCATGATGTCTTATTTATTGGATGGTTGTACTCTAAATTTTATTCTCATCATTTTCAAGCACATATCAATTATATTTGCATGCACTTATACCCACCCTTGTATATATAAATCAATGATAAAAGAATGTTCATACTATCTTGGGAGATGAGGGCATCAATATTGGCCATTGGAGCCTTTTGTTATACACAATAATTTATTATGATAAGAATTGAAGGGATTCACATAGATCCCCTCAATTTTCCATATTATGTGATAAACATGCTACATAAAATGAAATTGTATATCAATATGTTCAAGGTTTTATGAGCTATTGAAAAAATAGGAAGAATAAACCTTATCCTCATTTACCCTCAAAATTTCTTACAGTGAATACAAGAGATTGTCTACTACACAAGCCATGTTATTTCACAAGCCATATTTCAATGCCTTGTAGTTCCATGAGAATAGGAAGTGGGATCCTTAGGGAAGAGTTTAGATGTGTGTATACACACTGAGGGCAAGGCTCAACATTCCTTACAACCATTAAGCCCATTATAATGACAAATTATATTTGAACTGTGTGGATGACAATGGGGTAATTTCCAAATTTAAGCATGCAAAGTAATGCAAACTTTAGGGACAACTAGAACAAGTATTAGAGGAGAGGCCTAAATAACACCTACCTTTTGGATGAGACATTGGCAACTGATTATAGGTTGAATAATAACCTTCTTCAAGGTCTATCTTCATCTTCATCATTACGATATAAATCCACTTCACTCATATAACTACTTAGGTAAGAGGATCGATGTCCATATCCCCTATTTCCATTAAGAGTGATATTGAGACCCCACATAGTTTATTTTAGCAAAAACCTCCATAGCAACTAATCCACAATCTTCCACTTCTATTGTGCCAACATCATATATATTTGCTACTCGTATCAAGCCTATGGTAATTTTAACTACATTTTACACCCTTGTATATCCTTAATTGTGTATTTTTATTCCTCCACAAGTCTTTGTTATCACTCCTCCTAACCATCTATGAGTGTCTAGTTTTACACAAATTTAGATAAGGCATGGCATAGTGACACTCGCTACTCAAAGAATTTATTTAAATTATACGTTCTACCACCTAAGATAGTACCTAGATGCGTGATGCCATTCCATTTATTCAAACTATTTATCCAACATTTTCACCACCTAGTAGCTTTATTCAGGACTCCATGCATCTACCATTGCTTGCAACTCATTTAGATAAGGCATGGCATAGTGACACTTGCCACTCAAATAATTTATTTAAATTATACGTTCCACCACCTAAGCTATTACCTAGATGCTTTATTCCATTCCATTTATTCAAACTATTGAACCAACATTTTCACCACCTAGTAGCTTTGTATCAGGATTCCATGCATCTACCATTGCAACTCAAATTGTGTGAAACATGTGTCCAACTCTTTAGAGTTCAGCCAAGTACCAAGTATGGATATTCCAGTGGCTTAGGATTCAAGTGTTTTAGACCCCATAAAATTTAATTTTAGTAGGTACATTTATTCATTCAAGGTGATGATTGGTCTTACAAACATTATTGGATACTCTGTCTATATGACACAAGACCAAGTTCATTCCTATATGACCCCTTTCACACCTTCCCCAACAATTCATATCACCATAGCCTCCAATTCCTCTATCTCTTTTTATTATCTTCAAAATCCACTCCAAATCATCCCACACCCATTGCCACTTAATCCACATCACAAGGTTTATCTTCCACTTCCATTGCTTTAAAAACATAAGGGCCAACCCAACAAGGAGATTGGATAGAATCTTTCCAAGTGGAGAAAATGTAGAGACCTAAAAGGGTCTACCTTTATGTCCTTAAAATATAAATAAAATTTGAGAAGATCATTGGGAAGCTAAATAGGGTCATTAATTACTAATTTAGACAATATGGCAAACCTATGCTATGGAAAATTAAAGATGAATTATTCTCACTAACTAGGAAGAGAAGAAAGACTAGAGAGGAGAAAATTATTGAGGACCCAGTTTCTATAGTGAGGGCCACTATTGATTTGATAGAAAAATTAGTGGAATAAATGAGGAACCAAGTTGAGACACTTGAGTCATAGGTTAAGACCACTTTTCCTATAGACTTGATTGGTAAAGTTGAAGGTGCCATGCCTGAATATTTTTTCACATTGATGGAGGTAACTAAAGATTTTTCTAAAGGTGGGGTACTATAACAAAAGGCACATACATACCTAGAGAAAATTATAAAAATATAAAACAAATTGACAAACATGGTTGTGGTTATCAAGATGGGGACGATCCGACAATTGAAGGTAATTCCATTATTTGACCTCAATTTATACTAAATGTTTGTTGTCATATGAGTAATTCCTTGGAAGAGTGGTTAAAAGATATGAAGGCAAGGAAATATCTATTGAATAATTTAGGGTGAAGATAAACATATTAAAGACAAATTTTTCAATAAGTGTGACCAAGGACAACAAGGAGGGAGCTGAACCAGTTATTAATTTTGGTACCTAGGCTACCAAGAGCATTAATGAAGTTAGTGTTATTAAGGGCATCCTGAATACCCCATTTGAGAACCATGTTGAGCTTATGACACATGGGGATGTATTATTGTGTATCCCACCATTAATGTTTCTAGATTATAACATGTTTCAAATCTAATTTCTAAATCCTTGGAAGCCTTGAAGATCACTTCAATTTATTGCTTCAACTTTTAATATCCAATGTAGTGATATCAATTTTCAAACATGATGTTGCCTCATTCTATATCAAATTGTATTCTATTTTAAATTATGAATTAATATCATATGATGAGATTGGGAAGTTAAAAACATGAATGATTTTTTTAATATCTCAAGAGTATATTAATATTTGAATAAATTTTTACAAAGTAATGTTTTGTCAATACAGCTAACTAGATTTAATCAAGGTAAATTTTAAGAGCCCATATCCAAAACCCCCTTAGATTCATTTAGAAGAATATGATGCATAGCCTTGGTGAATCTAAATTTCCAACATTTTTTTTCACTTTATAGGTTTTCCACATAACCGTCTAGCTACACGAAGCGACCAAACAAACTAGCTGAAAGGCTATACTGAATGACTGCATAGTTTGGCTCTACAGATAGATGTGTTGTTCTACCAAATGGCTAAGCTATTTAGTATATCCATTTCGGCATAGCAATTCCAAATGGCATTACCAAATGAAATGCCAATGGTCATGTCAAATAGCTCTATCAAATGGTCATGTTGAATGACCATGTTGAATGGTTAGGCCAAATAGTTATCCTAAATGGCTAGGTTGAACAGTTCTATCGAGCTATTAAACCAAATGGCTCTACCAAGTGACTGAGTAGAATGGATTTTCCAGATGACCAAGCTGAAAAAACTCTTCCAGACATCTAAGCCAAATGGTTCTTCTAGATGCCTGTGACCAGGTTGAAGTGTTACCAGTGTGGCCGGTCTATTGCCAGGTTTCTTGATCACCTCCATGGGGTCCTGTAAATATGCCCTCAGACATCATTTGGTGCATTTGATTCCATGTCCCCCCTTGGCCCCAATCATAACAATTCACCATTGACCATAGTAATAAAATATGTTTTTGAACTACTTCCCACCATGCCAAGCCCTTACATTTTGAAGATTGTACAACAACCACTACTAGATGCATACATGATATAATGATTGGATGAATATCCTATATATTTACCTAGTTACATCTTGTAGAAATAATAAGTTCACATTGTTCAAGGAGAAATTTCTAAATATGAAGAAAAATCAAATTTAAAATGGGTTCATAAGTGGAATTCAAATTCCATGTGTTAGGAATTAGCAAAAATGATGGTGTCACCTTTGTAAGTATTGCCATTGTTTTAGACCAATTGATACGAAAAAATTCAAATCAGGAATTGGTTAAGCTACCTCTAGTAACCAATGTCATGAATCCATCAGATACCTCTAGAATCCATCCAAAATCATACGGGATAGCTAAAAAATGGTAAATAATGTCTATTGTGAAATTGTGGGCCACGATTTAGATGATAGGGATAACAAACAAGAGATGACAGTTGAACAACGATCAATTAATAAAAAATATGAAACTCTTGGTGACATAAAGATTGAACTATTAAATGGAATTCAAGATTAGGATTAGTCTATATGGTGATCATTAATCCTAAATTCCATGTAATAGTTTAATCTTTATGTCACCAAGGGTTTCATCTTTTTTATTGTCAGATCATTATTCAACTACCATATGTTGTTGTTTGTTATCCCTGTCATCTAAATTGTACCCCGCATCTTCACAATAGACATTATTGACCACTTTTTAGCCATTTCATATGATTTTAGATGCTTTCTAAAGCTATCCAATGGATCCATGACATTGTTACTAGAGGCAGCTTCACCAGTTCTTGATTTAATATTTTTCGTATTAGCTAGTTTTTAAAGAAAAGGCAATATTTGTAGAAGATGCATTGTCATTTTTGCTTATTGCTGACACATGGAATCTGAATTCCCCTCATAAACCCCTTGTAAATTTGATTTCTCTTCATATTCAAAAATCTCTCCTTTAATAAAACGTGAACTTATTGTTTTTATATGATAGTCAAGAAATGTAAAGGTGCACATGCAGTGTTTTGTTTGTACATTCCATTGAAAGTCACTTTGATATCCTTCAATAGGTGAGGCACATTTAATGGTTTTATCTTTCAAGGTTTCAAATTTTGGTTTCCTTATTCTTTTCCACCTGGTCCTGGTAGGATTTAGAAATATAGTCCTTAATTTTTTTGTTTTCCTTTCTTTTTCCCATGCCCTTAAGCTTTAACCCTAGTAAATGTTCTTGCAATTCCATTCTACATTATCATTTGTTCTATCATTCGGCACTATCATTTAGCAGTGTCATTCACCACTACCATTCAACACTTCCATTTTGGCTATATTAGGATTCATAGGTGTTGTATTATTTGATATCGAGATTGTGGGGTGTGTGTGTGTGTGTGGGGTAAATTAAACTATTTTAAAAGATACGATATGACCTCAAAAACAATTTATATCCCTAAAATTTCGATGATCCAATCCCATCTATTGACCCTAAAAAATTGCCAAAACAAAAATCTGAAAATTGGAATATTCATGATTAATTGAATATTTGTGGCTAAAATTTACCCTAGATTTAATGCAACACTATGTCAGAACTGATGGAACCTTAAACACACCATTGGAGTTGGTTATTTAACTGGTTATAATATTTTTAGACTAGAACACAAGTGTCTTAAAACAATAGACCTACTACATCTATGATATACAATGTATTTACTATTCATATTTTTAGATGTAGGACAATGTATGATTATGTGATGATTTTTCTATATTGAATTGTTTGTTTATATATGCTAGTCCTTAAAATTAAATATAATTTTTTCTTAATATATATACTTTTTTTAATGCCAATGCTACCCAGAAGTTTTGTAAAATTTACTGAGACATTTATGGACATGTTTATTATTCCCAAGCTTCCAAAAAGTTAATTTAACATTGGTTTTCAAGTCAAACTTTGAATTTATGAGACCTGCCATATATATATATTATCAAGATACAACAATGTTGTAGGTAGATAAGACACTAATTTCTAGTCATATAGGGAATGATTTTTGGCCTATTTGGGCAAGTTTCAATATTTGGGTTATCTTGTTTCATGTATCACCAAATCTTACAAATTGAAAATGAGAAATAAAACACAATGAAACATATTAAAACAAATCTTTGGATAAAATTATGTATTGAAATATTATAAATCTTATGTCAACAGACGTACTATGTCAAGAATCTTATCCTCATTTTCCTATCAAAATTGGTCACAATGAATACAAGAGCTTCTCTGTTGCACAAGTGATATTTTAATTCCTTATAGTTCCATGAAAAAAATAAGTGGGATCCTAAGGGAAGAGTTTAGAGGCATGTATATGCATTGATGATAAGGCTTGACATTACTTACAACCATGAAGCTCATGATGATGTACTTGAACCTGATGGATGAGAATGAGGTAATTTCCAAATTGAAGGCTCCAAAGTAATGTGATCTTTTTGGACAAGAAAAAAATAATTGAAGGAGAGGCCTAAATAACACCTACCCTTCGACAAAATGCCAAGGACTGATCATAGGTTGATAAATATCATTCTACAAGGTATGCCTCCATCTCCTTCATCTTCCTCATCAAGAGTCATAACCACTTTACACATGGAGACTACTCAGGTAAAGGTATCAATGTTTATATACCCTATTTCCATTGAGAGTGATAATGATACCCACATAGTTCACTTTCAACACAAACCTCCATAGCAACTAATCCACAAACTCCTACTTTTGTTGCAATCGCATCATATGTATTTGTTATTCTTATTAGGGTTTTGTCCAGTTTAACTACATTCAACACCCCTGCTTCTACTAGATTGCATATTTATGTTCCTCCATTAATCTCTATTGGAACTCCTCCTAACCATCTAAAAATGTATGGTTTTTTACAAGTTTACACAAGTCATGGCATAGTGGCACTTGACACTCAAAGCATTCAAATTACAAGTGTCACCACCCAAACTAGTAGCTAGGTGCCTCATCCCATTCCAATTATTTAATCTATTGATAAACATTTGAATCACCTAGTAGATTTATATTAAGATTCCATGCATCTACCATTGTAAATCAAATTTATCCAATCATCACTCTAATCACTAAATAATTCTTCCAAGTACCAAGTATGGATACTCAAGTGCCCCAAGTTTCAAGTGTTTTAGGCCCCTTAAGCTTTAATCTTAATAGACACATTTCTTCATTCATGGTGATGATTGGTCTTCCAAACATTATTGGACCCTCTATCTATATGACACAAGACCATGTTCTTCACTATATGACCCCTTTCATACCTGCCCTAACACTTCATATCACCATAACCCGAGCAACCATTTCCTTCCCTTCATTTGCCACATCCACTCCATCTCATCCCACACCCATTGCCTCTTCATCCACCTCATAGGCTCTAGCTTCCACTTTTATTGATTTAATAACACAAGGGCTAGCCCAACAAGGAGATTGGATAGATGTTATCCAAACATAGAAAATGTAGAGACCTAAAATGGTCTACCTTGGTGACCCTGACATAAAATTGAATTTTGAGAAAATCATTCTGAATCTAAAGAGGGCCATAATTTCCTAATTCAAACCATATGGCAATCTTGTGCTATGTCAAATAGAAGAGGAATTGTTTTCATTGACTAGGTAGATAAGATATACGGGAGGAGAGAAAATTGTTGAGGACCATGATTTTTTAGTGAGGGCCACCAATGAATTGACAAAAAACATAGTGGAAGAAATGAGGTGGAAATTTAAGACACTTGATTCATAGGTGAAGACCATTTTTCCTATAGACTTGATTGGTAAATTTGAAGGTTCCATGTCTCAATTATTTTGTACATTGATGGAGGTCATTAAATCTTTGTCTAAAGGTGGGTGTTATTCCAAAAGGCACATGGAAAAAGGGGATGCAGTCATGGATGCAGTCATCAAGAAGGGGATGTTCCCATAGTTAAAGGTAATGCCATTGTTTGACCTCAGTTTATACTCAACATTTTGTGTACATACAAGGACTTATTTGGAAGAGTTTTTAAAAGATACTAAGGCCACCATAGCACTTCTAGAGGAGAACAAAAGAAATATTCTAACCTATTTTAGGGAGTTCAATATAATCATATTGTTAACACAAGAAAGAAAGGTCATCTATTTTGAAGAATCCATGGTGCATCTAAATAGATTCAAGACCACTTTTAGAATAAAGGTGACCAAGGCCAATAGGGATGAAACTCAATCAATTGTTATTTAAGCTACCTAGGCCACCAAGAGCATCAACTAAGATAATGATGTCAATGGCAGCTTGAAGACCCCATTGAAGAACCATGTCAAGTTTCTGACATGTGCAGAAATATTATTTTGCATTGGACCTATTAATATTTCCAAGTTGGACCATGATTGAAAGCTAATTGCCAATGCCTTGGGTGATCAAGAAGGGGGAAAATGGTTGGGTAGGAATGTTCCCCAATCGTTACAAATAGAATGGAGACATCTTGTGCTAATGTGGTCCCAATTGAAAACTCATTATATCAACAACCATTGGTGCCCACTTTCTTGTAATGGTTTTCTTCTTCCAAGTCATATGATTACTATAACAAAGTATGTCATTGTTGTAACAAATTATGTCTATATTGACAATGGGTATCAGCTTGTCTTTGTTGTAAAAGTCATCTATTATAAACCTTGTAATAAGAGGAAGATTTGAATGCAAATACAGACATTTTCAAAAATTTCTAAATGTTCATGAGTTTCCCAATGTTTCTACTTCCTCAACTTTTAGCATTGATATTGTAGATATAAATCTTTCATGCTTGTGGTATGAATTTTGAATGTTTTGTATGGATTTAGTTAGGTTGAGTAAATTTCTTACCTGGTTAGTTTTTTCAATTAGCTTTTTTAATAAAAAAAATTATAGATGAATGTGTTGTTATTATTTTTTTTCTGTGATGATTTATCTTGCAAAATCAATGCTATAGAGACTATATCTATCCCAATCCCCTTCTTTAGACTCTCTTTCATACTTTTTGTTTGTTTGATCGTAGGCTAAGCTAACAAGATAAAGGTAAATGGCAATCTTATTAAGAAGATAATTTATGCAATCAATAGTATTCCAATAAGATCTAGCAACCTTCTTTTCCACCCTACCTTCCTCCCCACTTTGTGTTTAGTAAATCTGACCTACACTTATTACTTTGGAAACATTGTGAATATTCACTCTGAGTTAGACTGGCAATGTATTGAGTTGAATTAGAGTGCAAACACATAAGTGATCTCTCCATTTGTGATAACACATGTATCATTTAACAAATTATTCCAAGCAAACTATGTAGGAGAGTCCAATGTTGCGACTCATACCCTAAATTATTTTTGATAATCCTAAAATGAGAAGAATTTGTCTTACCACCTTCTTGAGTGTATTTAAAACTCACATCAACATATCTATAAATAAACTTATAATTATTTTTATATTTAAAATTTTAAAAAAATTATTTTAAAAATTTTAATTATCTTTTATATTTTAAAATAAGATATAATATTAATCTTATCACTTCAATTTATTGCTTCGACCTCTAATATCCAATCCTATGATATCAATTTCCAAAAGTGATGTGATGACTCATTTATATAAATTTTTATTCCACTTTGAATTATCAATTAAGGGACCTGCCATATAAACATTCCATCAAAATACAAGTGTCGTATGTATATAAGGCACTAATTTCTAGTCATACATGAAATGATTTGTGGCTTATTAAGACATCTTACGACAAGAAATCATCGTAAATAATTGGCATTGTTTTTGTCATCAATATCCCCAGTTCTTACCTTCAAAAATATATTGTCAAGAATTACATCTGTAAGTTTCTGCTCAATATTTAATACAAATCTCCAAAGTTTTCTATACTGTAAAATTATAAATGTCTTATTTTTCTAACTTTTCTAACTTTTCCAACTCAATTATGTGCAGCAAACAATTAAGCATTCCGCAAACTAGTTTGTCTAGTACAATGCTATGTTGTGTTCTATTTTAGTTTTGATTGCAAAATATAACACTTTTAACCGATATATTTTAATTTACCGAGAAAAGTTTGACATTGTATAATGTTTTAAACTATTTTTAATAAAGTTTTTCTATTTTGAAATATCAAAAAGATTTGATATGTTAACGTGTGTTAAATGCCAATCTAGTTTTATTGTACTTTTTTATGCGCATGCAGAACTGTGGCATGTGGAACTACGTCATTTCAAAAATATTTCAGGTGGGTTCTGTTGTTAATGTTAGAGAGTTTGCATAGGTTAGAATGTATGCCATAGTTAGATTACTCTCGCATAGTTGTGTGTTAATATTTTTTTATGGTAAGACTTTGAATGTCAAAAAATTCTTTTGAATGTTGAATATTACAGAATGGTACTTAATGAGTGTATGTTAGAGATTCCAAACTATACTCAGGCATGTTACATTCTTTTTGTTCTTTAAAGGATTTTCACTTTTTTCGTTAGTTAGTATTTAGTCTATATTTATTATTATTTTTACGTTTGGGATATTAGATATTTTGTATGATTTGTCCTTTCAATTTTTTTATTTTAATTTTTAATATTCAATTTTGAGATATCAATTTTTAAAGATGATATGATGACTCATTTTATATCAAGTTTTATTTTAATTTGAATTATCAAAATTAATATCAAATGATGAGATTGGGAAGTTAGAAACAAAAATAAAATGTATTTTATTATTTTAATAGTTTAAAAAGTATATATATATATATATATATATATATAAATATTAATGTGCTGTCAATCAGGGTAACCAAATTTAATGCAGTACAATGTCACAATTGACAGAACCTGAAATAGGTCATTGGAGTTGGTTATTTAGCTGGTTATAATAGTTTTATATATAATTTTTTTTATAAATTAATGTACTGCCAATCCGACTAACTAGATTTAATTCAACACAATCTTAGAATTGACAGAACTTGAAACAGGCCATTAGAGTTGGTTATAATAGTTTCGAACTTAACACACGTGTCTTAAAACAATAGTCTTGTAACAATTTCAGAAAACTACACGTGTCTTGGAATTATGCTTCAGAAAAATAGAGTAAGCAAATAGCTTGATAATTTATAAACATTGAAATACACACATAGAATCAAGGGTTAAATTTGACGGTCACCTTTACTCGTCAAGAATTTTTTTTGTGACGGTTTTCAAACTAATATCACCTTGCATGTGACGTTCATTTTTTATTTTTGACTTTCATAATTTTGTATAGAAACCAGTTAAAGTTTGTTTTTGTTGCCTATATTGCAGAGAAAAAACATTCACTGCGACTACACACATTACTTTGAGGATGCTCTATCATTGAAAGGGCTTGTGTTCCTATTTTCAATGTGAGATTGGTCTAATGGAATTTTAATAATGTATAAGAATAAAATGAATCATTTCTATTAAAATAGGAGCCTTAAAATTTCAATTCAACAAATAATTCCCTAAACTACTGGGGGCTGAAAATTTCCTTCAATAATTTAAGATTTTTTTTCAATAGATTAAAAAAGTTTTTTATAGGCTAGTATGAATGATTTTTTTAATATTTTATAACTGGTAAAAATATAAATCATTTGTTTACATATAATTCTTAAAATATCTTTTAAAATTTCTCAACATAAAAAATAAATAAAAATCCATGAAATTTCTATGCTAAAAAAGCTACCAAATTTCTTAACAACACGAGGTGAAAAACATAGAGCATTAAATTAAACTTACTACACCCATAACAAAATAATCTATTGAGTTTAGTATAGAGTACCTGAATTTTGACTGGAGAAAGCATTATTAAAAAAGTAATCTTAACAACAAAACCTCCAAATCTCTAAGTCTGAATACCAGAAAAACTATAGTTATTTTCTACACTTGTGCCAAGCATCAATTAAATAAGGGGTTTTAGTTAATTCGTGGCTCCTCAGGGTATAAACATATATTTTCTAGGATTTGTTTATAGCTATAAATTAAAACAAATAATGGCTTTTTAGCTACTTACCTCCTGTAATCTTGGGTATAGTAAAGAAGAGTGATATCCATCTTTTCTTGATCTTTACCTCTCCTCTAGCGTCTCTCTTTCCTCCTCCTATGACATCTTAACTTTCCTAGTAATCTGCCTAACTCTTCTCCTTAATGCCTAGTTCAATCTCTTTTCTTATGCAGCTTCATACAGTCATCTTCTTCTACCTTGCCATCAACCTCTGTTTCCTTGGCTCCTCCTTCCTTCCAACTATCTTGTTCCCCATCTCCCTTACTTCATCCACCTTCCCTGTAGCAGCACGCAAGTTTTTCCTTCATTGATTCCTGCTACAACTACCATCTCCTACCCATCATTAACTCTGATGACCTACTCCCTAACCATCAACCTCTGCTTTAGTTTCTTCCCCTTCATACCACCACCACATTCTTTCCTTTCTGCGTCTACCTCCTCCAAAAACATTTCTTCTCTTCTCCCTGATCTCCTACGTCGACCATCTCCTCCAATGTCTCTTTCACCAATTTTCCTCACTCCCTCTATACGTCTCCCATATGCTTCTCTCTTATTCCAACACACCTATCTTCTCCTTCTGTCCTTACTTCTCTCTCATTGGGTCGCGATACAACTCCAAAAACAATGCATTACAAATTACAATTTACAAGCTAACAGTTGCACTTGCACCACACGACAATGCAATTATGCATATGTTTCCACTTTCCCCTTCTCCACGTGCTAGCGTGGGTTTGAAATCATATGATAATTTTGTCGTCAGGGTTCAGGGAGCACTTGCAACGAATTTCTTTCTCAATGATTCCCAAATCCCATTCCCAATTTCCCACCATCCAAGACTCTTGCAAAGAAATAAATGTTGATAAATTTACGGCGTGTGGACTGGGCGAAGTGAAGGCAAAAAGAGATTAGGTGAATTTAGATGGTGATTCAGTGAAGATTTAAAAAATTTGGCGTGCTACAGTGCTCTTCTAATAAATCTACAAGATTTAATGTTATGGGGAGTCGGGAGTAGAGTGGTAAGACTGTTGTAAATTTGAATTGATCCTTGGCAACTTCACTGATTTAATGTCTATTGTGCTAGCAGCCTAATTGCCAATTGGTAGCTAGGGAAAAAAAATTAAATGTCGGACGGTTGACCACCGGTCCATCATTCAACCTCAAGGGCATATACACAGCCTTTAATAAAAACATAAAATGGGTGCTTTTTTTTTGAATGTCAATATGACAGGGCTTTAAAAAATTTGTCGGTCCTACGTTACGTTTAAAAAAAATTGCCAGTATTTTACGTTTAAAAATGTAAAAAGCGTTTAAACGAGGGTCAAATTTAACCCTAGATAGAATAACTAGATTTTATTAACCTTCTTCCAGGAGTAATGCAGATTCCTTTTTTCTAAGCCAGTAGAGGTGTACAACACTCATTCAATTTACATTCATTTTATGCAAATAAAATAGTAGCGTAGCTTTGTTGCATATAAATTTTTTTCTTCATACATAAACAAAGCATATATAAAAATTGATCTATGCAAAATAGACTAATTGGAAGCATAACCTGGAAGTATCTCGATGTAGCTAGAAGGAGAGAGAGAAGAAATTAAAAAAATATATTAAATAAGCCATAATAAAATAGTAGAGCCAAAAAAATATTCAAAAGATTTCTTTGTTGTCAATAAGCAGGCATTTAATGCAAAATGGTGGTGACACAGCGGGAGACATATGACATGGCAAGGGAGATTAGAGATGTTGAGTTGTAGGTGTCCACGTCTGCCAACACTCCCCCTTAATCTTCACTTCCATGTATATCATTTATGCCTATGTTTTTTTGAAGATGAACAAACACATTCTTTGCAAGCAGCTTTGTAAAAATGTCTACAAGTTGTTCTTTAGAGCTGCAAAACTCACGATGTATATCACTATTGTTCACTAATTCATGAATGAATTGATATTTTTGTATCAATATGCTAATTGTGTTTATGAAACACATGATTTTTATATAATGCAATGGATGAATTGTTATCACAATATATCTTTGTAGCTTATTATTGAATATGCATCAATTTTGAAAGTACTCTTCTTATCTACACTTCCTGATAAGTTGTTGATATGACTGCAATGTATTCCACTTCAGCTAATGAAAGTGTCACAATTGATTATTTCTTCGATGCCCAAGAGATAAGACCCGATCCAAGATTAAAAACATATCTAGAAGTACCTTTTCTATCATCCATGCTACCTCCCCAATTGCTATCTGTGTGACGAATCAATTTGAAATCATATGATGGTGTATATATGATCCCAAAATTCTTTGTTCCAGCGATATATCTCAGAATTCTTTTCTCAGATTTCCAATGAGATTCTTTTAGATTATCCATGAATCTTGACATAAGACTAACCCTATACATAATGTTTGGTCTTGTGACAGTTAGATACATGAAGCTACCAACTAATCTCTGGAATAAAGTTGCATCAACACTTGAACTTTTGTCCTCTTTGCTAAGTTTTAAACCCAATGCAACCGGTGTAGGTGCTGAATTAACATTCAACATCTTGAACCTTTTCAACAAATCATTAACATAATTTGATTGACATGAAATTTTTTTGCTCGGATTGATTTACTTCTATGCCAAAAAAATATCTCATAAGCCCCAAATTGGTCATATTAAATTCATCTTTCATGGCTGCCTTAAATGATTCAATTAACAAATTTTCGGTAAAAATTAAGTCATCCACATACAAACATACTATCAAGATTTGTCCTTCATCATTAATTTTGACATACAAAGTTGGTTCATTGTCACATTCGCTAAACCCATTGTTCACAAAATATGAATCTATTCTACTATACCAAGCTCTACGAGCTTACTTCAATCTATAAAAGGCCTTTTTCAGTTTGGAGACCTTATGCTCTTCTCCTTAAACTTCATAACTAGGTAGTTGTTTTATATAAACTTCCTCTTCCAAAATGCCATTTAATAATGTTGATTTGACATCTATTTCATAAATATTCCAAATGTTTTGAGCTGTAATGGATAACACCATTCTTACTATGTCTAGTCTTGCTACAAGTGCAAATGTTTTGTTGTAATCTATGCCTAGTTGTTGTGTGAAGTCCTTAGCTACTAGTCTTGCTTTGTGTTTCTCAATTTTCTCATCTACATTAAACTTTGTTTTGTAAACCCATTTTACTCCAATCACATCCTTTCCTTTAGAAATCTCTACAAGATACCATGTTTGATTATTTTTAATTGATTGAATTTCTTCATCCATTGCTACGATCCAATTGTCATTTTTAATTGCATCCTCGAAGTAAATTGGATCAACTTGTGTTAACAATGCAAAAATAGAACATAAATCCATATTTTCAATTGCTTATGACTCATCATAAATCTCCTTTAGGCTATGAGTCTTTTTTGAAGTGTTTATTGACCATGATCTCGATGATCTAAGTGTTGGATTAGACGAATCACTACTGTTATTACTAGTTAGAGTAGATAGATTTGGAGTGCTAGGTGCCTTACAAGGAGTTGCAAGAATATTTGCTTGGGGAACCTAAGGAACATTTGCTTGTGTAGTAGGATTCACACTTTGAATTTTATTATCTTCATTCTCATGTGGAACATTGATTGCAATTGTAGTTGTTTTTTCAATGCTTCCTTCCCATGCTTCTTCTTCAACAAATTCTACATCACAGTTGATTATTACCTTCTTTGTAACCAGATTGTATAATTTTTATACTTTGGATTCTTCACTATATCTCATAAAAATGCATTTTTCACCTCTATCATCCAACTTCTTTCTTGATTCTTGAGGTATCAAATAGTATACTACACCTCCAAAGACACTCAAATGTGAGACACTATATTTCTTCTTGCTCCATACTTCTTGTGGTATCTTATTTATCATTGTTTTTGGTAGACACCTGTTCAAAATGTATATCAAAAATGCAAATGTTTCAACCCAATATTCATTTGGTAGATGATTTGCTTTTATCAGGGTTCGTGTCATTTGTATAATTATCTTATTCTTTATTTTTGCTACTCAATTTTGTTGAAGTGTATATCTTGTTGTGAATTGTTTTCTTATTCCATTTGCCTTGCAAAAATTTAGAAAGTTATTTGATATGTATTAACCATTTCGATCGGTTCTTAATATTTTGATATAGTATCCACTTTCCTTTTAAACTTTTACCTTGAACTCTTTAAAAACAATAAACACATCAGATTTATATTTCAAGAAATAAACTCAAGTTTTATGTTTGAAAAAATCATTAAATGTCAAAAAATATAGATTTCTACTTATGGATAGTTTGCATTGGTTCACAAAGGTATGAATGGACTATTTCAAGTGGATGCCTTGCCCTATAAGATTTCTCAATTGAAATTTTTTGTCTATGTTGTTTTGCTAGTATGAAACTCTCACATGTTTTAAATGAATTTATTGGTGGTAATCCATATACCATTCTCTTTCTATACAACAGTGGCAAACCTCTAATGTTTAGATGTCCAAATCTCAAGTGCCATAACTAAGATTGATCTTTCCATAAAATTCTAAATGTTGTTTCAACAATTATTTTCAATCCTTGAGGTTATAGAAAAATTTCACTTTTGATCTTAAGAGGAAACATCCTATTTTTTGTTATTTCAACTTTTAGAATTAGCATCTTGTTGGATTTCTTATTCAAAAACACACATTCACCATTCTCAAAGTATATCCTATACCTATTTTGCATCAATTGACCAATGCTTATTAAATTATGTTGCAATCTAGGGACAGTATATATTAAAGATATACTTCCTTTCACCTTATTTTATTCTTACGTTAATTGATCATTTTTCCATGGCTGATACTTTGTGATCATTTCTTAATTTTACTTCTGATTTTACCAAATCATCTATTGTTGCAAATAACTCCTTGTTTTCACTCATATGATTTCTACGTGCGCTATCTAACAACCATACTTCCTTTGAACTCTCTTATGCAACATTATATGTTATCAACATTGTATTTTGTTCACTAGTGTTGCGCTGATTTTTATTTATAAAATTTGTCTTTTGTTTATTCATATCGTATTGTTTTTTTCTACATTCATATGCAAGATGCCCAAATCTTTTACAATAATGACATTGGATATTTGATTTCTCATACCTTTGTCCTTGATGATGACTATGAAAATAGTTGCCAGGTCTTCCTCTTGATGGTGTGAAACATGTATGCAAGGTTGATGTTGGTCTGCTTTCAAATTGAGGAGATTCTCTTCCGCCTCTTGGTGAAGATCGACCTCTACCTCTACTTTAATTTGATCTCCCTCTTGTTCTATTGACATGAAAGCTGAATTTTGAATGCATTTTCCTATGAAGATGAACTTGAATGGTTTATTCTTTGCTCATGTGACAATGGTGACCCCATTAATACATTCACTGATTGATAACTGAGATATATTCTTAGATTTTTTAATGACCACTACCACTGAATCAAATTTTGCAGGAAAGCTTTTAAGTACCTTTTCTACAACATTTTGTTCTTTTATACGCTCACCGTGAGTTCTTATTTGATTCACAATGTCTATTACATGTGTAAAAAATGAATCTATATTATATGAGTCTTTCATATGAAGATTCTTAAAATCTCTTTTAAGTATTTGCAATTTGGCAGTTTGAACTTTGCTTTACACTATTTGCAGGGTTTTCATGCTTGTTTTGACCTTGTAGCAACGGTAACACGTGAAAAGATTGAGTCTTACATAGCTTGTTGAATGATAAATAATGCTTTGGCATCCTTCTTATTTTCCTTCAATAAATCATTTTTTGCTTGTGACAATGCCCGATAACCCTATTGGTTTGTTGGTTGAGGGAACCCATTTTCAACTCAATCCCAAACATCTTGTGCGCAGAATAGAGTTTTCATTTTTATGCTCCAAAAATTTAAAAGTTGGTATTTGGAGTTGATAAATGCTTTTCCAATATAAAACTAATTTTCTTTCTTTTTTACTTTGTGTTGTTAGAGGTTCTCCCTTAATCTCTGGTCCAAGATTTAATCTACAGCTCTTTCCTTGGTTTGCTAGCTGCTGGCTCTGATACTAGATTGATGGAATTATGCCTCAGAAAAACAGAGTAAGCAAACAACTTGACAAGTTATAAACATAGAAAGACAAATACAGAATAACCAGATTTTATTAATCTTCTTCCAGGAGTAATACAGATTCCTTTTTCTTATGCCAGCAGAGGTGCGCAGCACTCATTCAATTTACATTCATTTTCTGCAAACAAAATAGTAGCGGAACTTCACTGCATATATATTTTTCTTATTACATAAACAGATCATATATAAAAAGTGATTTATGCAAAACAAAGTAATTGGAAGCGTACACTGAAGTCTGTCGGTGCAGCTAGAAGGAGAGAGAGAAGCAAATAATTTTTTTTTATAAAAATAGTCGTAATAAAATAGCAGAGCCAAAAAGATATTCGAAAGATTTCTTTGCTGTCAATAAGTAGGCATTTAATGCAAAATGGTAGTGACACAGCCGGAGACATATGACGTGGTGGGGGAGATTATAGATGCTGCGCTGTAGGTGTGCAAGTCCGCCAACAGGGAAGTTAGAAACAATAATACAATGTATTTTATTATTTTAATAGCTCAAAGTATATTAATATCTGTTTAATTTTTTAATAAATTATTGTGCTGTCAATCAGGTTAACCAAATTTAATGCAGTACAATGTCAGAATTGACAGATCTGAAACGTCATTGGAGAAGGTTATTTTGTTGGTTATAATAATTTTAGATATAATTTTTTTTATAAATTAATATATTGTCAATCCCATTAACTAGATTTAGTCTATCATAATGTCAAAATTGATAGAATCTGAAATAAGTATTAAAGTTAGTTATTTCTCTAAATTTTTCAGAATATATTTTATAATATTTAATAGTGAAGATGACGCTATAAAAATTATTATTTAATCATCTATTAAAATACAAATTTTTTAAAACACTAATAACAAATAAGACTGGAAGATTCATACCTCAAACTAATATGACTCAATCTTTGCCGCTAAACTTAAAAAAATTTATATATTTAATCTGGAAAAAAATAAAATAAAATAAAATAAAAATAAATAAATTATATATTAATTTTCAAATAAAACTTTGCATTTATAGGACCTGCAGTATACACATTCCATCAGGAGACAACAGTCCGTGTGTAGATAAGGACCTAATTTCTAGTTATGTAGAGAATGATTTGTGGCTTATTGAGACATCTGAACATGCACCAGCCAATCGGAAGGAGCCATAAGTCACCACCGTACACTCGAACTCCGATATTACGCAGAGGACAATAAAAATGTGGAAAAAGGGTAGGGCGCAGGAAGCCTAGCCATGTACTTCCATGAACGCCATTTTAAAAATATACACTTCGGGAGGCCATACGCCCTGGGCCCTACGGGTGACGCGTGGAGCAAACCTGTGAACTTTGCTACTTATGTCATCAATGAAAGCACAAGTGAAAGACAACTGTCGACGTCTGCTACCCTGCTGGCTTGTGTGGCACGTGCGGTACAATCTCATGGTAATAATGACACCGTGAAGCTTAAAAGCATGAACATAATTACACTGTGGAGCTTAAAAGCGTGAATAAAAGCTAAAAGAAATAAAAAAAATCTAAATAACAAGGGCGATTAATTGAAACAAATGATACCAACTCAATGTTAATGTGCACGTATGAAACTCTAATAACCATCACACTCATTACCAGATTTTGGAAAATTCGTAGAAGATTTCAACATAAAATTTGAACCCTGAGCTATTGCCATCAAAGTAAGAGGAAAATGTTCTGAAATGTATCTGGATATGGCACTAATTTATAGTCAGATAGGGAATGACTTGTGCCCTATTTGTGCCGCTTTCAATATTCGCGTTAGCTTATGAATTGTAAATAAGAAATAGAACACAATGAAACATATTAAAACAAAGGTCTGGAATAAATTGTATATTAAAATATTATAAAGATTTACGTATTCAAATGTAATTTACATATTAAAACGAAGCTTTGGAAAACAGACTTGCGTATCACATTGTAAATACTATAGAAGATTTACGTATTGTAATGTCAGTACCTGCTAAATTTTGTTATTTCAAGAGACCACGCTTAAGTAATATAGTCAGAATGGTAGGAATATTTATATATTGATTGCTGCTCAAAGCTGATCTTTCGTCTTTCACGGGAAACTGACAGACGTAAACTGACACGAACAAGCGGATGGATAACGATGAGGATGCACTTTAATTTGATCGATAAATACGATTCTAAAAAATATCTTGTCGAGTTACATTTGTATTTCAGTCAACAAACAAACCAACATATGATATTCCAATCAATACCTATCACTATAAAAAGTTAAGCAATGCCGATTTATTGACCCGATACTTTTTAATGTACCATGCCCATGCCCGTCCCCGTCCCCGTCCCCGTCCCCGTCCCCGAACCCCGGTAGTGCGCAATGGTCTGCCTGAGGAGTACTAAAATGTGTAAAGAGGCAGCCCTCTGTTAATGTCCAAGGAGACAGCCCCAGATCAGTAGCTCGCTGCCAACGTTGCATCTTAGCCATTCCCAGACAGTCCACGTCGAACTGCCTCAGTATTTGCTCCACGTCAGCCTCGTCCTCACCATAAGCTGAGCTCGCTCAACGGCGTAGGGTCTGCCAAATCAGCTCCAACTTCAGACAGAATTGCAGCATGTTGCTTCTTTGTAGTTTTGCCATTTTCTATCCTGTCGCTAAACTTAACAGTGGAGTTTAGCGGCTTCCTCTGAGAATACAGGGCTTGCATCTGATCCCCTGAGAGCCATTGCATAAAAATTGAAAGCAGGTAAAATCAGGGACACACGGGTATGGACATTTTCCGTAAACCCTAGGCTCTTTAAAAAGTGGGGCGCTTTTCCAGGGCAACTTAACCCCAGGTCGGCGAAATTCTCGCAGTTGGAACCTCGGTTAGGTGGGTACTCTTGTTTCGGTTTTTATATTAATTTTAAATTAATAATATTTGATAAATGCTTATTGAGCTTTATATAATAATCTTTTAGAGACATATTTTTAAAAAGGTTTTTTTTTTTTCCGGGGTGATACATTCATGCTATTAGATCCACTTTTTTAAATTTTGTTTTGAAGGTACTTTCTTATTATTATTTTATTTTATTTTGAAGGTATTTTCTTATTATTATTTTATTTTATTTTAATGTACTTTCTTATTATTATATTCATCTTGATAGGAATAAGTATTGAAGTTAATGCTTCAAGGAAAATAAAAAGTAAGGTCTGTATTCATAAATAGTTTAGTTATACACAATCAGAGTAGGAGCGAGGTATTGTTGTGCATGCTTTTCTTCATACCCAACAAAGGAAATGCATTGAGTTATTTTTGACAAACTCATTATACCAACAGTATCGAGCCCAAACTTTTGAAAAACTCTTCTACGAACTTACCATGGCGTTGATTGGCGAAGACATATAAAATTTATGAAAATGAAATCAGTATTAGAATAAAGACTAGTCATCCCAGTAGTTCTACTACTACCAAGACTTAGATTGCAGATTGGCAAGTAACTATTTTTCAGTTAGAAGTTTGATATCCGAATTATGGTATTTGGAAAAATGCATAACAATGGCATGAGTTAGGTGTGAGGGCATCTCAACAAATTTCATGGAATGAAGGTTCATAATGATGATAACACTTTCAATTGGGCTGTTCAATGGAAATCTGGATTGGGTCCAATTTTTATAAAAATTATAATGATATATATATATATATATATATATATATATATATATATATATATATATATATATATATATATATATATATATATATATATATATATATTCAATGGGTTACTTATATAAATAGTATCAATCATGGGGTTTATAGGAAAAATAAGTTAGCCTATCTTTTGCTCTGTTTTGGTAGGGCGAAAGTGGGTTGTCCTATCAACATGGATTAATTTAAAGTCTTTAAAATTAATTTTTACAACTTACAATTTTGTTGTAACATAAGTTAATTGCTAGAATATATTTCCTTTCTAATCATTAATATGATATTTTAATTTTATCAAAAAATAACGGTGGCAAGATATCAATGTTTACATATATGATTGGATAGGGAACAAAATGAACATGCATCCAACACAAAGACCAAAAGTCAATTACAAACTCATTTTTTAAATAAAGTTTAATAATATTATATTAGTAAAAGAAAGAGGTATTACAAAATATCCAACTTAAATGAAGTCGAAAAAATAGAAGTTGGATGTTGTCAATTACATGAGATTTTAAGGGATGCTTACAAATGGATCTAGAAAACTTTTTCTTTCTGCAAGAAACTTCATTTTTTGAAATTTAAGAGTAACTTTATTCTTGCAACCTCTATAGCACTTTGCACAAATGTCGCAAGTGTTCTTCCTCTATTCTAATGAAAATTGATGTCATCAAGATATACAATGACAAACTTACCAAAAAATGGTTTAAGAACTTTATTCCTCAAATTCTTGAATATACCCGGTGCATTAGTTAACCCAAATGGCATAAAAAACCACTTATATAAACCTTCCTATGTCTTAAACGCAGTTGTTATCAATAGTTTTAGCTTTCCTCAATTCACTAAAATGCTTGAAAATATCTATATCCATATATATTTTCATATGGTATCTTGCATCGATCAATTAGATTATATAGTATAAATCTTTCATTAAAGAAGCCCTTTCCATTTTTCATCTAATTGGTTTTAAATTTGTCTAATTAGCTTTTAAATCGTTAAAGTAGTTAGAATTTTCATTGAACTTTTCACATGTATTTTCACTTGATTCTTCAATTCCATCACTTGAAACACCTTATCATTTTCCCTTGCTATCATTGTCCATCTCATCTTGAAAAAATTCACCACTTTCATGATCTTTTTGCCTTGGCCTTCACCATCACTTTGCCATTGCTCAAGCTCACTTTGAAACAAAACATCTCTTCCCCACACTACTGATTTTTGTATGAAGGAACACAACCTCATTTTCCACCAATAACTCCACTAAAAATATCAAATTATTGTTGGTTAATGCTTCATACTCAAAAGGTGATACAAATTCAACCACCATGGGTTTTGAGCAAGGTACAATTGTTAATTTACACTCTTTTACTTTACAAAACCCATGTTTACCAAACCATGGATTTACATCCCTTCCAGATTAATTGCACATTTGGGGAAACTACTATTTTATTGGTGACCAAATTAACTCTTTTAAAATAATGTATGAAGTTTTAAACAGAGAGTCAAACCCTCACACAAGTGAGATTCATATAATTAAATTTAATTAACTTTGATCATATATCACTAGCTACATTCTTTCACAAAAATCATAATAATCAAATTTCTCAAATCCCAAGGTTATTGGGCTTAGGCTATCCCTCTAAACATTAGTTCAGAAACCAAGTAATCTCTAATTAAGACTAGGGATCTATTCCCATCCAAGCGATCCATATCTTAAGAAGGACAAATTTAATCCTTAATTGTCTCAAGTTCTTCTCATAATGGGGAGCATGTTTCTACCTTACATTCTAAAGGTCAAGAGAAGGCAAGCGTATTTATTAAGAGAAGGTGCATCATTCAATGATTAAATATTATGCTGAATATTATTCCCATGAAGAGATTATTCATTTCTAAATAAAGTAGCATAGAGATATAAATCTTCTTCAACCCCATTGGATTATTTTCTATGATTCAACATAACATTCATTCCACATAATGCATAAAATACTATAAAATTATAAGTTTAAGGAAACCAAAGCAGTCCTGGTGATTCATTATGTCCCTACTCAATAACATACATATCACTTTCTATAAGGAAGAAGGAACAACTACAATCATAGAGGCTTTTGCCATTTGTGAGCAAATTTTCACCTTTAACTTTGACTATCACATGTGTCATTTTTTAATTTCCTTACTTTTACGAAGTTATAGTTTTGATTTTCTTGTGACGTTTTCTATGCCAAATCATAAGGTGACACATGGTAGCCTCCCATAGGTCATAGGGTCATGGAATGCATGTAGTGTACTAGGTTGCCTTTGTGGTTTTAATGTCTTCTAGCATCACATAGATTATTATATGCAAGGTTGTAAAGCATTACCTTCTAAATAGTATTCCTATCTTATGTATTTATTCATAGCCTCACTTTCAATGTATGCACATATATTTTTTAAAACAAGCATGCTATACTATAGGGACTTTGTCAGAATAGGCCAATAGGGGATCTTTTGGTAGAGTGAGCACTTACTATAATTTTGCAAAAATAATGACCCTGCTTGTATTCAAAAATATGCAAGAAGAGGATGTGCAATAATTGTCTGATGTATTAAACTACCTTGCTTACCAATTATCTGCTTTATTACAATAGCCTGAGAAAGAAGAATATAAAGAAAGATAAGGGGGAGTTAACTCATAGGATAATTCACTGTGGGATTGAGTGTAACTCACTATGGAACTCATAGGAGAACTCAAAGTGGTACTCAGTTGAACTCTAGGTGGAAATCTAGGTAGAACTCACCCTCTCACCCACTTAAACTCTCATCACACCTAAGTAACTTGAAGCTACATGTGTAGGGATTATCTATTTAATAAGTAAATAGAATAATAAATCTCCTACACCAACATCCCCTCTTAAACGTAGCTTAGGTGGACAACAAAGACAAGATGGGCCCCATAAACAAGGCCTAATGAGGTACCCATGTGTAATGCAACTCTCAAAAAAGTGGAGTAAAAGGAGAAAACCTTGTGGAAAAAAACTCCCCCCAAAAAGAGAGACAATGAAAATAAAGTAGGATTAGAAATCCCCACAATTCAACACCCCTGCCCCCCTTAAGCATAGCTTAGGTGGACTATAAAATTGGGTCTCAACAATGAGGCCTAATGAGGTACTCAAGTGCATAGTGATTATTTCAGTATCCTACAAAATATGAAGGATGCATGTGCCTCTACAAAGAAGAGTGAGAAGGTAAGTGCAAAATATCGCATTGAGAAAATTGTCAGAGGTCCCTCTACAAGAAATGTTGTCTCTTCCTTTTAGAAGAAAGAAACCACGAGCTATCAAACTACTGAATTCCCACTCAAGTGGAATGAAAATAGGAATCATGATGTATATCTCTATAAAATGCTCAAAAGTCTCCCTATTAGTGCTCAAATGTGCCAAAGTCTTATCAGGAATCACAAGGCTAACTATAGAAGATGGAAATAAAAAAGCATACAATGAAGGGAAGAGTACGGGAGGGTTTATAAGTGCCCTCATTACATAAAAATAAGAATAATGGCATGGAAAATTCACTAAATGAATGCCCATGGAAAGAGGAGAGCAAGGTTCAATAATTGTCAAAATTGAATACTAGTTTGTAAATAAAGCACTCAGATCTTCAAGATGAACATCCATAGGGACATATGAGTCATCAATACTCTCAATATGTATACTCTCACTGAAATCAGTAAAGTCCTCTAAAATTTAAGTTTGTGAAGGATCTAAAAAAGAAACAATCTACACATGAACATATGTAGAATCTGTAATGAGATAACTAAGGTCTAGTCAAATCTCATTCTATAGTGGGGACTCGATAGAAGGAAGAGCACTATCCACCATAGATGTATCATCATAAGAAATAAAAGGAGGAGAGAGTATAATAGTCTCAGAAGAGATGATAAGAAAAGGAGGAGGTGTGATGTAGGCCATAATAGGATCCCCAAAAAGACTCTAAAGAGTTCTCCAAACAATGAAGGGACACTTTGTGTGGTCCACATGGTGGTGTAGATCCCATGAAATGTGCAACAATAAGTGACCATAGACACAATCACAAGAGTTGGCCTAGTCATTATATTGACCTATGTTAATAGGAGTATGAATCTTTCCATATAAGAATGAAATAAGTCCCTGATTTGTGAGTGAATGTTCTATGTACACATGCCATGAAGCATAACTGGTCTTCCCAAGAAGGACCACTAAGTTAGACTCAACCTTCCTTCTCTAGAGTCTCTCAAATGGAGTCATCATGACTGAGAGAATACACCAAAAAAGTGCAAGACTACATAATTCACTCTGTAATGAACCCTTAAAGCATGCTCATGAATGGAATGTTAGGCATCATGAAGAATGCATCCAAGTGAGCAATCAGTACCAGAGTGATGAGGGATAATATGCACTTATAATGGGGATGTTGAACATAGCCAAAAATGCATCCAAATGTAAGCAATATATGCACAAAGTATAGTTTAGAAAGTAGTAGGGTCCATAACACATATAACCCCCCTTGAATATGGCACTTTATAAATTTAGTGCATTTATAATAAAACTAGGACCGATGGAATTTGAATGAAAAATAAAACACTTTTAAAAAAAGAGGCACTCAAATCCAAGTTACTGAGCAAAAGTTATGGATAATAAAATTTCCCATCATTAATGGTCTATTTTGATTAAATTTGCACAAGAAATTTAAATGCTCAACCAAACAACTAGGGGCAAGGCAGCCTTCTAGTCACTCATTAGAACCAAAATAGAATATAGAATCTGATGGTTTAGATTTTGAAGGGGAATTGGCCTCCTGCCAACCTGAGCCTCACTCACCCTTCGTCTTCACCAAACGAAAATACAAAATATATAACTAAACAATGAAATAATTTCCTTAACAATATATATATTTTTAATAAAAGCAATAAAAAATTCCACATGCCCCACCAGAAATATGTCCTCCCCTCATTCATTAATATTCTCCTTCTCCTCTCGCTAAGTCTTCATCACACCTCCCACTTAAGCTTTATGACTCATGTAAAGTATAAATAAATGTTTAAATAACACGACTATTCAAAACTTTGAAAAGAACGCCAAACCAAGTTAAAATTTGTAAAACCATTAAATACCACCAATAATGGACCATACGATAACGAGAAACAATTTGAGAGGTTGGGCAAGCAAGTCCAGGTCATTTTGATGAGTTCAATGACTACATGAGCTTTGCATGGTGAGCAAAGATTTTGATCATTGAGGGCATTGGGAAGATGGAGGAGGTCTAGTATGAAGGTGAATAGCGAGGCTAAATCTTTTCATAGATCTATGGTCATGTGGGAGTAAGGAGGATGACAAGCATATATAAGGCATCACCTTTCTCTCCCTTAGCTTGTTCCATGGCTCTATTAGACTCTACATGCATAAAACTAAAGACATTTGTGAGTAGTCAACATTGATTGGTCATGTGGAGGTAGTATGGCCATGTAGAGGCCAATAATGTTGAACACATTTAGAATCCAAACACTAAATGCATAATATCATGCATAGCAAATACACAAAAATACTAGGGTTTACAGGCACATGCATGGACTATTGAAAGACTAAAACTGAGTTGAACCAGGTGTGCTTGAGGCATAGGTATTGAAAAGGCCTTGGAGAGTGAGTTGTAAGAGCCAAGTCTTGTTTTTGAATATCATATAGATATAAGATCTGATTGATGCTTGAGTAGGAGGTGACAAGTCCAAGTTACTTCAATGATAACCTTAGGCTCCTTGAAAATAGTGATGCAATTAGAAATGTCAAGTTGAGTGTGGACTATCGAATGAGGACATGGGATAGGTCAAAATGTTGGTGAAAAACCTTTTGACCATGTGAAAGTGGTCTGCATGGAAAAGGATGGCGAGCTAGAAACTGTGGATCCTTCTCATAGATCTGCACAACTAAGCTTATATGCAAATGCAAATAGAAGTAATATGCAAATTCCTATTAATAAATTCAAAAGAATATAAATTAAAAATCAATAGATAACCTAATTCTCATTACTGAAACCTAAATCTCTGGTATTATGTTAGAATAGGCTAATAGGTGATCTTCTGGTAGAGTGAGCACACAAGAATTTTGCAACAACAATGATCCTGATTGTATTCACAAATATGCAAGAAGAGGATATGCAATAATTCCCTAATGTATTAAATGACCTTGTTTACCAATTATTTTCTCTACTACAATAACTTAGTGAAGAAGAATATAAAGGAGTAGGGGGAGTTAACTCATAGGAGAAGTCACTATGAGATTGAGTGTAACTCATTATGAAACTTGTAGGAGAACTCATAGTGATTCTCACTTGAACTCCAGGTGGAACTCACCCTCTCACCCACTTAACCTCTTATCACACTTAAGTAAGTTGAAGCTACATATGAAGGGATTACCCATTTAATAACTAAATGGAATAATAAATATCCTACATCAACAAACTTGACATTCCATTATCTTTTTTTTTCTTTACACGTTTAAAATGAAACAATTAATTCACTATTTAATTTAAATATGTTCATTTATCCTAATTAATTGTGTTATTTTGATCAATATTAATATTAATCTTATTTCAAATACTTTAAAAAAATTAACCAATCAAAATGCTAATATTCATCTCATCACATTTGTTTCTAAACCTTTTAGTTTTTTCAATTTAATGTTTATAAAAAAATTGGGGAATAAGATATATTTAACTATCTCAAAATCCTATGGTTTAAATTTTGGAACTTAAAGACACCTTGAAAATTTAAAGGATTATTTAAACAAGATCCGGTACCATTTGACATTGTACACATGACATATTTCACACCTTCAAGGGCTTGTGTTAGGTCCATTAGGCTACAAAACTATTTCGCTCACTCTCATTTTTCCTTCTCTTCAACTAATTTTCTTTTGGAGCACCTTTCACACATGAAAAATATCGATTGTCTACTCTTGTTTTGCTAAATACTATGTTAAAACTATGATTTTTAAAAATTTATGGAGATAGAATTATTTTGATAACGTTTCTCTTTTGGATGGAAGCACTTTGATATGGCTATTTTAGTAGTTTTTATACAAAATAGCCATATCAAAATCCATGCATCTTCTTTGGCTAGATGTGTTTGTTGTTATTAATCAATGTTATTAACCACACAAAAAATCAATGTTTGGTGAAATGTTACCATAGTTTTGTTAAAGGATTTACCAAGAGTAGAATATTAGAGGATGCACACTAATACATTGAAAATATTCCTGAATGAATGGGTAGAAAGTTAGAGGAAGAATGTCTGTTGTTTCATAAAATCGTTGAGCCCACTAAGGGTAGAGAAGTATAGGATGGAAAGTAATTGTTTCAAAACATTCCTAAAATTTTGACAGGATATGTGAAAAATAGTTCGTGCTTGACATAATACCTAAGAAAAATAAGTCACATACATACATACAAACATATATATAGATATAGATAGATAGAGAGATAAATGTTCATATAGATGTGTGTGTGTGTGTGTGTGTGTGTACACACACATATATGTATATGTAACATACATACATACATACATACATACATACATACATACATACATATGTGTGTGTTACATATACATATATGCACGTGTGTGTGTGTACACATGCACACACATGCATGCATGCATGCATACATACATATCTGTGTGTGTATATGTAAGTTATATGTATGTGTGTATGTATGTATGTATACATACACACACATACATAATATATGTATATATACATATATATGTATGCGTGTGTGCGCACACACACATACATATAGTTAATACTATTAATTTATTATGATATATTATATTAAATAGATAATATATTAAAATATTATAATACATCAAATATAATAATTTATTTAATATATATATAATATATTATTTATTTATAATTTTATAATTTTATAAATATATATATATATAGAGAGAGAGAGAGAAAGAGATTTAAATTTAGGGAAATTATTGAAATTACATGCCTTGCACCCTAAGGGTTTTACAACTTGTAGGGTGGTAGAAAATTTTATTGGTCATTCACTATTGTCAAGGGTGGATGAGGATTTCAAGAGCGCTAATTTGAGTGTGATAGGGCTCCATATCCATTGTGTGACTTGAACAAACACTATAATGACACTAATAAGGGGCAAGACATTGAGGTCATAGAATTTATCTTGTAGTTTCTATTCATCCATGTTAGCAATATAATGACGCTTTGAATAATTACATCAGGTATAATAACATACATAAATTCCATACTCAAACACCCAAGATAACAGGTAGCCACAATTGGAGTGTGTCTCTATAAGCATCTTATTTATCTCTATTGGCAAAAAAACATTTAAGGGAGCACTGGTCAAGAAAAATATATTTTGTAAAGATTATTTAAATGAATATCAAATTATTGTTGTTTTGCACTTTGTGTAAAAAATGTGAGATATGTTGAATGGTTATGGGTTTGGAGTGAGGTAAGACTATACATTTACACTCTTTTACTTTACAAAACCTTGTTTCACTAAGACAAAAAACATACATACCTTTTGATGCAACTTATACTCTTTAGTATGGCAGTTGCAGCTTCTACAAAAGAAGCTAACATAATTTGGATGGTGCTTAATTTTAGATACACAAATTGACATAATTATTGGAGAGAGAATGTAAATTTTGGTAGAGAATCAACCCTAGCCACTATAGACTACCCAAAATTGGCATTGGTTGTGGTTTTGATGACAATTTTACCTTTCTTTCATTCATTGAATCAAGAGAAGTGAGCATTACTCTTGTCAATATAATGACTAATATTGAAAAATGAGAATGAATAAAAATTTTAAATATTTGTATCCATATCTATTTGCATATGTCGCATTATATCGGTTGATCAAATTATATAAGAGGTGTTTTTCATTCAAGAAGTCTTTCCATTTTTTGTCAATTTGGTTTTATATATTTGAAATAGAGATGATTTTTGTCTAATTAGTTTTAGACACATTTAAAAATTCACACATGGCATATTCTCCATGATTTTTATAGGATCTGATAGCTATCTGACACTTGTTTTCATAGAGTTGACACTTATTACAATAATGTATTAGGTAACTGAAGCAATTTGGTGGAAGCTTCATCCTAGTGGTAGTTTTGTCTTTCCTCCACTCTTTGAGTAAATAGAAATGAGAACTACTATTATGAATATAAGGTATATTGTTAGTGTTAGTAAGAATGAGAATGGAAAAAGATAAAAAATATCTATATTCATATCTATTTGCATATTACATCCTACATTAATCAATTAGATTACACAAGAGGCATATTTCATTAAGGAAGCCTTTCCATTTTTTATTAAATTGGTTTTAGAGTCATCTAACTTGGTTTTGTATAGTTAAATCAGATAGAATTATCATCTAATTACTTTTAGAATCATCTAAATTGATACATGGTGCATTATCTATGTTTTTAAATGAATCATTCGATAGCTGACACTTATTTTCATTGAGAAGATGCCTATTTTAATCATATATTTGGTAACTAAAATAGTTCAATGGAAGATACATTGTGCATTAATAGATGTGACATGTCACTAAATTTGCTTGTGTATCTACCTGGGCTTATTCTATTCAAGGCATGCAATTAAACATGGATCCTTGGTGCAATAAAATAAAGCTCTCACGATGATTTCACTCATCCTTGACAAGATAAATTTACAAAATGTAAGATGGGTTCAATAATTATGAGTTTCAAGTAATGTTCAACATATGATTTAATCTTCTTCACTCCCTTAGTTTCGATTAGGTGACATCTGTATTGGCTAGTTAAAGAGGCCAATGTGTTGGAGTCGATCCAACTATGGGTGATTGAGTTTTATCTTGTGATTGGAATGGAGTTGGTTTTGTCTAATGGTTTAGGTTTAGAATTTGGATAAAAAATGAGGTGGACATGGGTAAATATAATCAATATCAATATTGAAGTTGTAAATGCTCTAAACATTTTTTTTTAATTTTTCTTGGCCATTCATCAGGGTGGTCAGACACGATGTGATGTGGTTGATAGAAAATCATTTTCATATTGTACTTAAGCATGATATATGCCAATAATTATTAACATCTCAATTCCAAACCTTAATTTGAAATGTGGTATCCATATTTCATGATAGATTGAATTTGTATCAGTTGGGGTTTGAACTAATGTTTTGTCATTTAGAAGATAAAAAGATTTCAAAGTGCACTGGGTGGTGAAGATGAGAAGAAATGACAAGATATTTCATGTGATATCATACACATGCCATGAATTCATGGTAGTTGTTGAATTTACATACCTTACACACATTGCAAAGGGGTTTGTAACTTGGAAGGTGGTGGCATATTTTATTGACTATTTTCTATTTGATTATGGAAGGACTCCTTATACAATGTGCATATCTAATCAACAATTCAACGATGTTGATGTGGGGGATATAGATTGGGGTCATGGAGTCTATCTTGTTGTTTTCATCATGGTTGAAGTGAGTACCAAAACTTTTGTAAATTGCATGCCACATGCGTGCATATGGAGGTTTTATTGGTGATACAATGTGAATGATGTGGTAAAGTTGTCTCTGGTTGAGAGAAAGGGTGGTTGGTTTACAATCGATCCCAGATAGCATACATGGGTGGTATATTTAATTCTCACACATTAGGGTGCCCATTGAAAAAATACCAAAAATTAAATATACATTTCTTCATGATGGTGAATCTGCTCTAGTAAAATACAATTATCTCTTTGAGAATGTTATTTGTATGATTAACTATGGATAACAACTTTATATTAAAATTTCTTACATGTCAGATAATGTGGATTTGAAGTATAGAAACTAATTATTTTCCATGGTTTGATAAATATAGTCAAATTTATGTTTTTTTTTTACTTTGCGTAGCTATATGTTTAAAGATTTACTTGTATGTATCTAATTGTTGCTCCAAGTGTAGCTAATTTTGGGTAGTATATTGGATAACGGTTTCAATCCCCACCAATTTCTACATGCTCTCTCAAATAACTATGGAAATCCAATCCCTCATAGTATAATCATGGAAAATATGGACAAACAATATTTTGAAAGGAATTTATCAAACTCTTTCACATCACAAAACACTTTTAAACATAGGGTCATCATGATAATTTATGTTTGAAAAATACCTCAAAGAAACATTTATATTCATTTAGATTTCACTTGTTTCAATCATTTAGGAAAGAAACTTAAATATTTTTGTGGAATCCACCTATTGGATTCACATATGTGACATGTCACTAAACTTTACATGTGTATCTTTTCAAGCAAGCGATCAAAAGAAATATGGCTCTGATGTGCAAATTTTTTTGAGGTGTTCAGAGATGGCATCACCAGATGTAAATATATTGTGCACCAAAACTAGGGCACAACTAATTGACCATTCATTAGGATGGGTGAGTATGATCCCACACACACACATAGATAGGGCTATGTACTAATCCATAATGGTTTTGCCATATATAGATAGATAAATACATTAGGGATAGGCTCAACCATGCTACATATATAGATAATAGAGGACCTATATATATAATATAAGCATAACATAGATTAATACCCTAGATATCTCAGAGCGTATCTCCCTACCCCCATCTATATATCCTGTAGCAAATACTAATCTTCATGGATGAAAATAGATGTATAGGCTATCGATCTAACCACCCTAAATGATCTCTATGTTATGGCAAGGATCCATATAAATATATAGGTGGATGGATAGATCCCATATATATATATATATATATATATATATATATATATATATATATATATATATATATATATATATATATATAGCTGGAGATGTGCAATTTGATGTATATGTGTGGTCTGAGTCCTGGATAAGTGCACAAAATTGGGGGACAAAAAAGGGCCTACCTATGGACATGATTTTTCTGAAATTTTAGACATTTGGACTTCTGTAGATAATTTGAAATGGCTACACTCAAAATTTGAAGATGGTATATAAACATGAATTGTGAAATTTCGAGTCTAGTTTTCAAAAAACAATTTTTTTTGAAAAATGGTTAAGTATAAATAGGTCAAAAAACTAAAATTTGAAGAGGACCCCCTAGTTTTTTAAGAAAATATGGTAGATAGATGGTCGTGCGGCCCACCAATTTCTAAACATCTTTGAATATTGTTTGAAACCCTTTGGTGAATATTTAGATAAGATCTTCTAGTGTGTTATGATTTTTTTAATATTTTTTATGATTTTATTAATTAATTAGATCCTGAAAACTAACAAAAAAATTGGATAGTCGGTTGTGCGACCCCCCTAACTACCTCAAAAAAATGAAAATTGATTATTTTTAATGTATGTAGAATTAGGCATAGTTTGTTACCATATAATTTGTTTTGCCCTTGGATCAATAAAAAACAAATTACATAAACACAAATAGGCATGTATATGTGCAGCATGTTGTAGCCTAAAAAAAGTGTAGTTAGAAATAAATATAGTTTGAACCCTTAAAATAGCCCAAAAATTATAAGAATCATATATTTGGAAAGAGGATAGTGTGCTCATCATGACAGTAATAATTTTTTGAATTTTAATATTGAAATCCATAGCGTATTCGGTGATTTAAGTTGAAAATTGTTACTTTTTGTCACAACTCTCGATTTCAACTGTAGATGCACAATCATAGGCCTTTGGCTTGGAAATACAACTGATTTTCAATCTTAAAGGCTCGGTTTTTAATTCAAATTTAAATAGTGCATATATATTATATAACATATTATATAGTGCATATGCATTATGTAATGTGTACGTGTTATTTTTTAATAAGACCAAAGAGCCAAAGTTGGTCTTTGGGTATGCATTTTTTTTATATTTTGATATTTTAGTCTTTGGGTACACATTTTGTTTTGTATAAGATGTGGTTTTGAGCTCAATAAAATTGAAATAGTAACATGTATCCTTGATTTTATGCCTATAGTGATGAATGTATAGCTTAGAAAGTATCTAAATGCATTAGGGACCTCGTTCAAAACAATTAAAGGATGGCTATGCTTTAGAAATATAGGGTGGCATTGACCAAGTACAACATATGTATAAGTCACACTAGATCAAACTCTATTGAGTTTATTCAAGATAAATAAAGGTGACAATGTCCCCTAAATCTGAGACCTACTTCCCCTCAAGGATGATGCTGAGCAGAGGGACCCAATAATTATTCATGTGGATGATGTTGCTTGCCTCATATAGATGGTTGATCAAAATTGAATACTAGTGTGGACCCCTTGGCCAAAGGTTTCAACATTATATATATCATCTTGTTCATATTTCATTATAATGAGTGTAAACCTTATGATGTGGACTATAAGAAAGTAGTATCTCAGAATTTGTGCTCTAGCTTAGGATTTGAGGTTGATGAGTCCATTGCCAAATTACGTTCTCTTTTGTGTGTAGGACTTAATATGAATGTACTTTAGGATCTAGAGGTAATTCAAGGCTGAGGGATCTAAATAATTTGAATACATACATATAAAATTGATAAAGATGCTAATTCAATTCAGATGGGACCTTAAAGGGCTCTATGTGACATTTTCCATATAGTAATGGTAAGTCGAAGGCTCCTATCATGTGAATTATTTACTATACATGATTTGACGGGATCGATGACAACATTTAAACATTTTCAACTTATATGTATGTATGATATTTGTGAATAAGCCTTAATTGGATTGGTTGGAAGTGATGGGACCTATTCAGGTATCAAAGATCATGAGTTCCACTCATGTGAGTTAATAAATGTAGATAGTTCAATGTGCACATGCTTATATTTTTACCTCATGGCATCTGAGATGTGTATATATTTTTCCAAGTGTTTATTATTACTGATGGGATCATTGAGTACTTTTTATGACTTGACATAGCAGGGCTAGGCTAGGCCTATCCTATCAATCTTATCTGTTTGAATTAGCCACTTAGTGTACAAAAGTACATGTGGCCATCTCTAATTTCATCAATACTCCCAGGTCACTAACATCTTTGATACTTTTGGGATCTAGAATGTATGTATATATGAAAACTCTAACACTTCTCTAGGTGTACTAGACCTAAATGTGTAAATCTTTGATTGGATTGGGTGTCCTGAGGCTTTGACAAATCTGATGCTTCTAGGACTTGATAGTTAGATCTCTAATACTTATATGTGTGTGAGATACACATGGTGACATCTAATTATATCAGGTCTCATAGGGCTCTAATATCTCTTTAATGCTTCTAGGATCTAACACCTCTAATAGTGCTGACACTTCCAAGTGTATGAGGTACATATGGTGATATGTAATTGGATTTGGCCTCTTGGGGCATTGTCAAATTTGAAACTTCTAGGACTTGATGTTTCTCTGATAGCTTTAAAACTATTAGGTGTATAAGGTATACATGTGGCAAAATAATGTTCAATTATAGGGGTAACTAAGGTCAGAATAAGCCATGTATGAACCTATTTTAAATTGTATACATGATGTGATTTGGAGTGAAATTAACCCTAGAGTGTCATCATGTATATATACAATGAACCAAAGAGTTGATTCATCCAATTGAGGAGGCATGGGAGGCCAATTTGAACCGCTTCTTGACATAACTATAAGAATAAGATATATGATTTGGGACAAAATTAAATACAATTATATCATGAATTGAACCAATTAGTCAATTGGTGTAATTAGGGACATGATTTGGGCAAAATTGAGCCCCTAAACAAAATTTATGACCCAATCGATTATATAATCTATGTAACATGTATGGCTTAATTGACCCTAATTTAATCATAAATGCAAATATGGCCAATTTAAACCCATTGAACCTAAATTGTAGTCTACAATGTGACTAAAGGGGTTAAATTAGCTCAGGTTTCATGACATGTTGACTGTAAACCCTAATTTTATCACTTGTACATGTACAGTTCCCCTAAACCCTAATTTCATGACATGTACAATGTACAAACCTGTTACACTAAACCCGAACCCCAAATATTGATTTTATAATAAACACAACCCCTAAGTTCCCTAATTTCATCACAAACGATTAAATTCATGACTGTGATTAGTGTCAATTTGTGAACCCATTGAGCCTAGTTTTACAAGGATCTATAATGGGATTTGGGGCAAAATTAGCTCATTTTGCCTTACATATTGATCCTTATTGCATCATATGATAGTCTTAATGCTTCATAGTTTTTATCAAGAATCTTATTGCATCATATTGGAGATTTATGCATCTTATTAGGGATTTTTGCATCATATTGAGCCTTATTGCATCATATTGAGCCTTATTGCAACATATTGAACCTTATTACATCATATAATAGCCTTATTTCATCATATGATAGTCGCCTTGCATCATATTGGGGATTTATTACATCATATGATAGTCTTATTACATCATATTGAGCCTTATTTCATCATATTAAGCCTTATTGCATCATATGATAGCCTTATTACACCATATGATAGTCTTATTGCATCATATTAGGGATTTATGCATCATATTTACTACTATTGAGTCTTATTTCATCATATTAGGAATTTATGCATTGAATATGAGTGTTATTGCTTATTTCTATAAGATATTTCCATACTTCAAGGAATGTGTACGTGGTATAATAATGCATACGTGTTACTATAATGCGTATTCAAGTAGAGACAAAACTTGCTTTTCAACATCTATTTTTATCCCAAATCAAGATTCATATCCTCGTAGACATTCCCTGTGTGCACTCTACATATTCTTTCCATACATTTTGAAGTAATTTTTTGGACCCCACCTTTAAAAAGCTATCAATTGTCAAAATGGGCTATAGTTCACATTCAAGGAAAAGGAAGAATTTGAGGAACAAAACGCCAGATCAATTAGAAGATTTGAGAAAAAAATGAGGTACAAATGCAAGCCTTTCATTCCAGATAAGGTACAAACACTAATCTTGATGAACTAAATGCCTTAGATAATGAGGCAATTAAAAATAATAAATTGAATAATGATGAAACTGACAATAATGAATTGAATTATGATAAAATTGACAATAATGAATTTAATTATGATGAAATTTATTATTAATGTTGGCAGTTAAATTCCAAATTTAAAGTTTTTTATTTTGTTGATGAATAATTTAAACACCAACAATAAAGAAAATTTAATGGAAACAAATAATGATGAAATTAACAATGAAGAAAATTTCATGGAAACATATAATGAAGAAATAAACAATGAATAAAATTTCATGGAAACATATAATGATTTTGAAAAATCTTCTCAATGAATTCCACCATTTACAATAGCTCCAAGAATTGTGCGTAGAAAAGACAAGTACTTAATTGAATTTGATAAAAATATTTTGAAAATAATGCATAACAAAATGTTTGACCGCCATTCAAGAAGACTGGCTAAAGAAATTTTGGATAGTTTATTTTATAGATTGGATTATGATAGTCAAAGATGTCAATTATATGTTTCATTGATGAAATTGGTTAAGATGAGACCTGCAGTGTACACATTAGGACTAAGAACATCTAACATGGATGATGAAAATGATGAAATTGTTGAAAATCTACATAATGCATATCATACTATAGGCCATAAATCACACAACAAAGATTGTAATGTTGCCCAGTATATAATACAACTTGTGCAATATGTGTTAAAATAAGAAAAAAATGATTGATTTCAAAAACAAACCGAACACTTGATATAAATATAAAAATATTAATGAAAGCAATTACAAGACATGAAAGACTTAATGAACCCAATACCAAAGACCTCTAGGCATTCTCTAGTAGACTTCGATGAAAGGATAACGCTATAACTGATGCTTTAAAAGACTTGCTCAATTTTGGAAAGATAGTACAAGAGTTTTTCCCAATGCAAGATATGTAGTGAAAATAAGAGTTGGTTCTCATAATCATGAACCACATATGAAACATTTATTTGATATGACTAAAACATAATTGTATTCTAAGTTTTTGGAAAAGCATCCACAAATTGCTATTAGTCAAATATTTTCTGAGATGGCCAAACCTTTTTATGTAAATATAAATCACACATGCACCACTTATTATTATAGGCAACATGTTGAATTTTCAATACACTATGATGTTTTTTGCCATATTCATTTTACTTTACATACTAAAAACATTTTGAAGGAGTGTGGCATATAATTCCACCAAAATCATCCAGGGAATTTATTCCAAATATTTTTTATGAAAGATTAAATGGACAATTCTTTTATAAGAAATCATGTTTGGATGGAAATTACAACATTTTCGGTGGATTGCTAAATTAAAAAATTGCATCCATGAGGAGTGTACAAGCGAAATTGGATAGGAATTATTTGGTTTGAGAAAATACAAATCTATGACTTATCAACTAAAAGATGGCAAAGAATCTAAAAGGTTTGAACTTGTTATGAAAGAGTTACCTGTTTTACAATTTATGGTTGAATTCATGGATAAAATTGTTTGAGTATGCAAGGCACACATATAGGGTTAAATGGTTGGATTAACATTTAAAGCTAAGCAAGGATACATTCTCACTTAATTCTATTATTTTCACAGTTGACTTTGCTGAAAATTACACATTCAAATTATAAATGGAAGTTCAATCATAGTATTACAACTCATCACAAGTTGCCATATTCATGCACATAGTATTCATGCATGCACCTGATAGTATAGAGTAAGATCTAAAAATATTAAGGGATTACCATTTCTTATGTCAGTGATGGCCGATCACATTGTACAGAGTATATGCAAAGTTGTTTTGAGAAGTTCTATGGATAGTTGAATCAAATAAACATTACATTCAATCAAAATTACATTTGGTCAAATAATTGTACATCACAATTCAAGAATGCACTAATGTTTTATTAGTTGATTAGGATACATGTTACCACTGGTTTAGAACATACTTGGAGTTTCACTAAGGTTGGCCATGGAAAAGGGGATCATGACGGTGGTGGAGCATGTGTAAAAGGAGCCATTTCAAGGGAAGAGTTAAAATTTGATCATGTTGTTAATGTCACTGATGCAAAAACTATGGTTGAATGGTGTAATTATAACATATTTCATGGTGCTTAAGCAAATTATATTGTTCATAGACATTTTTGGTTAATGGAGGAAAAAGACTTGGCAAACTATGAGGATTGTATAACTCTAATGAGTTCAAGTGAGCTTCACTCATTTCATACCTCAAATGCAAGTTATTAGACTGTTTATATGTGACACTTGGCATATTTTTTTCTACATGCATGGACTCCATTTAGAATGAGTGTGAGTCACAAGAGTGGTTGGATGACTAGAGTTCTAGACCTCTAATTACAATCAACACATATTAGGGTCCACTAGTATTATGACTTATATATATGATATCATCACATGACTTTGACCATATATTTGGTCTAATGCATCCACGTAGAAGATTTATCTCTATGTACTATTTATTCTCATTATGTATCTTCATAGTGTCATTAAAAAATGTTTTTTATGATGCAGCCCATGTTTTTTTAGTTATTATAAACAATGACAATGAAGAGGGAGCATATTACCACTTATATCGGTGTGTACATAGAAATAAAAAATTGACTTATCTAGTCATAGATGAAGAAAACATTGAATATCCCACTAGGTCTATGGTATTCACTAGAAATTAGCTTATATAATATCCTATAAAAATTCAAATTTATGGTTGTTTGAAGACTTTGAAATGCATAGGAAGATACTACACTATTTAAATTTGGTTCTTGCAACAAATATTCCATTGAAAAAATATCATGGGAGGCCAAGAAATAGGAATCTAAGGAAAGTTTGTGAGTTAGAACATGAAGCTATTCTTGATCCTATCAAGATTAGAGTAGATCCTAGTGGTTTGTTGGATTGAAATAAGTAGGTATGTTGACTTGTAAAATGTAGATGTAATCAATTTTACCAAATATTTTTGATTTTTTAGGTAGCATGTGAATAAATTTTGTCTTTAATTACTTACTAACATTTTTTTGTAGGTTAGTGGTGCCAAATAAGCTTCCACCTTCATGTGGTTGGCACCATTAGTAAAGAATTTCATATTCTTGAAGCTAAGAGAAGCTTACTAAAAGTACTTGGTGTTTCTGCACTCTTGAACAATTTCTCATGACAAGTTTATTTCTATTTGTGGCCTTCCAAACACATATATGTATTTTTTTAGAATGTATAAATGGATTATATCTAAACTAAATGCATTCAAATTACCTCAAATGGCATTACATACCAATGTTACACACAAAACAAACACACTTTTCATTGATTTACATATTTTCATTGGTATAACATTCCTGAATAGTAGTGAAAATGAAATTGTAGGTGGAATTAGTTGTCACAGTCCTTGGTGAATGTTTAATTTGCCTTTATATATGTGTTTTAAGTGATGTATTTGCACCTGCAAGTCCTAGAGATAAGAATGCTAGTTGGAGGTCAACAAGTTGTCTCTTCATTGCAAAAACATTGCATTTTAAGACCCATCACTATAACTTCTGCTATGAATTGTTCTCAAAGGTGATACAAAATAGATCCAAGATAAAATTATAGGGATATAAAATGAATAATATGGATCTTATGGTTTGTCCATATGACTTACAATTTTGGTTTTATGCATACCTGAAGTTAGGCTAAAAATCAACATCTTTCTTGTATTGGGAAGTGCATTTTTGAGCCTAAAACGGGTGATGGGTTTGTCGATCGGGCTAGATGGGAGACCAAAACCATGGTACCATAAATTATCCATCCATTTCAATGTTTTTAAATTACCAATTTTCATCCAACAAGCACCGAAAATGGAATTCTCAGAATGTAGCTTCAACTTTGACAACATTTATTGTCAATATTTTCATGCTCCTGAATAATAGTGAAAATGCACTTGTAGGTGGAATTAGATGTCAAGATAATTTTAGCACATATAATTTTATTATATATATGTGTTTGGAGTGATGTATTTTCACTTGTAGGTCCTAAAGGCAAAAAGACTAGTTGGAGGTTAACAAGTTGTCTCTTTAATGTCAAAAAGTTGCATTTTAGGACCCATTACTGCAACTTCTACCATGGATTGGTCTCAAAGGTGATATAGAATAGATATGGGGTGTAATTATAGGGATTTAAAATGTATTTGAGGTATCTTAAAAAAAATTCATATAACTTATAGTTTTGGTTTTATGCATTCCTGAAGTTAGGCTAAAAATCATCATCTTTCTTGTATTGAGAAGGGTATTCTTGAGCCCAAAATGGGTGGTGGGTTTTTCAATAGGGCCAGATGGAAGGCCAATAACTTGGTCCTAGACATTATCCACCCCTTAAAATGTGTTGGGAGCACCAATTTTCATCCAAAAAGCACTGAAAATGGAGTTCTCATAATGTAGCTTCAACTTTGACAACATTTGTTGTCAGTATTTTTGTACTCCTGAACAGTAGTGAAAATGCACTTGTGGTTGGAATTGGATGTCACAGTTATTGGAGAATATGAAACTTATCTATATGTACATTATCTAAGTGATTTATTTTCACCTGTAGGTCCCAAAGATAAAAACACTAGTTGGAGGTCAACAAGTTGTCTCTTCACTACCAAAAAGTTACATTTTAGGACCCGTTACTGTAACTTCTACCACAGATTGTTCTCAAAGATGATACAAATTATATCTAAGGTGAAATTAGATGGATTTAACATGCATATGAGGGATGTTATGGTTCATCAATATGACTTATATTTTTGGTTTTATGCATGCCTAAAGATAGAATAAAAGTTAGAATTTTTCTTGTATTAGGAAGGGCATTCTTGAGCTCAAAATGAGTGGTGGGTTTGTCAACTAGGCCAGATGGAAGCCCAAGAACGTGGTAATAAACATTATCCACCCCTCAAAACATGTTTCCAGCACCAATTTTTATCTAATAAGCACCAAAAATGGAGTTCTTGGAATGTAGCTTCAACTTTTTAGTGTTTTCGTGATTCTAAACAGTAGTGAAAATGCACTTGTGGGTAGAATTTGATGTCATGGTTATTTAATCACATGTAATTTTCCTATATAAATGTGCTCAAAGTGATGTATTTTCACCTGTGGGTCCTGGAGGTAAAAACACTAGTTGAAGGTCAACAAGTTGTCTCTTCACTACCAAAAAGTTACAGTTTAGGACACATTACTGTAACTTCTGCCCCATATTGCTCTCAAAGGTTCTATAGAATAAATATAAGTTAAAATTAGAGGGATTTAACATGCATATGATGGATCTTATGGTTCATCCATATGACTTAAAATTCTGGTTTTATGCATGCCTGAAGTTAGGCTAAAAATCAACTTCTTTCTTGTATTGGGAAGGGCATTCTTGAACCTAGAATGGGTGGTGGGTTTGTCAACCGGGCTAGATGGGAGGCCAAGAATCTAGTCCTATACATTATCCACCCATTTGGACATGTTATTAGCACTAATTTCCAACCAACAAGCATCGAAAATGGAGTTCATGGAATGTAGCTTCAACTTTGACAATATTTGTTATCAGTGTTTTCATGCTCATGAACATTAGTGAAAATGCACTTGTAGGTGTAATTGGATGTCACAATAATTAGAGCACATGTAATTTGACTATACATATGTGCTTGAAGTCATGGATTTTCACTTGTGGGTCTTGGAGGCAAAAACACTAGTTGGAGGTTAACAAGTTATCTCTTCACTACCAAAAAGTTATATTTTAGGACCCATTAGTACAACTTCTACCACATATTTCTCTTAGAGATGTTATAGTATAGATCTAGGGTGAAATTAGAGGGATTTCACATCCACATGAGGGAACTTATAGTTTTATAATATGAATTATAGTTTTGGTTTATGCATGCCTGACGCTAGGCTAAAAATAAGCATCTTTCTTATATTGGGAAAAACATTCGTGAGCCTAGAATGGGTGGTGGGTTTGTCAACCGGGCTAGATGGGAGGCTAAGAACCTATTTATAGACATTATCCACCCCTATAAATGTGTTTTTAGTTCTATTTTTTATCCAACAATCACTAAAATGGGAGTTCTCAGACTATAGCGTCAACTTTGACAACATTTGTTGTCATTATTTATGTACTCCTAAATAATACTAAAAATGCATTTATGGGTGGAATTGGATGTCATAGTCATTGGAGCATGTGTAGTTTTCCTATATAGATGTGATTGAAGTGATGTATTTTCACCTACGTATCCCAGAGGTAAAAATGCTAGTTGGAGGTCATTAAGAAGCCTAAAAGGCCTAATAGGACTAATAGTCTAAGTGAACCATATACATGTGGCTAAAAGCTAGTGGAATTGGAATTGGGTTTCAAGACCTTTGAAAGGTTTGATATGAAGATTTTCAAAGTTTTCCAAGGGTCAAAAATCCTTCAGGAGGATACTAATTAGTCAAGGAGCCTATTAGGCCTTATAGGCCTAATTAGGCTAAATTGCATGCCTATAGGTAATGGAAGGATCTTGACACTAACAAGGGAGAATTTTGTGGTTCATGAGAGCGAATAAATTTTGGAGGTTTCAAAAATAGTCCAATAGAATTAGATGGCCATTTAGGCCTAAATGGCCACCTACAGGTGGTCAAAGTGGCTTCACGACTTAGCCAAGTGTTTAAAACCATAGATGCAGGAGCATCCTTTGTATAAACTAGTATGGTGTCCATGTGAGAGTTTTAAAATATTAAGTAGAGTAAGTAGTCTTTGTTATTCCATTAGAGTCTTCCCACATGTTAGAAAGGTCCTATTTATCTTATATGCTTAAATCAAGTGTCTGTTGTATGATTTGCTAAATTGATACAAGTCTTGAGAGAGAGTTTTGGAGCCAAAAATGGACACTCTTTTCTTAGAGGAATGAAACAAAAGGATAAACATGAGTATCAAGATGAAAGGATGTTATTTATTAATAAACATCAACCAATAATTTTGAATCATACCTACAAGAGGTGTACATGTGTGTGTTTTATGTTGTGTGACAGTTTATGTGTGCGAAAAATTGTAATTGAACAAGATTAGTAAGAAATATTAAGAATATTATGATTGTATGTACTGTATAATGTTTTAAAATACTTTATTGAAATTAAATTGAACTCCAACAATCAAAATATAGTGAATTAAAGACTTTAAGTCCCTTTCTATTAACATAGACCAATTTTGGTTGAAAATCACTATTTACAGAGCTTGTTTGTATGACGAAACTTGTGTATGGTTTGAATCTAAGGATTAGATGAGTTACATAGATGAGTGAAGAGTCATATATATTTTTTGGATTTCAAATATCCTCTTTTATCTTTATTAACAATGTTAATTAGCTCTCGAATGCTTAAAGTGCAAGAAAACCCTATTTATAGGGTTTTGATTGAAAAATGGTCATAAATCCTTTTTGAACCCATATAATTTGATTAAAATATATGAATACATAGTTAAGAAGGTTATTAAACTATTATAATGGTTTTGGAGTCAAAACAAGGTGTACGAATGATGTACTGAGCAATTATCCATAGTAATATTAGAATTGTGAGTTGCTTTAGACAACGAATAGGAAAATTGACCTCTCTTGCTCAGTTTTGAGCCAAAATATGCCAATTAAAAGTTTATTCTCATCTTAAAAAATCATTTAGACCTCATTGATGTGTTTTTTTAGGCAAATAAGCCATTATCTAAGCTTTGACCTACTAGTGGAACAATTAGGTCTCTTGACAAAAACAAGGTTGAGTCACTATTTGATAAAAAGGAACTCTAAACCATTATTAAACTCGTTTATCTACAGTATAAAACTTCTAATACATGTGAAAGACCTATTGAAAATTCATAAAATTGGTCTATAGCCCAAATACAACACTAAAAAGTCTTTTGTATCCATTCAATCAAGAAGGTCTTGAAAGGAAAAAGAGAGTGAATGGGTCCTAAAGGGATTAAAGTAAGAGTTTGAATTTTGAAGACAGTGAAGTGATAAATTCAAGTGTATCAACTATCAGGATCCCTTAAGACTAATCAAAGACTTCAACCTCTCTCCCAAGGTCTATTTTCCTACTCTCTTGGTTTCAGAGATGGAGTTTGGGGATGTTTTAGTGGGAATAGAGATAGGATACGGTCTACCCCATGGCATGAAAAAGTCCTAGGAAATTTACAAGATAATTGAAGGCCTAAATAGTAGATTCAAGAGTTTCTTGATTGTCTTACAAATGATGCTATCTTGTCTTATCTGATATAAGCTTCTTCACTAGTGTAAAACCCTTCCAATTGGAAGGAGAGACTTCATCACCTATTAAGAGGTCTCATATTTACAATGTATTGAATATTCATAATCAATTGACTCTCTCACCAAGGATCTTGAACCATCCTAACCAGTTGAATTGATGCAGAGTAATCATATAAACTAAACCCTTTAAAAATTCATGTACTTCTTTCTCATGGCCTAGAAATGGTCTCCTTGGTTATAGAATGCAAAATATGGTTATAATAGCTTCTTTGACATATATTTACTTCATCAACCTTCAAAAAAATCTATGAAAATCCCTCTCTTACAACTTAGTCATCCATTTTCTTATTCCACACAAAATCAATCTTTTACTTGTTATAGGTTCCTATAGGCTAGAATGACCTAATTGGTATTTTAGGGTATGGAATTCCAATAGACTACTTAAAAATAATACCAATTTCCTCTAGAATTTTCTTACATTCTATTTCAAACAATCTTTACAATTTCATCTACCAATTCTCTTCTTTTCTTCTACAAGTCTCTTTCTTGTTCACTCTCCTAGTAGCCCTGTTGCACTACAAAGTTCCTTGTCATGGGCTATCTAAAGACATTCAAGACAATCTAAAATCATCTTTGATAACCCATTAGGGTCTTCCTACTTCACTAACTCAATCTTGGACCAAATATCCCTCTAAACCCCTATTCTCACACTCTTAGAATCTTATTAGGCCTCCATTAGTCCTATGACAAAGCTCAATATTGAAATCCGTACTTATCCTATCCATACCATTCTAAATATTATTGATTATTTTATACCTTGTAAAAACACATCAGATTATAACTTTCCAAGAACTTTTAATGTTTAGGTTTCAATATATGCACACTTTTAGGTCAAAACCCTAGGTCTGATTTTACCAATCTGTGTATAGGCTAAAAGGGTTTAAAACTATGTAGTTGAGTTTATAGACACCTTCTTGAGTTAATTACTAATATATAGACTCTATTCATAATAAATTAATATGTTCAAAACAAGATTCTACCTTGATTTTGCCTTATAAGGCTTATCCCACTAAGAACTCAGAGTTTTGGACCTATAAGAAACTGTAGATGACCATAAGCATATGAACATAATTAAAATGTAATCAATGCTATTCTTTATTTATTATAAGGGTCTATTTACCTTAATCCAACTCCATTTACAAGACTTAGAACCAAGATAAGTGACTAGGTGTCTAACAACTACTAATCTGAGACTGGTTTAATCACTAGTATAGGATTCAATTAATGAAAAGATAAGTTCAACACCCCTTATTATTTCATTTGAATTCTTATAGAAGCAAAGCTTCTTAAGAACAATAAATTTCAATCTATCTACCTTTAGGCTTTGTCATACCAATATGATTTACAAAATTATCCTATAAATTTATTCTCAATCTCATAACATTTGTAATCCTGAAGAATACTTCAAAACAAATGATTCATAATACTCTGAACAAAAGTACAATGTTTGCAACTTTCATGAGATTGTTTCTAGGTTAAAATCACTAGTATAGGATTCAATTAATGAAAATATAGGTTCAACACCCCTTAATTATTATTTTATTTGCATTATTATAGAAACAAAACTTCTTAAGAACAAGAAATGTCAATCTTTCTAATTCTAGGCTCTTTCATACCAATCTGATTTGCAAAACTATCCTAACAAGTTATTCTCAATCCTATAACATTTTTAATCCTTAAGAATTCTTCAAAACCAATCCTTCATAGTAATTTGAACACAAGTGATTCAAACAAGACTTACTTCATTGGTTTTCTAAAATATTCATGTACAAAATAAGAATGCCATGTATAAATTCCATATATAGGCATACAATGTCAATAATACATGCATTTCCATATTGGTATACACCAAATTACATCATGTCTAGCAACATAGTATCTAATGTCAGGTGAATACATCATATATGCATGTACAATGCCAAAAATGTGTACATTGCCATATAGGCATACAAAAAATTACGCCATATACAACATCTTAATCATCAAATAGTCTCCCTCTCTTTGCCTTCCTCGAAGAAGACTCTCCCTGGGATGCCTTGTTTGTAGATGGAGATATCCTGAATGTTTGGATTGCTCTAAGGATCAATTGTGGGTACTACACTCATAGTTTGATTGCATATAAACTTGTTCAAATAGAAAAAATATTATAAAATTAACAAGTATACATGAAACCAAGTTAAGAAGCTCACTTTAAGCTATAAAAAAATCATTTTTAACATGCACTTACTAAAAGCTCATGGTCCTTCTCAATTTATTGTTGATGCTTGATTGGGTCAGCACCAAGTTCAGTTGCACAGACATGCATGTTAAATGATGAAGAAACACGAGGAGATGTCATAGTAGTCATCTAATTTTTACTATCAAATGTCATATGATAGTCCTGTATACACAATACATTCATGTATATAAGTTATATTTGCCCAAGTATGTAGTAAAATTATTAAAACAAAAGTATTAAATTACGAGTGAATATATACCTCTTTGATTGCCTATGCTGATGACATTTCAGTAGCAATGCCAAAGTTTATCTTGACTTGCAATGATGGAGGAGTGCCCACCCTAGTCATCAGTTGAATAAACAACCTAATAATTAATAACTTGGAAAATTCATCAATTAAATAAATTACTAACAAACTTAGTCTTTCATAAGATATGAAAAGATCTAATGAGGTCATGGGAAGCATGAATGTGATAAGTGGATATGTGCAATGTGACTTGTAACACCGCATTAAAGGCAATAAATATCAGTTTCATGAGGGAGAATGACAAGACATCCAAGGAAATGATGCATCTCCTACATATCTTAATGCAAGAGCATCCTATAAACTTGTATATGTGGTCCAATAATTAGTCTTAGAAGTATTGATAGGTGTCAATAAGCCTTAAATGAGGCATTTACTATGTGTCTTAGGTCATTTAGAGGTCTTGGAGTGTTTTCAATCCAATACTTGTTATTTAAATTTTCAAATGTATTAGAGTGAATATTTTATTAAATTGTAATAATTAATGTGTCTAATAGGTTCTATAAGGTCTGATACATGGATAGGAGTCTCTAGGTTTAGTTAAGGTCATATCCATCTATCTTACTCATTTAAACGTCTTAAATGACTTGATAAGTCTTCAACGATCAATTTTTCTAATTTGAGATAGGTCTGTTAGAGGAATAAGGACCTAAATTAACACATCCTAAACTTGGAGAAGTCCTCAACAACATTATTATTTTGAATATATCATTTTAGGGATGCACAAGATGAAGGAAAAAGAATAAAAGACCAACTTTGCATCTTTGGAGGACTATAACTTATGTTTGAATCCTTGAAATTTCACAAAAACTTGGGAATAGTTAGACAAACAAGCCTGGAATATGATTCCAAAGGTTTTGGATCTAATAAAGCCTTACAATCACATTTATTGAAATATAGTTTTATGTAAACCTACAGCCTTGTATCTCTAAGACAACAAGGGAGGATTTATGAGTGAATCTTGTGAAATTGAGTCATTGAATGGAAGTTAGGTGTTGAAACATCCTTGATACACCTATATACACTATTTTGGATGCTTGTATAACTTTGCCAAGGTGCATTTCATATTTTGACCTGATTGAGGTCATTAGGCCTAATTGTCTTAAGGCCATGACTTGGTATAGTTGAGGATAGTCCTATGAGCTATGGTGTCTAAGTTGATTTGTTTTGAAATTTTGATCATGTTGACACCTTGAATACTTTGTTTATAGACATTCATTACTTTTTGGTCTAATTGAGTATTGGTGTGATAAAAAATCCCTTAGAAACCGTCATTGTGATGAGACAAGTAACCTGTATAGGTATTTGTTGAGAAGTTTGTAAACTAAGTTTTAGTCTTTAATACACCTAGAGTGATAGGTTGCTTTTATGAGGGATGTCTATATAAGCCTTTTAAGAGTGTGTATAACCTTATAAAATAGGTCTCATCAAAATCTAAAGAAACACATAGAAAATAAACCTAAATATTGTAGAGATAATAGTGAGTGGATAGTATTCTTTACAAGTGCGTGATTTTGGTTATTGAAAACATAGTTTGAAAGCCAAAATAAAAGCAAAAAAGTTGAGATGGAGGATGAGTTTCTGACACTATGCCAATCCATGTTAATACATTAAACAATAAAAAGTCCAACAAAATTATATTAGGTCTTTTATATTTTCTTACACAAAATCTACGAATGATGCAATTAAGGTGTATGAATCTACATCTAGAGTATATAAGATTCACTCAAAATTTTACCTCTATAAATGTATATGGTGTCGTATTAACACAGATAGATACAGAAGTGCTTGGCCCACTACCTAGCTTAGTAAATTGAAATGTTGATGTCGAAGGTAACGTCTCCTCTTAGAACACAATCGCACACACACACACACACAAACAAACAATTCAATTTAAATGTGAAAATTAATTT